>JARBWK010000007.1:147753189-148128354 GCA_030556195.1 Anolis apletophallus | reverse complement strand
ACTCAGCACAGTCTTATATAACTGGAGCCCAAGGTCACCCAAGAACTAGGGCAAAGGTCGATGCAATCTCATGCCAGGCTGGGAGCTTGAACTTCACTCAAGCTCAAGTCTCCCAGTCCTGACACACCCCTTCCCCTCTCCGCTCTCCTCGCCGCCCATCACTTCCCTTCGCTTCACTTCTGCCTCACAGGCCGCAACCACTGCCCCACTGGGAGTCCACTGCACATGCGCAAGGACAGAGGGTGGGCGGGAAGGAGAGCAGGTGGTGACGTCACAAGGGAGGGGCGGGGTGTGTGCGGATGGTGGAGAGGCCCAGCCAAAGAAGGAAGGAAGGCAGCAGGGATGGATGGGTGGATCATGGATTGAAGCCCCACCCCTGTGCATGCGCAAAATCTCCCCTTTCCCAGAAGTGCCCTGGCCCGCTTCCAAAATGGCCGCCCTCTCCTCAGAGAGACACACAGAAATCCACACAGTCCAGTTCTTGGGCCTTCCTTCCAGGTGTTTTGGATTCCCAGCTCCCACAATTCTTGACAGCCGGTATTATGGGTGACAGGGAGGGAGGGAGAGAGGGCCTCCTGCTGCCACCTGTCCTGTCCTGTCAATACGGGACAGGAGCTGAAAATACGGGATACGAAATTCAGAGCACAAGACAGAGATCTTTTTCCGTTGTGGCCCCTGTCCTGTGGAACTCTCTGCCGCCAGACCAAAGAGCCATCTTTGACCTGCCTTCATTTCTGGCGGCACTTAAGACATGGCTATTTAGAAGAGCATATGCATGAGTGACAATCGGTGACCTGGAACCTGTCTATTCCCGTATTTTAACATTTTAACATTTTAAAATTTTAATATTTTAGTATTGTAGATGCCTAGCTGTGTAAGCGCGCCCGGAGCACATTTGTGGAGGGCCACTCATAAATAATAAAATTAGTTAGTTAGTTAGCAAAAATACGGGATGTCCCGTATAATACAGGACAGGTGGCATCCCAACTTGGCCCTGTCTCCTGTAGTTTTGTCCGATGTAGCTGTGAAAGTGATGGGAGAGAAAGAAGTTCTTCTTTTTTAAAAGATTTCAAAGCACGGGCAAGTTCATAAAGAGAATACGGTCATTCAAATCACCTGCACCAGAATGTCATCGTCCAACTTCATAGTTCATAGTTTTGCAAGGCTTTTGCAAAAACAAAACAAAACACAAAGCTAGTGATATGTGGGTCAGACAATGATACCGTTAGGTGGGTTGGGAATGGGTTGACCAGCCGAACTCAAAGGACGCTTCTCCTTCCTCCTCCATTTACACCAGAAGTGGGGAAACTTGTAGGAGTTGAAGTCCAAAACACTTGGAGGGTCAAAGTTTGTCCATGCCTGGTCTACACTGCAGAACTAATGCAGTTTGAGATCACTTTGAACACCATGCCTCAATGCTATGGAACCCTGAGAGATGGAGCTACTCAGACTTCTTTGCTAAAAGCACTGTGGCCTCACCAAACTACAACTCCCATGATTCCACCTCTTCCTCCAACCAGATGTGCCTAACTAGCTTTTTAATGCCCTTTTAACAAGTTGGCAATCACATGTTGATTGCCCACCAATTTGCTTATTAAAACCATATTTAATTAGGGTTAACAAGGAAATAATCGATACGTGCTCTGGTCACAGAGGAACGGCTGAAACCTCAATAAACACTTTTTATAATCAACTGATTCACTAAACAGACAATCCCGTGCTGTTAATAGCTGTTGGAGCAATTTGGAATTAATGTGGCCCAATTGTATCTGGAATAAATACAAACCGATTAGCCAAATCACTTATTGGGTCACTCACAGCAGAATCTGGGAGGCTCAATGCAAAGTGATGGATGACGGAAAGGGGTTTGTGGGCGGCAAAGTTTCTTTTCCAGCACATGAAAAAAGTACATTAGGAGTCAGCAAATGGAGATGACAACAATGACATCACGAAGACATGAGAACCTTGGAGCTCTTCAAAATGGTTTGGATTCCCAAACTGCAACTCCCAGCATTCCTTACCATTGCCTATAGAAGCGGGGAACCGGAGTCCTGCAACATCTGGAGGGTCGCATGATATATATGACATGATATATAGACAGTCGAGGCTGGAGGCTTCCATCTCAGTAGGGAAGTAGATTTTAGCCCTTGAAGGTACTCTAGCTTGGAAACCTTTCACTGTCAATAGCTTTAGCACATTGGCAGTGATAGGCAATCCCTTGTGACCAAGCATGGCTGCCTTCCAAGCATAGGGTCTTCGTGGTGTGTCCGTAGGTGACTGTAGAAACCGATTCTTGATCCACACATTCTTCCGCAGTGAACATATTGATTTCCAGATGGAAGGTAGTCCTGGTCAGGGTTGGCTTGACGCACTTTCCTCTTGATGCGTTTCTCCCTTTTGCCCTCCATTCCTGCCTTTTTGAATGTATTTATTTATTATCTTCATTTCTACCCCGCCCTCCTCCCACAAGGGGACTCAGGGCAGCCTCACATATGCATCCATGATGCTATCCACAATATACATACAATTAAAACAGTTAGTTCAATTAAAACATTATAGAATCATCCATAAAATTCCTTAACATTCAAATTTAATATGCCGCAAAAACAGAGCCCATTTTAAGACCATTCTCCTTCAAGTCATAGCATATGTATAGTTCAGATGGGTTTTCCAAAGTCTTTCCCATAGTTTTAAAGGGATTACATGGCTCAGGTCTTGTGACTGGCTCGTATAAACATTGTGTCCTATGTCTATGTTCATGGAGTTAATGTACCTTGCTATCTTGGCTTGTTGCTCTATGTATTTTTGGACTATTGCTATTTCATAGCACCTTTGCTACTGCTTTTAGAGAGATGTCCACTTTCCCTTTGGTATATGCTTTTTGTAAAGAAACTCCTGTAGTTAGCTACTAGGCATGGTTAGGCAGGCCAGGATTAACACCTTTTTGCGCCCTAGGCCACACGTTGGAATTACGCCCCCTTTAAGCCAACCTCTACCGCACCCCCTCCCCCCACATCACTCAGACCCACACTAAAAATAAACCATATCATACAACTTACCTCAAATTCACTCAGGTAGCCCAATACATCTCAGTTGATCAGTAATATCCAAATGAATCAACAACAACCCGTGCCAATCAGCACAGGTGTATCCGCGGGGCTCGCCGGGCACCTGGGCCAGACCCACCTGCAGCAGCGCCGTGCTCGGGCCCATTTTAAAAAATGCCATCCCAATGCAGTGGCACGGAGTTCCATAGTCACGCTTTCTGCCCGAAGCGGGACTCGAACTCAGGACACTAAGACAGAAGCACCGCCCGTGAAGAGGAGTCAAGGGAAGCGGGAGCCAATCACAGAAGCGCTTTCCCAAGGGCGGAAATTCAAATGGGAGAGGGCCAATGAGGGGACGGGATGGCACCGAGGGGGTGGGACCACCCGAGGCAAGTAACACGGGCTCCTTGAGGAAACGACTCCATCTCTGGCGGGGCCTTCCTTGTCCCCATTGCACAGCACGGCGCTTACCTGCTCGAAGCGCGGCCTGCCCATCTGGAAGGGTGGACCCTCCTCGGTGCCCTCCGCCATCCCTGCGAGTCCGCTCTCTCTCTCTCCGGCACCCAGTCACACCCCCTGGCTCTGCCCTCGCCGCCTCCCATTGGCCTGGCCTCACCGCAGCCCCTGCGGGGCATGCCGGGTGACGTAGTCTTTCTCCTGAGGGGAGGGAGGCAAAAGCGGAGAGAGGTGCACGACGGGAAATGTAGTCTTCAGGACAGGGCCCACTCTCATAGACCTCTATGGGTGAGGCCGAGGGAGGGTAGCAAAAACCCGTTGCGTTTTCATTTGTTTCAACATTATTTTTTGGTCCGTGATCTGCGCCCCCCCCGGCTTGCGCCCCTAGGCCATGGCCTAGGTTGGCCTTATGGGTAATCTGGGCCTGTGGTTAGGTCCAGTCGGAATAAAGTCAGAAAAATTTCCTTTTTGAAGCAATTTTGAAGAAAACCGGAAGTCCTTTTCTCCTTCCAAAGCTTTTTTGCCATTTTTGTTATAACTCATGAAGTGAGTCAGAAGTGATTCAGCTTTTCCCCGCTTCTGGTCCCTGCCGTCTGTCTCAAGCCAGAGAAACAAGCCAGTTTGAAACCGGAGAAGCAGGGGCGGTCCTACAAGATAGGCCAAGTAGGCGGCCGCCTAGGGCGCCATCTGGGAAGGGGGCGCCATCCTGGCCGCATGGGGCGCCATCCTGGCCCTGCCGATGTTCCTCAGACAGTGCTGCAGCTGCCTGCTTTTTGACCCCGGCCTTGTGCGCTCCGACGCCGCTTCTGGGCATGTGCGGAGGTTTTCACGCAGGCGCAGTTGCTCTGGAGCTGAAGTTGAGCGCAGGAGCAACTGCACATGCGCGACAACCTCCGCACATGCCCAGTAGCTCCCTTGCGCAGAAGCCTGTAAGCAAAGCACTCCCTATCGGGCAGGCAGGGAGTGCTTCCCCTCTCCCTTTGTCTCCGCCGCGTGCGCGCGTTTGCAGGGAAGGAGAAAAGAATCAGTGAAGGAAGTGTAAGTGAAAGAATGAATGGCTTTCCTCCTCCTCCTCCTCCTCTGTGACCTCTTCTCTCCCTCCTTCCTTTCTTCGGCTCTATTTCTGTCTAGACCTGAGGGGCCTGAGGCTATGAGGAGTTGTGGGAGTTGGAGGCCAAGACACTTAGAAGGAGGGAGGGAGGGCCCAAGTTTGCCCAGGCCGCGCTGCCTGTATTCGACCTCATTTGAACATTTTGGCTGTTTTTCTATTTACATTTACATTGGGATCTTAATTTTGGACTTATGGGAGACTCCTATGAATTATGAGTCGGGTGGTAGGTAATATATTCTGATTTTGATGCATTTACATTGCATTTCTTGTTGATTATTATACAGTTCTGCTTAATATTGTCATACAATATAATACAAATACAATATAACAATAGAATGATGATATATTTTATATTACATGTAATATTACAAACAATATTGCAGTATAGTGGTATTGTACAAAATAGTAATATATAATATTTTATTTTACTTTATTTTGGGTTATTTGAGTTTTATAGGAGTAATGAAAATATTTAGTAGAGGATAAGTTTATTTAAATAAATAATGTTATTATTTTATAATAATAATATAATAGAATGTTACATTATATTATAATGTCAATATATTATAATATAATTATATTGTAATGTAATATAATATAATTATGATATAATATAGTATGAGTATGGTATAATATATTGTATATACATTGATACAATATAATACTGCTAATGGTATTGTGATATTATAATTGTATATTTGATTTACATGGGGGGCGGCAAAATAATGTGTTTTTTTGGGGGGGGGACCAAAATAATGTTCGCCTACCATTTAAAATTACCTTAGACCGCCCCTGCGGAGAAGGAAGGAATTTCCTCCACTTGCTTTTCCCCGCTCCTGGAGTAAAACAACTACGTTCAAAGTAAAGACCACGCAATGAAACAGGAAATAACACTTTCAAACCATTAACGAAAGGATTCGGTAGGCTTGGAAGTTTTGAAAAGTTTTGAACTTTTTTCTGTGAAAATCGGAAATGACTTTAGAATCGAACCACCGGCGCCCCCTACATCTGAAATGAGTTTTGAACCATTTTTTAAAAACCAAACAAGCCTATTAGCTACTACTGGATTCTGTGTGATGCTGGGTGAAAAGATGTTCCTGGCCTAGTGTGCAACCTTTCCTGGTAGAAGCGGGTTGGACTATATACTATACACACTTTATTTATATTCCGCTCTTCTCACCCCGAAGGGGACTCAGAGCGGATTACATTACACATACGCAGACAGTCCCTGCCGGTTCCACATACAATTACATACAACATATAACATATAACAAGTACACTTTTGGAAGGATTTTTCTTCAGGCTGCGTCACAGGGTCACGCACAGGGTGGTCACAGGATGCGTCACAGGGTGTGATTGCGTCATTGCACCACAAGGGGGTGCTGTTGCTTCATGCTCATGATGGAGAGCCTCTGTTTCTGCATTCCACCTTCCGGCAGCCGATCTTACTTTAGGCGTTGTAAGTCCTTCTTGAAAAAATCCTTCCCCGCTTGGCGGTTCCCAGTTTTATCTAATCACAGCTGAGCTGTTTTCGAACTGTTGGGTGAACAGTGAACAGGGCTCACAACTGGGTGTCCAAACCAGCCCGGGATTCGAACATGCAACCTTCAGATTGCCAGCACAGCGGTTGCTACTGCTGTGCTATCTCTCCGGCCCCGGACTAGATGGTTCTTGGGATTGTTCCAATATTATTATTATTATTATTATTATTATTATTATAAAATCCATTTAACACTGGAGATAGCTCCCTTGGAGAATTGTAGAGTCCCCTTCTATGGAAGTTTTTAAACAGAAGCAGGATGGCCATCGGTCAAGAGGGCTTGTGTGGTGTCTTCCTACCTTACAGAATGGGGCTGAATAGGATGGCCTTTGGGAAAGTCACATCCAGCTCTATGAATCTATGGATTTTCAAGATGGAAACATTCAAGATGGTATGGTTGGTGGTGGAGTCTTCATCTTTGGAGTATTTTAAGCAGGCTGGGTGGCCATCTGTCAGGAGGGTTTGAATTGTGTCTTCCTATACAGCTGAAGAGGATGTGACTGGATAGCTTTGGGGGTCTCTTCCTACAGCAGTGTAGTATAGACTGTGTAATATGGCGGCACAGTGGGTTAAACCACTGAGCTGCTAAACTTCTTGACCGAAAGGTCACAGGTTCGAATCCGGGGAGCAGTGTGAGCTTCCACTGTCAGCCCCAGCTTCTGCCAACCTAGCAGTTTGAAAACATGCAAATGTGAGTAGATCAATAGGTACTGCTTCAGCAGGAAGGTAACACTGCTCCATGGAGTCATGCTAGTGGCCACATGACCTTGGAGGTGTCTATGGACAACGCCAGCTCTTCGGCTTAGAAATGGAAATGAGCACCAAACCCCAGAATCGGCCAAGTCTGGACTTAATGTCAGGGGGAAACCTTTGCCTACAATATATGGGCATCCAGTGGAGGTTTTTCAACAGAGGCTGGATGGCCATCTGTCTGGAGGGTTTGGATTATTTCTTCCTACATGGCAGAAGGCAGTTGGATTGGATGGATTCTGGGGACCACTTCCAAGGATAGGATTCGATGATTTTCTTATTGGTGAATAATGTCTCCTAGCCCTGATGCAGTTTGGTCATTGAGCCATGGTGAGCTCCAAAGTCTTTGCAGGTCTTTCTTGTCCGGTGTCTTTGAGCAGACCATGATGTGCATTGCCCATCCATCCACATATTTTGGGAATCCCACCAGCCATTCTAGTACCACCCACAGAGCTATAATTCCCCAATGACGCAGCCGGCATAACCTCACCTCCGTGACTTGCAGGAGTCACTGCTTGCGCCAATGACTTATGCGGCAAGAAAAATCCATGGAGTTAAAATCATCTCCAATCAATGTGCATTTCCCCTCTTCAGGAACATTTCAAGAAGTTATGTCCTCCCGCAGACCCATCACGGGGCTATAACTCTCTCCCGCTCGTGGCAGCCCAACCGGTACTTTCCCCCATTCGTTTTATAGTTGTGTGTGTTAACATTTCTGGCCGAACACGACAGTAATTTTCTGCAAAGAATGATCAGCTTTTTAGTGACTTGTGGACATTAATTACCAGCCTCTTAGCCATTTGCTAATATGAGCGATGGCCGAGAGATAGCGGCTCATATCCTTTTTGTTTGGGGGCGAAATATGGGCACCCCGAAGTCCTGATGGGGTTCAGCACTTTGGAGATCAAGGTCGAGTGAATCCGCTCCTGGTTTTAGTCCAAACTGCATAGGAACTTTCCAAGGTATGAAAGCTTCCTTTCAGAGAAATGGGAGAAGAGAGGCCTCTGGCCTCAAATGAGGCTTCTTCCTACTTTGCAATGAAACTGAGAAAAGAAGAGTTGTGGGTTTTTTAGGACAAGGAGGAAGGTGCAACCCAACAAGGCAAAGTCACTACATTCAATGGC
This sequence comes from Anolis apletophallus, assembly GCA_030556195.1. NCBI lineage: Eukaryota > Metazoa > Chordata > Lepidosauria > Squamata > Anolidae > Anolis > Anolis apletophallus. The sequence goes on along the minus strand of JARBWK010000007.1, from coordinate 148,120,326 downwards.
CCTATTGTTCATATCAGAGAATCCTAGAGTTTGAGGTGACCAGAAGGGCCATGAATTCCTAGATGTGTTGTCAAAGGCTTTAATGGCCAGAATCACTGAGCTGCTGTGAGTTTTTCGTGCTGTATGTCCATGTTACAGCAGCATTCTCTCCTAACGTTTCGCCTGCATCGGTGGCTGGCATCTTCAGACCTTCTGTTGGTGGTGAAGCAAGCGGACTGTATACATTTAGGCCTGGGTACGTTCTTTTGGTATCTTAATTCGGAATAAATTCGGATCAAATTCCTTTTTGAAGCAATTTCGAAGCGATTTGGGAACCCGGAAGCATCCTTGCCATTTCGAAGCTTTTTCCGCCATTTCTCTTACGAATCAGTAAGTGAGTTGGAAATGATTTAGCTTTTCAAACCAGTGTGGATGGATTCCCTTCGTTTCCTTTCCCTCCCGTGTCAAACCTGGGGCAAGAGCCATGATTAACCCAGTTTGGATGCAGATGTCCTTCTCTCCCGCGTCAGACCTGGGGCGAGAGCCGTGTTTAACCCAGTTTGGATGCAGATGTCCTTCTCTCCCGCGTCAGACCTGGGGTGAGAGCCGTGTTTAACGCAGTTTGGATACAGAAGTCTTTCCCTCCTGCGTCAGACCTTGGGCGAGAGCTGTGTTTATCCCAGTTTGAAGAAAACGGAAGTCCTCTACCAGCCCGCACCACAGGAAGAACACCATCATCCCCACGTCAGCATAAGCAAATCTGTGTTTAAGTCCATTCAGCAGTTCACATACATGGGAAGCATCATCTCTTCAGACTGATAAAGATTGATGAAGAGATAGATCACAGATTTGCAAAGACATAGAGTGCATTTGGAAGGCTTCACAAAAGTGTCTGGAGCAACAAGCACCTGAGGCAAAGCACCAAAATCAGTGTGTACAGAGCTATCATTCTATCTATTCTCCTCTATGGGTCTGAAACATGGGTCACCTATCTTCAACACCTACGACTTCTCGAACGCTTTCATCAGCGCTGTCTTCGCACAATCCTAAATATACACTGGACTGACTTGTGATGAATGTTGCTGTCCTTGAGCAAGCAGGGATCACATGCTATTGAGAACACAGCTGCGCTGGGCAGGGCATGTCTCTAGGATGGAGGACCACCGCCTCCCAAAGATACTATTCTATGGTGAACTCGCCACGGGTCAGCGCAAGCGAGGCGCCACAAAAAGAGATATAAGGACTCCCTGAAACAACATCTCAGGCTTGGCCGGATTGATCACCAACAATGGTCCACCATGGCCTCCCATCGGGAGGCATGGAGACGCATGATCCACAATGCTGCGGCCTCTTTCGAGAAGTCACGCCGAAGAGAAGTCTCGAAGAGAAACGACAACGCAGAAAGAACCACAACTTGGAAACAACATCACCAAATGAGATTTCCTGCTATGCTTTCTGCAACCAGACTTGCCTATCTCAGATTGGCCTTCTTAGTCATCAATGCGCTTGTAGAAAGCATGGGATGGATCCTTCCTGAATCTTCATTTGCGAAGAAAAGCCAAGCCATGTACAGTATGTTTCCAAATCCACCTTATTTCTAGCCCCAAGCTTTCCTGGTAAGGGAGACTTTACCTAAATTCCTAAATTCAAAATACTTTTATCGCCAAGCATTTTGGATAAGAGATGATCTTGTATTACTGAATCCAAAATATTTCTGATTCAAACCCAACCTGCAGTACCGAATATGAAACAGTTATAGATCTGATGAATTTGTAACTTCAATGCACAATGCCATCTTACAACAGTCAAGGAACCGGTTCAAACAGCATCCCTTTATATTGCCAGAATGCAAAAAAAAAATATATAGCAGCGGAGCAGGATGAAAAAAAAACCTAAAACAAAAACAAAAACAAAGGAAGGTATGTTTTTTCTCCTCCTAGCGAATCATGTCAGAAATGCCCAACCCTGTCGTCCCTCTTGGGATGGAACATCTTGTTATCCGTGTTGCTCGGGCTTTGATTTCTGCTGACTTTCTGGTTCTGAGGAGGGCGAATAAGTGCTGACAAGCAAATACGGCAAGCACCGAAAGGACATGTTAACAACACGGCTGCCCCTGACCCAGAAATTTACACACAGAAACACATACAGAAGAGGCAAATAAGCCTCAGCCGATACTTGAATTGGAGGCAAAGGAGTGCTAATGTGCACATCCCATTCTCACTGCACTGACACTCTGTTTTGTTAGAAAAGCCAAACTGATCCCTTCTCAGTCGTGACATGGATTCAAAACATCCTCTCTTTTCATTCTTTAAGTATTTGATACAATGACTCTTTCGTTTAGCAAAATGTTTCATGTGTGCATCACTTAGAAGGAAAGGGACAAGAGAATCATACAGTAGGAAGGGTTCCCCAAAGGATATCTAGTCCAACCACCTGGAAGGAGGAACCATGGATTCATAGGGTGGGAAAAGACCCCAAAAGGGCATCTAGTCCAACTATTTGGAAGGTGGAACCATGGATTCATAGGGTGGGAAAAGACCCCAAAAGGGCATCTAGTCCAACCATCTGGAAGGAGGAACCATGGATTCATAGGGTGGGAAAAGACCCCAAAAGGGCATCTAGTCCGACTATTTGGAAGGTGGAACCATGGATTCATAGGGTGGGAAAAGACCCCAAAAGGGCATCTAGTCCAACCATCTGGAAGGAGGAACCATGGATTCATAGGGTGGGAAAAGACCCCAAAAGGGCATCTAGTCCAACCATCTTGAAGGAGGAACCATGGATTCATAGGGTAGGAAAAGACCCCAAAAGGGCATCTAGTCCAACCATCTGGAAGGAGGAACCATGGATTCATAGGGTGGGAAAAGACTCCAAAAGGGCATCTAGTCCAACTATTTGGAAGGTGGAACCATGGATTCATAGGGTGGGAAAAGACCCCAAAAGGGCATCTAGTCCAACCATCTGGAAGGAGGAACCATGGATTCATAGGGTGGGAAAAGACCCCAAAAGGGCATCTAGTCCAACCATCTGGAAGGAGGAACCATGGATTCATAGGGTGGGAAAAGACCCCAAAAGGGCATCTAGTCCAACTATTTGGAAGGTGGAACCATGGATTCATAGGGTGGGAAAAGACCCCAAAAGGGCATCTAGTCCAACCATCTGGAAGGTGGAACCATGGATTCATAGGGTGGGAAAAGACCCCAAAAGGGCATCTAGTCCAGCTATTTGGAAGGTGGAACCATGTCTTCATAGGGTGGCAAAAGACCCCAAAAGGGCATCTAGTCCAACTATTTGGAAGGTGGAACCATGGATTCATAGGGTGGGAAAAGACCCCAAAAGGGCATCTAGTCCAACTATTTGGAAGGTGGAACCATGGATTCATAGGGTGGGAAAAGACCCCAAAAGGGCATCTAGTCCAACTATTTGGAAGGTGGAACCATGGATTTAAAGGGTGGCAAAAACCACAAAAGGGCATCTAGTCCAACTATTTGGAAGGTGGAACCATGGATTCATAGGGTGGGAAAAGACCCCAAAAGGGCATCTAGTCCAACTATTTGGAAGGTGGAACCATGGATTCATAGGGTGGGAAAAGACCCCAAAAGGGCATCTAGTCCAACTATTTGGAAGGTGGAACCATGGATTCATAGGGTGGCAAAACCCCCAAAAGGGCATCTAGTCCAACTATTTGGAAGGTAAAACCATGGAATGATGGGGGGGGGGGGTATCGCAAGTCCAACCCTATGAAGGAGGAACTATGGATTTATAGAGTGGGGAGGGACCTCAAAATGACATCTAGTCGAACCGTTTGGAAGGAGGAATCATAGATTCATACAGTGGAATGAGGCCCGAAAGAACATCTAGTCCAACTGTTTGGAAGGTGGAACCATGGATTCATAGAGTGGGAAGAGACCTCAAAAGAACATCTAGTCCAACCCTATGAAGGAGGAATCATGGATTCATACAGTAGAATGAGAACTTCATGGAGCTAATGGATCTGTTTCCAAACCATGCAACTAGCTCCTCCAACCTCCTTAGTTGCTCCTTGTTCACCAATTTTCCCATCTCTGATCATGGACAGAGGCATTTTTGAATTAGATTCTGATATCAGAGGTGACCCCTCCCCCGCCCAACTCTGTAAAAGATAGTTCAAAACCAAGGAATTCATAGTTTTACCAAGGACACCAGGCTGGAATGATCCCACAATCCCCTATCTCTCCCCCATGTGGGAACCTAAGGCTCTTCCCATGGCCCCACATGGCAATGCCCCTGTGACCTACACTTAAGAACTTTCATGAAGTTTTATGAACTTTTGCCCACTTTGAAGGACTTTCAGAAACATTTTGGAAACTTTTATTTTCCAAACCCCACGAATTCTCCTCATGATTTATGAACTCCAAAGGACTCTGGGTGGGATGGGCTGATATGAGGTGATATGAGGTGATATGGTTCCTATTTCCCTCCTATATGAATGTATTCCCTATATGTTTTCCCCTTCCATGTGTTCCTATATAAAAATATGAAATGCCACCTTTTTGTGACCCCAGCATACCAAGGCTCAGGGAATCTCCCACTTCCTGGGCCAGCTAATCTCCTAAACAAACAAGGACCTAACAAGAACATTTGCATGGACAATAACAATGGGCATGTCCTTTCAAACTTCGGAGTAGGCCCATATGAAAAATATATGTCCCTTGGGCATGCGCCTTCAGATCTCGGAGCATGGCCACCTGAAGAACGTGCCCCTTGGTGATTTTGTCATTTCTCACAAAGGGGAACATCCTGCCTTCGAAAAGCTTTGGATTTCCTATCTGACTATTGTTTTTACCTTTTTGGCCGAAACCCAGGACAAGATACCATCAATAGATCCATATCCCAGATTAAAGGACTACTGGGGTCTGGCATCTGCGCCAGACCAAAATGTTTATTTCCTCCACTTGGGACAATACAAAAGCTAGCTTGAGGACTTTTGAAAGTAATCGCCAGCACTTGGACAAACATTAGTCATTTTAATCCACTCATCATATCTTCCCGGTTCATTGTTTCCCGCTTGGACCGCTACCTTCGCTCTCATTGGTTGAGAGTCCAAAGTGGTGCTGACTTCCTGATTGGCAGAGGCGCTGCTAAGCCGGCCGCGCCTCCCTCCCAGCTGATGACTCCATCCAATCAGCTTGAAGCCGGCAAGGGAGCGGGGAATTTGAACTTTGACAGCTCTGTTTCTCTATAAGAATGTAATGTTTTGCATTGTACGGTATGCCAGCTGTGGGCAAATGATTGCGGCTTGACATCTGCTCCAGCTGGAACGAAGTAAACAACTCAGTGGCGTTTCTTCAACTTGGTGAGATTGGGAAATTCAGGGAAAATTGGATTGGCTGCTTCTTATCTTGCCAGGGGTATATCGGATCCTCTTTGGTGGGTCTGACTGGTCTCTGCCTCCGCGGCAAGACCCCCAAATTCTTGCTCGATATCAATTCCGCCCTGGTCTTGTGGACAAAAATCTCTTTTATTTCATCTTCTGTTCCATCTGAGATAAATGTTTCCCATCAAAACCCAAGAGAGATTGAGAGACGGCAAAGGAGGGAGGCATAATAAAGGGCCCGAAAGGCAGAAGGGATTGATTTCCAGAGTCCACTGTTTAAGGATTTGTTTTTCTAATGGACCCGAAAGTCTCATCATGGGTTTCTGCCAAGCTCAGCAGTCAGAGGCCAGGCTAACAGCCCCCCCCCCCTTTAAGGTCTCAAACAAAACAGAGCAAAGAAGGGGAGAGAGAGAGAGAGAGAGGGGGGGGGTGGAGGAAAGGAAGGAGGGGGCCAAGTCTCCTGGCATCATGTCCATTGCAGAGGCAGCCCCTGAAAAACAGGGATTCGAACTGGACCGAAAATACTAATGCATTCGTTGCTCCTTCACACTTTGCTGCCTCCAGCATTCTCTCCATTTTCCAGCATGATAATCTATTTGAATATCAATGCGGGTTGGATGTTAAACTGCTTCCCTCAGCGTTTTGGATAAAGAGGAGGTCTGGGTGCAGGGATTTCATAGCAGAAGGGTCTGGGGTGCCAAATGCTCGCATAGCCCTGGTTGGTGTTGCTAAATGTGTGATGCCTCAGATTGCTGGAATCCTAGAGTTACAGAACTGGAAGAGAACCCTCTCCTGCCTCTCGAGGGACCAGGACTCAATGGAGTCACGGATTCAAATGGAAAGAGATTCCGCCTCAACTTCCTGAGGATAAGAGCTGTTCAACTGTAGCCTTACTTACTGCAGCATTACAACAGGATGGAACAGGATTGCAGATACACAACTTCATAGGTTCTAAAAATAATGTTTATTAAAGTCAAAATAAACAAGTCAAAATAAATCCATTCTGGATAGAAAAAGTTCTTGGAGCGAACTAGTTTCACTGAGCTATCTTATAAAGAAAAGAAAAAGGCAAAAATAACAAAATATTATTTTGCACCGGGAATGTGGCGCAGCTGGCTAAGTGTCAGCTGCATAAGATCTCTCTGACCAGTAGGTCATGAGTTCGAGGCCTGTCTGGGTCGAGGTGGGTGCTCAGCCTTTAAGTGTAGCCTGCTGTCGACCTTTGCAGCCCGAAAGACAGTTGCATCTGTCAAGTAGGAGATAAGGGTACCACATTAAGTGGGGAGGCAAATTTTGACTGAATTATGAGGCCATTAAAGATCTCCAGGAACGCTGAGGAATGCGGAAGGAACAACAAGGGACGCTGGGAAGGCTGAGAGATGAGTGTGTCAGCTCCCCCTGGTGGCCAGAGTTTGCCTCTGTTCGTCTATATGTGTGTATGTGGAAACGGCAGGGATTGTCTGCTAAGTATGTGTACCTGTAATCCGCTCTGAGTCCCCTTCGGGGTGAGAAGAGCAAAATATAAATAAAGTAAATAAGTAAATAAATAAATAAAATGGCCATGTCTACTACAGCTTGCCCGGACAATGGCAAGATGCCTCCTCACTCTAGAACAGGGGTGCTCACACTTTTTCAGCATGCGAGCTACTTATAAAACAACCAAGTCTTTACATTGGCCTGCCTCTGACAGTGATCCGGAAACTTAAGCTAGTGCAGAACGCTGCGGCCAGGGTTCTCGTAGGGGAGCCTGCGAGTTGTCATATCACCCCGATACTTCAAGGTCTCGGGGTGATATGACAACTGCGAAATCTGGACGCCTGTAAAACCCATCTGTTCAGGCAAGCCTTTAAGTGGTATTGAAATTTTAATCTGCACTGTTTTATTGTGTACTGTGTATTGTTTTAGGCCTAATTCCTCTGTAAACCACCCCGAGCCTCTGGGAGTGGCGGTGTCGAAATCGAAGAAATAAATAAATACGGTAAATACGGAACAGGAGCTGAAAATACAAGAGATGAAATTCAGAGCAAAAATACGGGACGTCCCGTATAATACAGGACAGGTGGCAACCTTAAAGCCTCTGTCCTATGCTTTCGCTTCCTGGTGAGTCTTTGATCTGAACTTTGGTCATTAACGACCTGGCCACGGTAATCCAAGCGACGGTCACCTCGAGGCTAGACTACTGTAACGCCCTCTATGTCGGCCTTCTCTTGTTGACAATTCGGAAACTCAAGCTAGTGCAGAATGTCGCTGCTCGCTTGCTGGCGGGATCGCCAGTGAGGGAGCACATTACGCCCATTCTCCGGCAACTGCACTGGCTTCCCATCAAGTACCAAATTGCCTTCAAGGTGTTGGTATTGACCTTTAAGGCTTTACACGGCCTAGGGCCTGCGTACCTGAGGGACCGCCTTACCCTGTATTCTCCCCCGAGATCACTGCGTTCAGATGAACAGAATCTGTTTTTGGTACCATCAATCCGCTCCTGCCATCTGTCCGCAACCAGACAAAGAGCCTTTTCTGTGGCAGCTCCGGTGCTATGGAACTCTCTCCCGGACAGCACCCGAGCCCTCTCAGAGCTTGCCCCTTTCCGAAGGGCTTGTAAGACCGCCCTCTTTGGACTAGCCTTTAACTAGGCACATTGGTCTAAGAAATGTGCCTGTATGTCATCCTACACCTTGTGATGCGATGTAATGTGTTTTAATGTGTTTTTATGCTTTTATTGTAGGGCTGCATGTCTGCGACATGCTGCCCATTTATACTGTTGTTAAGAACATAAGAACATAAGAAGAGCCATGCTGAATCGGGCCTCAGCCCATCTAGTCCAGCATTCTGTATCACACAGTGGCCCACCAGTTGTACACAGGGATCTCGAGCAGAAGGGAGCCTGCAGGGAAATCCTGCCTACCTCAACCAACTCCGAGGTGGCACTTGAATGTCCTTTTCAGTAACTAATAGCCTGCAAGGAGCGAACAATAAATAAATAATAAATAAATTTTGGTTGGCATGACGCTCACCAGGCAGGTCCCTCTCATTTTATTGTGGTCTAAATTCCAAAGCAACCATCTCCTTGTTGAATGATGGTGCCCAGAACTGGACATATTCCAGTTGAACAGTTAAACCACTAGGCTCTAGTCAGCTCTTAATTGACTAGACTTATGAAGGCTGTTAGAATTGTGGAGTTGAAGTCCAAAACACCTTGCCTCGCTTCAATGCCTGGAGAGAAGAGCCATTGCCCAGTTTTGGAGAGAGGTTCCCCAGCTTTCTGTCCCTTATCCATGGACTTCTGGTCTCACAGCCTTGGTGGGTGGGATGGGCACACAGCTCCATGACCCTTCTCCACGGGATTCTTCTTTTAAAAATAGACATTACAAAGCTGCGGACTGGACGGCTTCCGTCCTGCGGCCTCATCCATCAAGCCAGGCGCTGTGATTGCCCTCCTTCCCTCCCTCCTTTGGACCTGTCAGCATCCCAGAGAGAAAACTGTGATAAATAAACTTGGGGAGAAGCATCAGTCCAGGCCCTCTTGCTTTGACACTTGATTTATCTATTATTTTTACTTTCAGCCCTTTGCCAGGCCTGGGTAAGCAAAGCCTTCCCTTTTCCCCTTCTCCTTTTTGGTTGCAAGAATCGGGATGCACCACCACCACCATTATAAGAGTATATTATTATTATTACACTATAGGTAAAGGTAAAGGTTTCCCCCTGACATTATGTCCAGTTGTGTACTGTAGAACAGTGTTTTTCAACCTTTTTTGAGCCACAACAAATTTTTTACATTTACAAAATCCTGGGGCACACCACCAACCAAAATGACACAAAATGACACTCTAGCACAGTAATACATATAGTTAATATGTTTTTAAATGTATTTATACACTCAGTGTGAAACCCGGGCCTGTTTCGATGAACATAACATAGATATCCTGGCAGGAATGGCAGAAAGACACAAACTTCCCACACAAAACTCCCATAACCAAGAGAAAATAATGTACTATAAGAGTTTGGTGGGCAATTACCTTGTTTTTTGGAGTTGTAGTTCACCTATATCCAGAGAGCACTGTGGACTGAAACAATGTTGGATCAGGACCAAACTTGGCATGAATACTCAATATGCCCAAATGTGAACACAGATGGAGTTTGGGGAAAATAGACCTTGGCATTTGGGAGTTACAGTTTCTGGGATTTATAGTTAACACACAATCAAAGAGCATCCTGAACTCTTACAACAATGGAATTGAACCAAACTTGGCATATTGAACTCTCATTACCAACAGAAAGTACTGAAAGGGTTTGCATTGGAATTGACCTTGAGTTTGGAAGTTGTAGTTCACCTACACCCAGAGAGCACTGTGGACTCAAACAATGTTATGTTATGTTGTTGTTTGTTTTCTATCCAGAATCACAATGTTGGAAGGAGGCTCACCACTTTAAGATCCTTAAAACAGGCATGGGAAAACTTCGGCCCTCTGGGTGCTTTGGACTTCAATTCCCTCCATTCCTAACAACCTGAGGCCCTTTCCTGCTTGAGTGGTTGAGGGGGGAAAGAGGAAAAGGGCCCGAGGCTGCTAGGAATGGTGGGAGTTGGAGTCCAAAACACCTGGAAGGTCCAAGTTTGCCCATGCCAGGTTTCGACAGAGACCTCTTCCTCCCCCTCCCCCTTCGCGCCCTTTCTTCCCCTCCTGCCAAACACTTTTTCTTCTCCACTGCCACTTCTGCTGCCATTTTGATCCGAGGGGGAGCATGAGCGTGTTCAGGAGGGGAAGGGGAGGGAGGAAGACGTGACCCGTGCGGGCGTTACTGCGCAGACTCGCCCCGGAGCAAAGCGAGCAGAGCGAGGCTGGGAAGAAGGGAGCCCGAGGGGAGAAGAAAAAGTGTTTGGCAGGAGGGGGAAGAAACGTATTGGAGGTTCCAATTTCCCACGGCACACCTGATGATCGCTAACGGCACACTGGTTGGGAAACACTGCTGTAGAATGAATGCATTTTGACACTATTTTGTCTCTATGTGACAGAATTCTGGGAGTTTCGGTTTGGTGAAGCAACTGTACTCTTTGCCACAGAAAACTCAAGACCTTGTAAAACTACAGATCACAGGATCCCATAGCACTGAGCCATGGCAGCTAAAGCGGTGTCAAACTGCATTCATACCACTGTGTAGATGCACCCTGAGACATCCCCTTTCACAATGGTGTTGATGCACAATGGACCCTTGGATTGACCTTGGCGGTCATCCTTCCAGGCTTGCGGTTTCTTTAATGACGCCTAGAGATACGATTAATGCATAATTATGGCTAATAATCAGCCCCAGATGCTCCGAATAATTAAATTAATGGTCTATCGCCCCTCCAGGGCTGTTATCGAGGAAAACGAGTGAAGGATTAGCGCTTGCCATTGATTGATCGCAAGTCAGCCGACAGCCAAGATTGAAGGGTGTGCTACACTACCTCGGTAAGAGAAGGAGATTACTCGTAACCAGCAAACAAATAGAGGGTATTGTAATTAAGCTTTTTAGAAAAAAAATTCATATTTTTAAATACAAACTAATTCACAATTGAATAGTCAACATTTAAAAGGGACTATAGAAGCTCAACTAAAACTGGAACCCATCATACTGAAACACTCAACTCCTATCATAAGCACAACAGAACTGCCGTCATCACTTGCTGAGATGCAAAAGGACTTTGATTCCTACCTCCAACTTTAATGAAAGAAAGAAAAACAAATCAATACAGAGTATATTTACTTACTTACTTAGGCGATCCCTTGTAGTCCAAGGATGATGGCCCTCCAAGAGCAATGTCCTGGTGGTGGGAACATAGGTGGCCGTGGAGCCCCATTCTTGACCTGCATGTTCTCCCGTAGTGAAGCCATCGGTTTGCAAATGGAAGGTAGTCTCAGTTAGGGTTGGCTTGACGAGCCTTCTTCCTCTTGGCACATTTCTCCCTTTCACCCTCTATTCATGCCTCTTCAAATTCTACAGCATTGCTGGTCACAGCTGACCTCCAGCTAGAGGGTTCAAAGGCCAGGGCTTCCCAGTTCTCAGTGTCTATGCCATCAAGGTTGGCATTAAGCCCATATTTAAACCTCTTTTCCAGTACACCAACATTCCATTTTCCATTCTTGAGTTTGGAGTAGAGTAACTGCTTTGAGAGATGGTGGTCGGGCATCCAGACAACATGGCCAGTCCAGCGGAGTTGATGGCATCGCTTCAGTGCTGATGGTCTTTGCTTCTTCCAGCACCGCCCAAGAGATTTGCAGGATTTTCCGGAGGCAATGCTGATGGAATTGTTCCAGGAGTTGAGTGTGATGTCAGTAGGCCTGTTTGATTTTAAAAAAATGTTTCAAAACTCATTTTGGATGTAGGGGGCACCGGTGGTTCCAATCTAAAGTCAATTCCGATTTTCACAGGGAAAAAAGTTCAGAACTGTTCAAAACTTCCGAGGCTTCCGAATCCTTCGTTAATGGTTTCGAAGTGTTATTTCCTGTTTCATTGGGTGGTCTTTACTTTGAAAGTAGTTGTTTTATTCCAGAAGTTTGGGGGAGCAAAGGGGAGAAATCCATATCCAAACTGGGTTAAACAGTCTGTAACCCAGTTTGGATGCGGATGTCCTTCTCTCCAGCGACAGACCTGGGGCGAGAGCCGTGCTTAACCCACTTTGGATGTGGCTCTTGCCCCAGGTCTGACGCGGGAGGGAAAGGAAACAAAGGGAATCCATCCACATTGGTTTGAAAAGCCGAATAATTTCCGACTCACTTACTGATTCATTTAAGTGCCGCCGGTATAAAGTGACCTCCTCCCGTCCTGAGATATCTTAAGATAGCGGATGAACTCTTTTGTGCTGTCTCTGCTGTACACTCTGCACTGGCTTTCCTGCTGTTGCTGCTATGGAGGGTAACACCAAGATATTTAAAGCTTGAGACCTGCTCTATTTTGTTTCCATCTATTCTCCAGTTGTGCCTCTTGGGTCATTTAGCAAACACCATAATTTTAGTTTTCTGAAAGTTGAGGTGCAACTGTTCTTCCTGGCAGTAATTTGTTAATGCTCTCAGGGCTCTTTTCAGTCCAACTTGAGTTCTGGAAAGAAGAACTGCATCATCAGCATAGAGCAGGGTGGATAGATGCCTTCCAGCTAGTTTTGGAGGGTGGAAATCCAAGTTGAATAGGTGTTCCACCATAGAGTTAATGTAGAAATTGAATAGAAGTGGAGCCAAAATGCACCCTTGCTTGACGCCCTTCTCAGTTTTGACTGCTTTGGTAAGATGGCCCTGGGAACTGCATCTTACTTTCAGAGTCGTTCCTTCATGGAGTGTTCATAATAACTGTAGAAGTCACCTGTCTATTGAAGTGGACCCAAGCTTTTCCCATAGCTTGGTATGGGAAATGGAATCATTGACATCGTAAGGCAACAATATCCTGTCTTTTAAAATATATTTTTATACTGATTTCTAGTCTGATTTTAAATAACTGTTTACATTTCTATGGGGAACTGGAAGTGACGCTGCTGCTAGGTAGGCAATGCATTCTGGAAAGTGTAGTCCTCCACGCTTCCCCCCCCCTCCTTCTCTTCCCCGTTGCTCTGCTGCCATGCCCCATCGCAGGGGCCAGCTTCACACACATTCTGGAAAGTGTAGTCCTCCACGCTTCTCCTCCTCTCTCTGCTGCCATGCCCCATCGCTCTCTCAGATGCTTCTCTTCCCCGTTGCTCTGCTGCCATGCCCCATCGCAGGGGCCAACTTCAGCCCTCCAGGTACGTGTTTTGGACTTCAACTCCCACCATTCCTCACAGCCTCAGGCCTCTTCCTTTTCCTCTCAGCCTGGGCAAACTTGGGCCCTCGCTCCCTCAGGATCGGGGTGAGAGAGGCAGTGAGGAGCGAGGGGGGGGCTCCTCCTCCTTTTTTTGCTGCTTCCAAGAATAGAATACCCCCCTCCCTCCCTCCTTCCCTCCCTCCTTCCCTCCCTCCTTCCTATTTGGAGAGTCCCATCTAGAATTCAGTGTGATTTATTCAAGTTTTGGCCTACAACTCCCAGAAATCCCAGCCAATTTACCAGCTGTTAGGATTTCTGGGAGTTGTAGGCCAAAACCATCTGGAATGCGCATGCTCTGGCATACGAATTACTAACGAATTTCGTTAGTACTTAAGTTACATTTTAGAAATTTTTGGAAAATTTTTTGTAAGTCTTTCTTTTACAAATCAAAAAAAAATCCCCCCCCCCCCATTTGATTTTAGAATCGCCATTTTTGGGTTCTAAAACATGCCTAGTAGGCACCCTTGGGATGGGCCAGGAGAACTTTAGTTTTGTAAGTACTTTACAACCATTTAGAACCATGATTGCCCAGGCCTACTATTCATCTACTCACATTGCTTTTTTTGATCTGCTAGGTGGGCAGAAGCTAAGCTGATGGGTAGAAGATCACCCTGACCCGGACTTGAACTGTCAACCTTTCGATTGGCAAGATTTTCTGCAACTGGCAGTTAACCCACTGTGTTAAAGGCCATCCAAAATTAAAAACTGTACGGGACCTATTAGAAGACTTTCCCTGATGAATTAGGTTCTCAAGAGCCTGTTGCAATGGGAAAAAACATGATATGGAGGCTAAAAAAGACAAATAAAGATAAAATGGGGGACATTGACTTGATGTTGTAGCTCAGCCAGCTGAGGATGTTGGTGAGGCATCTGGGGGTGCAAGGCCTGATCAGACAGAAGGGATGTTGGAACAGGAAGGCAATTCCCCAGTTGGGAGAACGGAGGACTCTCTGTGTGAAAACGAAACTGTTTTGCAGAATGACAGGCTGGAAGAATTGCTTCTTCGTGGAAAGAATTCCAAGTGCAAGTCAGGCAATGGGAAAAAGTGGCCAAAGGGTCGAAGGAATGCTTTCATGCATTGCTGTCCTTATTTTTTAAAAAATATATTTTTAAGGTTTTAATTTACAAGTATTTAAAAGGGAAAGTTGAAGGTCGGATGGATTGGAAGAATTAGGAAGGGTAGGAAGAGTAAAAGGGGGAGGGGAGAAAGAGTGATTGGGTAAGGGGCCATGTAGGATGGGGGGGGTGATGGGGGTGGGGGGGGGAAGGGGTTGTACTAAAAAGGGTATGAATATATTGACTTCCCTCTTCGTCTTCTCTGGGTCTTGTTCTTGCTTGTCTCAGTCATTACTGTAAAGGACAGATGGTCACTTCTCTTTTTGGTCTTCATTGTTCTGAGATAAATTATTGATTGATTTTGCATCTTCTTTTTGAATGTTTGGTACGTATATTTAGGTGTTTTGTTGGGTTTTCATGTAAATCTTAAATGGTGTCCAATCGGTAAGTTTCAGTGGTTTGCCCCCTGAGTTCTTCAGATAAAAAGTAAGCGTGTCCATATCCATTATCTCCCACAGTTTGTTCTCCCAATCTTCTTTGGAGGCGACTTCCTTGAGTCTCCATTATCTTGCGAAGACAATCCTGGCGGCTGTAGTCATATAGGTGAACAGTTTGTCCTTGTTCTTATCAAATTCTATTTCCTCCTCTGTGATGCCAAGTAGGAAATATTCTGGTTTAAGTTGAGTAGTAACTTGTAGGATCTTCTGAGTAGTTTCCTGAATCATTTTCCAGTATTTTCTTGCTAGGGGGCAGGGCTACCACATATGAAATAGTGTTCCCACCGGCAATCCGCATTTCCAGCATTTATTTTGTGCCTTTTTATACATTAAGCCTAGCTTCTGAGGGGTAATATACCACCAGAAGAACATCTTATACCATTTCTCTTTTAGTTCAGTTGAATATGTATATCCTAATTTCACTTTCCAGATCTTCTCCCACTCCCTTAGATTTATTCGTCTCCCTGCATTTCTAGCCCATTTAACCATCGCTGTCCTTATTAAGGAGGAAAACTGGGAATGTGGTGCAGCTGGCTGGGTGTTAACTGCATAAGATCTCTACTGACCAGAAGGTCATGAGTTCGAGGCCTGTCCGAGTCGGGGTGAGCTCTCGACCAATTTGTGTAGCTTGTTGTCAACCTTTGCAACCCGAAAGACAGTTGCATCTGTCAAGTAGGAAATTTAAGTACCACTTTGTGGGGAGGCTAAATTTAACTGATTTGGACGAAAGAGAGAATCTGGAAGAGATCTCTGGCTTATCTATTACAAATAAGGTAAAATATTTGGGAGTAGTTATAACACCAAAGAATAACGACTTAATTAAAAATAATTATGACGTTAAGTGGCGACAAATTAAACAAGATCTCCAAAAATGGAGTCACCTTAAGCTCTCACTTCTCGGGAGAATATCCCTGATAAAAATGAATGTCCTCCCAAAACTCCTGTTTTTATTTCAATGCCTCCCAATTCTGGGAAATGATAAACCCCTTCAAATTTGGGAGAGGGAATTGAGAAAATTTATCTGGAAGGGGAAACAGGCAAGAATCAGTTGGAAAAACCTAATCGATGATAAAGAGAGAGGCGGTTTTGGAGTCCCGGACCTCACCACATATTATATGGCTTGCACATTAGATTGGGTCACAAAATGGACAGCATTGGAGGATACCCAGCTCCTGGCTCTGGAAGGATTTGACCTGAGGACCGGGTGGCATGGGTACCTTTGGTATCATAAAGTAAAAATTGAAAGAAACTTCAATAACCACTGCGTTAGGAAGCCATTACTGAGAACCTGGATGAAAATTAAATAGGTGATGTTTAGAAAAATTCCTAGATGGCTGTCTCCTCAGGAGGCGTATTTCAGGAGACAGTACGAAAAAAGTAAGTGGTTAAGATATGAAGTAATTCTCAAGAGCTCGGACTCTGGTCCAATTATGAAGGAACTAGACGATTTAAAAAAATTAGACGAATCTATGAATTGGTTCCATTATAACCAGATCCACGAAATCTACAAGAAAGATAAAGAGACAGGCTTTGAGGATAAGGCGCATATATGGGATAAAATAACATTAAAAGGGAAGGGAAGAATAACTATCCTATACAAGTATCTTTTACAATGGAAAACAGAAGAGGAAACTGTCAAGAATTGTATGGTAAAATGGGCCAGAGACCTCGGACAGACAATTCACTTGAAATATTGGGAAAGATACTGGAAAGTGCATTTGAAATTCCTATATGCGTATGACCTGAAAGAGAACGCCCTTAAAATCCTGTACAGATGGTATCTCACACCATATTGCATAGCCAAGTTTAACAACAAGTGCAGTAACAAATGTTGGAGGTGCCGCAGTGAGACGGGGTACTTCCTGCATATGTGGTGGGGCTGCAGAAAGATTCAAAAATTCTGGGTAAAGGTGTATGGTGTGATTAAGAAGGCGTTGGGGATAGAGTTTCCATTCAAAGCGAGATACCTATTGCTGGGTCTACTGGACTTTGAAATAGGCAAAAATGAAGATTTTTTTTTTGTTTATTGCATTACTGCAGCAAGGATGGTAATTGCCAAGCGTTGGAAGGACGAATCCCCCCCGAAAGTGGCTGATTGGATTCTTAAGCTGCTAGAAGTGAAGAATATGGACAGCCTAACAAAAGCAATGACGTATCAGTCAGATGCCACAGACTGGTCAGCCATAAAAGACTATGTGAAAGGACATAAGGACCTAAAGGACTGCTTTTGTGTTGACGTATGAAAATCATGGTCTTGAAGCGGCTGGATCTACAACTTAAGAGATTGGGGTGTTTGTTAAGAATTACACAAGAGTTAATAGACTTTGGGGCGGGAGGATGGTAGTGGAAGTCGACTGATGTATAAGAGGCTCCTCGCAGAGGGGGGCGTTGGGGGGGATAAGGGGGGATAAGGGGGGAGGGTGGGTACAGTCGGTCGGTTTGTGTGTTTTTTTATTATTGTTTGAAATCCAATAAAATGCTTTTTAAAAAAAAAATTTAACTGATTTCTGGAATGTTAAATTGCCTCTATGTCTGTCTATATATGTTGTATGTCAAGGGCATTGAATGTTTGCCTGTATATGTGCATTGTGATCCGCCCTGAGTCCCCTGCGGGGTGAGAAGGGCGGAATATAAATGACGTAAATAAAATAAATAAATAAAACTGCTTTCAGTTTTTCAGATCAAGCAACTTTGCAATTAGAGCAAAGAGATCTTTTGCCTTGGTTCTCGCTTCAAGTCATGTCCTGGTCAAGTTTTGCTTTAAGTCTTGGGGATTTTACCATGAATTCAAACTATTGTATTGTTCTTTGATTCTTGGATCACTGAAGTGGATGTTTTATTCCTCGTCTTTGGATTATTCAAGCTCATGAGGTTACCTTGCTCCTTGGATTTATATTCATGTTTTAACCTTTGCATTGGAGTTTTATCTCTGGTTTTGTGAGACCCTTTTTATCATACCTATTTTGATTTTTTACTGTTTTACTGTGTCCCCCCCCCCCCAATAAACTGTTAATTTCTACGTTGGACTTCTTGTTGAGTGCTTGAGCAAGGTGTACCCCTGCTAAGATGCTTCACTTGACAAAAGTCCATGTGAAATAATAGTAATAACAACAACAACACTTTATTTATATTCCGCCCTATCTCCCCAAGGGGACTCAGGGTGGCTCACAGAACACATACACGGCAAACATTCAACACTGTTTGGAAAGACAAGAACAGACAGAAAGGAGGTATGTTGGGTCGACATCCAATTTTTTGGCACCTTGGTCGCTCCATCCTCTATGACAAAGATCCATCAGGACTTCCTCCTTCCTTTTGGTCTCAGCATTTCTGGTGTTTTTCTTTTATCATGTCATAAAATGCCTTCCCTTCTTTTTAGCGGTACCTAATTTCTCTACTTACAGCTCTAAAGTGTTTTCAAACTGCTTAGGTAAACAGTGAACTGGGCTGACAGTTGGGTTGATAAACTGGCTTCAAACTGGCACCTTTTTGGTTGATAGATTTTCTTGCTGGTGGTGGTGATTTACCAGCTGAGTTTTAGCCCAGCCCAGTGATCTAGGAGTCTCAGTCCTAGATCCATGAGTCAAGAGTGTGATGTGGCAGCCAAAAAGGCCATTGCAATTTTAGGCTGTATCCATAGGAGCATAATGTTGAGATTGAGGGAAGTCATCACATTCTATTATGCTTTGACCAGACTTCACTTGGAATAATGATCCTGTGTCTAGATCTGGGCAAAGCCATTCAAGATGGAGATGCGTAGCAGCATGTTCCACAGTTGGAAAGCTCTGACCATCAAGAAGTCATTCATAATGTCTTTTGAATGTATGGATCAGTTTCTGGTCTCTGGAGCGGCACTAAACAAGTTCTCCCCGTCCACAATATGACATCCTTTCCAAGATGGACAGTGACCAAAATGGTCCTGGAAAACATCTCTTTGAAAAATGGCTGGTGGTGTTTAGTTTAAAGAAAGGAAGCTTGAGAGAAGCGGGCTCGGGAGCCAGATGTGGCTCTTTTCATGATTGCATCTGGTTCACCAGAGCAGCCCAGGCCTCGGTTTCCCAGTATGCAGTGGGGAGGAGTGACAAAAATGTGACCCAAATGACCTCTCCCTTCTTTCCTCCATTCTCCCTCTTCCTTCCTTCCTCTTCCTTCCTTTCTTCCTTTCACCCTTTCCTTCACTCCTTCCTTTTCCCTCCCTCTCTCCCCTTCCTTCTTTCCTCCATTCTCCCTCTTCCTTCCTTCCTTTCTCCCCTTCACCCTTTTCTTCTCTCCTTCCTTTTCCCTCCCTCTCCCCTTCCTTCTTTCCTCCATTCTCCCCCTTCCTTCCTTCCTTCCTTCCTTCTTCTCTTCCTTCCTTCCTTCCTTTTCCCCTTCATCCTTTCCTTCTCTCCTTCCTTTCCCTCCCTCTCTACCCTTCCTCCCTCCCTCCCTCTTCCTTCCTTCCTCTTCTATTCTTTTCCCCAAGTCTTCCTTTCCTTCTCCTTCCTTTCTTTTCACTTCACTCTCTCTCCCCTTCTTTCTTTTCTTCTTCTTTTCCCTTCATTATTTTACTTTTTCCTCACTCCCTTTCCTTTCTTTTCCCCACCCTTTCCTTTCTTCCCTTTCCATTTCCTTCTTTCTTTTCCCCTCCTTGTCTCTCTCTTGCTTTTCTTTTCTTCCTTTCCCATAATTCCTTCTTCTTTTCTTTCTTCCTCTTCCCCTCTTTCTTTTATTTCCTCTTTCTTTTTATTTCCTCTTTTTTTCTTTCTTTCTTTCCCTCCTTCCTTCCTTCCTTCCTTCCTTCCGTCTTCTCTTCCTTCCCAGAGTCCTGAGCATGCCTTTTGCAGAGCCGGGTCTGAAGTGTCTTGTCATTCTGCCGGGGGAATCCTTTTCTCATAGTATGTACGTATAGACTCACATTTAGTTGAATTCGGTCTTAAAATATATTATATATACTATATGGCTCTCACTGACATAAATTTCCAAATATTTTGCTTTCAAGGCTCTCTGGGGCAAAAAGGTTCCCGACCCCTGTACTACATGAACATTGGGAAGAACTTCGTGATAGTAAGAGGAGCTGTCCAGCAGTGGAAATTGCTTCTCCCTGGAAGTCTGGTGGGGCCTCCTGCTCTGGAAGCTTTTGAGCAGAAGTTGAAGTGGCATCTGTTGGGTGGGCTTGCATTGTGTCCTCCTCCATGGAAATGTGATTGGATTGGAAGCCCCCAACTCTATGATTCTAATAACAAATAACATTTTGTAACAAAACTTGAAAATTTTTCTGTTCCTGATTTGAAAGTGTTCTTTCCAGTTTAATTGTGCCATCCTTACTTTGAAAATAATTCTACTCCAGAACCTTTTGTGGCACAAACTATCTCTACTTGTTTGAAACTCAAGGAGATATTCATTGAAAACCTAGAGCAAAATGTGCAGCGCGAGGTCTCACCTGCAAAGACAAACTTTTTGCAGTTTAATAAACTTTTTCCATGTTTTAATGAACAAAAATGGTTTTACACAGAGTGTTTACAGTTGCTTCCGTAGATTATAGCATCCCGGTGGCCAACTGTAAATGTTTAGGATCCAAAGTGGAGAAAAGCGAAAGAAATTTCCCACATCCCAATTCATTTGCCAGAATCTTATCTGCTATTCCCAACTAGAGCAGAGCCATTGTGTCCATTATGAACCAGCAAATAAATCAACAAATAGTTTATTCTTTTCGTGTCAGGAGCAACTTGAGAAACTACAAGTCGCTTCTGCTGTGAGAGAATTGGCCGTCTGCAAGGATGTCGCCCAGGGGATGCCCAGATGTTTTGATGTTTTACCATCCTTATGGAAGGCTTCTGTTATGTCCCTGCATGAGGAGCTGGAGCTAACAGAGGGAGCTGATCCACGCTCTCCCTGGATTTGAACCTCAAACCTGTCGGTCTTCAGTCCTGCCAGCACAAGGGTTTAACCCACTGCGCCACTGGTGAAAACTGATTCAATGCACCTTCTCAGAATCAACAGTATGGTTTTGCGTTGTAGGTTTTTTCGGGCTATATGGCCATGTTCTAGAAGCATTCTCTCCTGACGTTTCGCTTGCATCTATGACAAGCATCTTCAGAGGTTGTGAGGTCATATGGTTTTGGCCATAATGTGCTCTGGCAGGTGTAAGGAGATCCTATACCAGGCTTCTGGGTAAAAACAATGGTAGTGAAAGCGATCTAGGAGTTTTAGATCAATGTTGTTTTAAGCTGCACCAATAAGTACATGTACCCTAACATGTACATTGGCCTTCCTTTGTCGGTAATCCGGAAACTGAAGCGGGTGCAAAATGCTGCGGCTCGACTGCTGGCTGGAGTGACACTATTGTGCCACATCACACCAGTCCTACAGCGCTTGCACTGGCTCCCGATCGAGCACCGGATTGCTTTCAAAGTGCTGGTGCTAACCTTTAAGGCCCTGCATGGTCTGGGGCCAGTGTACCTGAAGGACCGCCTTTCCCTGCATATTCCCCTGAGACCACTATGGTCCATGGATCAAAACCTACTAGTGAAGGAAACAGACAATAGCACCAGGCTAATAAACAAATATAAATTTCATTAATTCAGTTTTTAGTACATACGTGCACCTGGGAGGTAGACCGAATAGACAAGGCCAATCCCCAGCATACAGGAACAAGGGTATAATCCCCAGGACAACCAATTCGGTAAGGTAAATCACAGTTGTGAGTCCCACAGTTCAAGCCTCATGGGCTAAAGAGTTCCTGTAATGCTCAAAAGGTCTGAGCTCCGAGGTGAAAGTCAATAGTAAATAAGTTGATGGGAATTCAGGAAAGATTGTGATGTATGTTTATATATTTTCAGTAAATATGGGACGCCTTTAATCTGTATTAATGCCTTGAAAAAGCCAAGCGGCGAAACGGACTCCAAGCGGCCGAAATATACTGCGAAAGTTTTCCGTCGGCGATTTTATATGCACATCTACATGAGGAGACGCCTATTGGTTGTCTCCTGCGTCCTGGAATTTTTCCCTTGAAAACCACCCATTTACCTGAACCTGAACTATCTTTTCTGAATTCCCATCAACTTATTTACTATTGACTTTCACCTCGGAGCTCAGACCTTTTGAGCATTACAGGAACTCTTTAGCCCATGAGGCTTGAACTGTGGGACTCACAACTGTGATTTACCTTACCGAATTGGTTGTCCTGGGGATTATACCCTTGTTCCTGTATGCTGGGGATTGGCCTTGTCTATTCGGTCTACCTCCCAGGTGCACGTATGTACTAAAAACTGAATTAATGAAATTTATATTTGTTTATTAGCCTGGTGCTATTGTCTGTTTCCTTCACCTGTATTCATAGCTTTTTGCTGTTATTCCCTCAAAACCTACTAGAGCAGGGGTGTCCACACTTTTTCATCATGCGAGCTACTATATGAACAATCAAGTTGAAAAGATCACCTGTTGTGCATGTGAGTGTGTGCCAAGACGCACGTCTTGACGCTCCCACTGCAGCCTTTTGTCTGCGCGGGGCTTCTTTCTTGCCTGCCCACGAACTCGCCACCGCGCGCACCCGGGAAGGGGATCCTCCTTGCCTGCGCGCGTGCTCTCTCTTAATGTCTTCGTTGCCTTCCTCCTTCCTTCTGCGTGCTTTCGCGAAGCAGGAAGTCCCTATCCCGTCCTGCTTCTTGCGTACACAGCAGGCCCCTCCCGCGCACGCAGCAGGAGGGTATTTATAGGCGCACCCGCCAGCGCTCCGGCCAGATATGGCTTCGGCGGCGGCTCGGAAGGCGCAGGGCTGGGAAGAGGGGCCGCCTGGCTGCTGCCTGGGCCGGGAAACTCAACCGAGAGAGGGACCCACGTGAGGCTGGAGCCTCCCCACGGCAGGCTCCCTTCTCCCTCCTCCCTCGAGGCTTCCTTACCTGGGCAGGAGAAGGAAGAGTGGAAGAGGTGCTTCCCCAAAGTGACAGATGCTGCGGGGGATTTCTTCCTTCCTTTTGAGGGTGTCATTCAGAAAGGACGCCCAAGTGGACGGCTGGCAGGACGGAGGACCCCTCCCACTGGTGGCAGTCCATGCCCACAGGAGAGAGAGAGGGGGTGGCTCTTCCTAGCCGGCTCTGAAGAGCCTCCCTCCCCCCCCCCCCCCTCCCTCCCTCCCTCCCTCTCTCTCTCTCTCTCTCTCTCCCCCGTGGGCCCTCGCCACCTTTCTCCTTTGAGGGCGAGGGAGGGCGAGGCGGAGAAAGGCAGCGAGGGCACAAGCAGCAGCAAGTGGAGTCTCCATCCCCGCAGCCCCCTCCTCCTCGGGTTCAGCCCCAGGAACATGGCGGAGCCCTCCCTCCTCAACCCCAACCAAGGAAAGAAAGCAGCCCCACACAGCTCACTCGCCCAGGTCTCGGCTTGGAATGGGAGTCCCGAGGGCAGCAGCAGGGTTTGCGGCAGGGCTTGCTTGGCTTTCCCCCACTTTGCCTGGCCTCCTTTGCCTCTCTCTCTCTCTCTCTCTCTCTCTCTCTCTCTCTCTCTCTCTCTCTCTCTCCTTCTCTCCTTCTAGCGCCCGCCTGCCTGCATGCCAAAAGGATCCGAAAAAGTTCTCCAGATTTCTTTCTTCTCTCCTTGGCTCTCTCTCTCTCACACACACACACATTCCCTCCATCCCTCCCACAGCCTCGCATCCTATCCGTGTGCGTGCCTTCGCTTTGCCCCCCCCCCCAGCAGCAACCAATGGGCGGTCATGTCACCACACTGTGCGCGGCAAGACGAGCGCCAGGGCCCGCCCACTAAAGCCTCATTTTGGCAAAAGAAGCCCCGCAAAGGTGGCGGCGGGAGTGCACGTGCGCGCGCATGGCAGGAGCGCGCCATCCGGCTGGTGATTCCCAAAGATCACCTGGAAGAGGGCCGAAGATCACCTAGGTGTTCCTGATCACCATAATGAGCACCCCTGTACTAGAGGTTCCATCACTTAAGATCTGCCGCTTGTTATCGACGCGGCAGTGCACTTTTTCTGTAGAAGCGCCTACCCTTTGGAATGCCCTCCCAGAGGAGGTACGAGCAATAACTGATCTACAGGCCTTTCGGAGGGCCTGCAAGACCAACCTGTTCCGTCAGGCGTTCAATCTCTAAGCTGTAACCCCTACTCTGGTCTTAATCTGTTTTTATTCTGTTTTCAAGTATGTTGTGTTTTGTTGTTCATTGCTGTGAACCACCCTGAGCCTTTTCGGGAAGCGTGGTATTTAAGTCGAAATAATAAATAAATAAATAAATAAATAAATAAAAACTTGAGAAACTGCAAGCCGCTTCTGGTGTGAGAGAATTGGCCGTCTGCAAGGATGTCGCCCAGGGGATGCCCAGATGTTTTGATGTTTTACCATCCTTATGGGAGGCTTCTGTCATGTTCCCACAGGAGGAGCTGGAGCTAACAGAGGGAGCTCATCCGCGCTCTCCCCGGATTTGAACTTCCGACCTGTCGGTCTTCAGTCCTGCCAGCACAAGGGTTTAACCCACTGTGCCACTGGTGAAAACTGAATCAATGCACCTTCTCAGAGTCAACAATATGGTTTTGGCCATAATGTGCTCTGGCAGGTGAAGGAGATCCTATACCATAGTGGTTCTCAACCTGTGGGTCCTCAGATGTTTTGGCCTTCAACTCCCAGAAATCCTAACAGCTGGTAAACTGGCTGGGATTTCTGGGAGTTGTAGGCCAAAACACCAGGGGACCCACAGGTTGAGAACCACTGCTATACCAGGCTTCTGGGTAAAAACAATGGTAGTGAAAGCGATCTAGGAGTTTTAGCAGACCACAAACTGAACATGAGTCAAGAGTGTGCTGCAGCAACGGAAAAAAAGCCAATGTTGTTCTATGCTGCACCAATAAGTATAACATGTCTAATTTGAGGAAAGTACCTTCTGCTTTGGCCAGACCTCACCTGGAATGACCTTGTGTCCAGTTTTGGATTCATGAGGGATTCGGACAAAGATCGGATCATCCCACCAGCACCATATTGCTCCAAGACTCTCTTCAGCTCCCCAATACCTCTCTAACCTTCCCAACAAGACAACGTAAGATAGCCATGTGCCCACCTTGAACCCACCTCGACTAGGTGGGCACCTCAATGCAGGTCTCTTTCGCTTCCCCCTCCAAAGGCGCCATCCGTTTCAATTTGCTCGCTGCCACGACACAAGGAAGGCTGTTTGTTTTGTTTTAAAAAAGAAAAGTTTTAATATTCTTCCGCATGAATTTTTAATGCCCGGCTCCTGCTGTTGTGTCATTAGTTGAGCCTTTCGGGGCAGGGAGGGGAGGGGGGGCTCCTCTTAGATAATGTTTCCTTAAAGCAAAGGGAGCATTAGAAGGGAAGAAAGGCCTTACCTCGGCTTCCCCCACGGTGACCATTAAATTATATGCCAGTGCTTCTCTCTCCTCCGGTGCAAAACATTCCAGCTGGCCTTGCAAATTCCTCGATGAGATGGGACCGAGCTCTGGTCAGCAAGAGCCCTCCCTCGGCTCCCACAACTCAACGCAATCTTATTATTGGGGTCAGTTCTGGTGCTGCCGCTCCAGGACTGGTGCATTTGTCTGAATTAGGGCTGAAATCCTGTTGGTGTCTCACACAAAAGTTCAATTCCAAACTGCACAAATACAAGGATTGTGTCTCCATTGAGGGAAGGGAGAAATGTACGGTATACACTAGGCATGGGCAAACTATGTGGCAGGCGTGGCCCAACTTTGACCCTCTAGTTGTTTTGGACTTCAACTCCCACAATTCCTAACAGCCTACTGTTTTATTATTGATACAAAAACACAGTATGTCACAGCAAACAAGATCTATATGCTGGATTTTGTATCACAAAATCACAAGTCGAACCCTTCCCAAGCGTTTAGGACTGTGTGATGTATTTTCGAATGATGCACGCAGATCCAAGTCGGGTGGCCTTTTGCAGTTGACAGATCACGATTTTGTCAATGTTTATTGTTACTCCTCCCCCCCACGGAGACCCTCGTTCAGCTTTAATTCGGGCTGAAACCCGCCTTATTATTGACTACCGCGCAGAAATCCCTTTTGGTCTGAATGAAAAGCTGGGTATAGCAGCTTTACTCATGTGAATCGCATCCCACTAACCTTTACAATTAGGTTGCTTAGATTGCATTACTTGCTCTTGCCATTAGACGCTTTGCGCCTCCACCATTGAGCCCTTGTATCCAGGTAACTGTGTTCTCCGTGTTTCCTCTATAGATTGATGTTATGATTATTTCCGTGTATTCAGAATTGTATGCTTCGTTGTTTATACTTGTATATATTAGATATCGCATGCCAGCCGCCTTTAAATGTGTGTATCACACAACATATTCCTGATTGCCACGTGGCCTTGAGAAAGACCGGAAGATTAAAACGAGATGTGGCCAGGGCATATGCCCCCTCGTCGGCCCGAACATTGTGGTGTTGTTTCCTAACCGCAACTGCTCCCCGCCTGGATTTCCAGGAGCAGACCGCGATTTGGGAGCAGCTTTTTGCCCGAGCAGTCTCCGCCGCTTTTGTTTACATTTGCTGAAGCGGCGAGCCGGACTGCAGCGGCTTCACCGACCACTCTTCTTCTTTGGAGGTTTCTCCTACGTGAGACCACACCCGACAGTGAGCATATCCACTGAGTGTTGTTTCGACCCCTGTTGAACATTGTTTCTTTTGGAACTTTCACTCATTGATTTGTCTATATCCAGGGCTAGAACTTCAACCCACGGGTTATTGAGACTGTTATTTTCTCACCTCCCAGAGTGTGTCGTTTGTGTTATGACTTGTATGCTCATATTGTATGTATGTTACCATTTACATTGGTGATATTATGATGCTCATAAGCTATTGATAAAGTCCACACGTTTGCTATCATTTATATGGTGATTATTGCCATACAGTTCTAGTGTTATTGTATAGCACCCAGTGTACCCATCACCACTGGGACCACCTGTACTGATTGACGCCGTAGCCTTTGCAGTTTGATTTTGAGGTCCTAAGAACGGCTGAGTTTTTCCTGTTGCTTTTCCTCAATGCGACTGCTAGCTGGAATGGTGCCATCAATCATCCTAACTTTTCTCTTTTTCACAAATATGATATCTGGTGTATTGTGTTCCAAAATGTTGTCAGTCTGGATTCGAAAGTCCCACAGTATTTTTGTGTGTTTAATTTTCCCTTTGCAGGTTTATGATCCCACCAGTTCTTGACTAATGGCAGGTGGTCCTTGTGACATAAGTTCCAATGAATCATTTGGGCCACAAAGTTGTGCCTCTGTTTGTAGTCCGTCTGTACAATGTTTTTAAGTGCAGGCCAGACTCGGTACCCAATTGTTTCCAACAATGCCTTGAAGCTGTGACTGGTTGGCTACGAGCCAGTCGGCTGAGAGTGAATCCATCTAAGACGGAGATCCTCTGGCTGGGTCATCCAGGTGGGTGTGAGCTCCAGCTGCCTACTCTGGACGGCGAGGCATTATGCCCGTCGCACTTAGTAAAGAGTCTGGGGGTCCAGTTAGACCCGTTGCTGACAATGGAGAATCAGGTCTCTGCTGTCAGCAGATCTGCTTTTTTCCATCTGTGGCAGGCTAGGCGGCTGGCACCCTATCTCACCGGAAATGACCTAGCCACGGTGATCCAAGCGACGGTCATCTCAAGGCTAGACTACTGTAATGCCCTTTACATTGGCCTTCCTTTGTCGGTCATCCGGAAGCTTAAACCGGTGCAGAACGCAGTAGCGAGGCTCCTGGCCGGGGTGCCGGCCAGGGCGCACATCACTCCAACTTTGCAGCGACTGCACTGGTTGCCAATTGAGCACCGGATCATCTTCAAAGTGTTGGTCTTGACCTTTAAGGCCTTGCATGGTCTGGGACCGGTGTACTTGAGGGACCGCCTACTCCCATATGTTCCCCAGAGATCTCTTCATTCTGAAGACCTCAATCTTTTGCAGATCCCTTCCCTGCGAACCAGTCACCTTTCATCAACTAGACCGAGAGCTTTCTCTGTGGCAGCACCTTACCTATGGAATAGTTTGCCACCTGAAGTTCGAGAGGTCAACGAGCTACCGGCTTTCCGGAAAGCTTGCAAAACAGCACTGTTCTGGCACGCATTCAGTCTGTGACCACTCCTGGTTATAGCGGAATACTGTTAAATTGGTTTTATTGCTTTGTTTTATGTGTTTGGTTGGTTGTTGATATGATTCATGATGTAGTTCAATATGCTGTAAACCGTCCTGAGCCAGTCGGAAAGGACAGTATACAAATCAAATAATAAATAAATAAGCTCTTTAAGCACTGTACCCAGTGTGCCGATCACCACTGGGACCACCTTTACTGTCTTATGCCAAATTATCATTATTGTTGTTATTATTATTATTATTGGGTTGCTGTGACTTTTCTGGGTTGTATGGTCATATTCCAGAAGCATTCTCTCCTGAAATTTCTCCCACATCTATGGCAGGCATCCTCAGGGACTGTGAGGTCTGTGGTCATGGCATTATTATTATTATTATTATTATCAATCCTGACTCATCCAGGAAAACCTATAAGCAGCCAGGCCTGCAAACAATGCAACAGGTAATAAGTATACAAACTGGAAATGGAAGAAGTGCAGAGGCCAATGCTCAGGTCGGTGTTTAACTTTGCTTAACTTGCGTTGGCAAAGCACTGCATTTGTTTAAAGGCCCGGAGACGTCAATCACGGCTCGCAGACTGCTGGGCTGACAATTCCAAAAAGTGGATCTGAATATACACGTATATATATATATATATGTACGTATATAACATAACCAACAACATTAAGGGCTTTAATAATTCAAGGGGCTCTTAACTATGCCCAGCAATTTAAGTTATTGGATTGTTTAAATTACTGAGCTGTTTAAAATACATGTTGAAATAAGTACAAAAATGACTGATCGCCTCGGGCAGAGAACTCTCTCTCTCTCTCTCTCTCTCTCTCTCTCTCTCTCTCTCTCTCTCTCTCTCTATGGATAGAGGCAGGCGGAGAGAGTATTAGGGAGTCAGTCTGCAGAAAAGGATTGCCATTTAAAAACTCTCCTCTGCCCCAATTTGGAACCATAAAACCCTAGAGTTGGAAGGGTCCCCCAAAGGCCATCTAGTTGGGCCCCATTCTGCCCTACAGCAATGCAGTTGCACATTAGCAAATAATTCAGCAATTAATACAATAGGTCTATTCAAATAGCAATAAACAAACTTCTGGTCATCAATTCTGTTCTATCTATCCTCCCTCCCTCCCTCCCTCCCTTCTATCTATCTATCTATCTATCTATCTCTCATCTATCTATCCTTCCTTCCATCCACACATCCTTCTATCCATTTATCCATCCATCCATCCATCTATCTATCCATCTCTATCATCTATCTATCCTTCCTTCGATCCACCTACCTATCATCTATCCTTCCTTCCATCTATCTGAGTATCTATAATCTATCCTCCTTTCCTTCCACCAACCCACTTATTTATCTATCATCTATCTGTCCTTCCTTCCACACATCTGTCTATCCATCCATCTATTTATCATCTATCCTTCCTATCCATCTATCCACCCATCCTTCCTTCCATCCATCTATTTCTCTCTCTATCAGCTATCTATCCTTCCTTCGATCCACCCACCCACCTATCATCTATCCTTCATCCCTTCCTTCCATCTATCTATCTGAGTATCTATAATCTATCTATCTATCCTACCTTCCTTCCACACACCCACCCATCTATTTATCCTTCCTTCCTTCCTTCCTTCCTTCCTTCCTTCCTTCCTTCCTTCCTTCCTTCCTTCCTTCCTTCCTTCTTTCCTTCCTTCCTTCCTTCTTTCCTTCCACTCATCCATGTATCTATCTTTCCTTCCTTCCTTCATCTACTCATCCTTCCTTCCTTCATCTACTCTTCTTTCCTTCCTTCCTCTCATCCATTTATCCTTCCTTCCTTCCTTCCTCCCACTCACCCACCCACCCACCCCACCCCTCTCATTTGTCCTTCCTTCCTTTCTGGTTGGTTTGTACCACAAAGGCTCCCCCATGGTTTGATGGATCTGAACCAAGCCTGGCACACAGACCCTTCAATACCCGACTTAAAATACTGGTTAAGTCTAGGGAGGGCTGATAGAGGACGATGGGAGTTATTGTCCAGTCACATTGAAAGAGCTGCATGAATCCCACCCATGACGGATCTGAACCGAACTTGGTACACCTAACCTTCATGATTCAATATGGGATTGGGAGGGGGCCTGATAGAGGATGATGGGAGTTGTAGTCTAGAGCTGAAAAAAATATAGCAAGTGTTTTCTAATGGGAAAATTCATATAACTGAAAAATGAAACGAGAAAGAAGTACCGTAACAAAATGCCTAAGTTGGGCAACGCTGGATGTTAGTAACTCTTGAACAGAGGAAAACTACAACTGCCTAGCATTGAACCATGGCAGTTGAAATGTAGCTGCACCCCAAACTTGCAATATATTTAACATATATTAATTATATGTCTTTCTCGTCCCTCCTCAGATGCTTTTGTTCCTCCCCACAATCCGATATTTCCCCCTCTCCCTCGGATATGACTGACAACCCACTTCATTGTTTCACCATAAAAATGGCTGTGCAAAACCTGTGTGGCTGGGAATTAATTTTTGTAAGACAATGTTTATATTAACCATTCAGGTATTGACTTTGGTTGCAGGAGTCAATACCAAAATTTATGGCCCCGCGAGGGAGGCTCATTGACCTCGGCCTTCATCGCCTGTCAATAGTCCTGTCTCGGGTCAATAAATTTAGACACCGGCCTCGGCAGAAGTCAATGGGATCTGCATATTGGTGGGCGGCGCGAAGGTTAGGGGGGTGCCATTGTTTTGTCCAAACAGGAGGATTACAATGTATGGCGTTATAATGTATGGACGAAGAATCAGCTGGAGTTGTGGCAAACCTATCTTGGGGTTTTCTAGATTTGTTCAAGAGGGATTTTCCTTTGCCTTAATCGGAGGCTGAGATGGTGTGACTGGCCTTATCTGCATTCAGGCCCAGATTACCCATAAGGCCACCCTAGGCCATCGCCTAGGGTGGCACCTTTTAGGGGGCAGCAGGTCTGGACCCCCCCAAAAAGTTTTTTTGTCCTTTTCAGCCTCTTGGGAGTGCGTTTAGCAACTCCCTCCACCAGAAGCGCTCAGTCCCAATAGCGCATGTGTGAAAGTTTCGTGCATGCGCTATTAAAACAGAGCACCCCCAAGAGGATGGAAAGGACAAGCCAGGGAACATTTTACAGCCGGGGCAGAGCCTCCCGTCTGTGCACCGGCCACCCGCAGCAATGGCGCGGCATGATGTGCCGAACCTGGCGGCTGCGGCCGGATGCACCCTTGGCCACGTGGCACCCTGAGGCGGCTGCTTACTTTGCTTCCACTAAGATCCGCCCCTGGGTGAAGCAAGCAGAGTGTATATATGCCTGTGGAATAATGTCCAGGGTTTGAGAAAGAACCCTTGTCTGTCTAAATCAGTGTTTCTCAGCCTTCCTATTGCCACAATACCTTAGTACAGTTCCTCAGGTTGTGGTGACCCCCAACCATAAAATTATTTTTGTTGATACTTCAAAACTCTAATTTTGCTACTGTTATGAATTGAAATGTAAATATCTGATATAGAATCATAGAGTTGGAAGAGGCCTGGTGGGCCATCCAGTCCAACCCCATTCTGCCAATCATGTTCAAAGCACCCCTGACAGATGGCCATCCAGCCTCTGTTTCAAAGCCTCCAAAGAAGGAGCCTCCACCTCACTCTGGGGCAGAGAGTTCCACTGCTGAATGTCTTTTCATTCACTGGGCCAACTTTGAATACTGGTGGGGTTTGGGTAATGATGGTAACCTCCGAATGAGGCCAGGCAGTCCCGGGCAGCGAAAGATGCCTGCCCGGGCGGAAGTCTGGGCCAGCCGGAGGCAGCGAGGGGGCAGGGCGGGGCCAGCCCCCTCATTGGCCGGCTGGCCTGGATGGCGGGAGACCTTCCCGCCACGGAGGGGGCTTCTGGGAAGAAGAAGCTCCCCCCGGGCAACAAGATGGCGGGAGGGCAGCGCCACTCCGCAACCCGACGTGGCCGGTGAGTCGGCCACGCCCATTCTCTCTGCATCTAGAGAACCCTGTGACCACCACCCAATGATGGATCTGAACCAAACTTGGCACACAGCCAACATGGCCAACTGTGAATACTGGTAGGGTTTGGGGAGGACTGACCCACAATTTTAGGAGTTATAGGTCACCCACATTCTTATGCATTTTCTAATGGGAGCATTAATTTAAAAAAAGAAAACAAAAGGAAAGACTGACTTTTTTCTAATATTTATTATTATTTAGTTAAAACTTTTGTATCCCAATCGTCTCACCTCCATGGAGGGACTCAGACCGGCTTACAGTAAGGATTCAATGCTACAATACAATTTCAAAACATTCTGCAACAATACAAAATTAAAAACATATAGGTAAAATACATAAAAGCCAAATTGCCGACTAAAAACAAGTTCAACTCAGTCTGTAAATGTGGTATATAACCAGTCTCAGCCTATTCTGGGAATGCTTCATTCCATAGCCAGGTTTTCACTAGCCTCCTGAAAGGACAAGAGGGAGGGGGCAGATCTAACCTCGCTTGGGAAAGAGTTCCACAGCCGAGGGGCCACCACAGAGAAGGCCCTGTCTCTCATCCCCACCAGACACGCTTGTGATAGTGGCAGGACCGAGAGCAGGGCCTCTCCGGAGGATCTTAGCATCCTTGATGGTTCATAAGGGAGAATCCATTCGGACCGGTAAACAAATTACCGGTTGATCAATAGTGCAAAATGGTATGGTTCAAAATGGATTCATGACTCTCTCTCTCTTCCTGTGTTTAGAGAAACTTGCAGCTCTTGCTGGAAAAGTACTGTATTTTGATTAGTTGTGTAAACCTGTGTTTTTCAACCTTTTTAAAGTCGCAGCACATTTTTTACATTTACAAAATCCTGGGGCACACCACCAACCAAAATGACACAACATGACACTCTAACACCGTAATACGTATAGTTAATATGTTTTTTAAAATGTATTTATACACTCAGCAGGGCCGTAGCCAGGATTTTGATTCCGGGGGAGGACTGAGTTTGGTTCGGGGGGCTGAGACTGGGTGGAAGAGGGTCTACCCTAGCAAACCTTTTGTATTGTTATCCCAATAACCCCATTAATGTGGGATAT
Source organism: Anolis apletophallus (assembly GCA_030556195.1). Lineage (NCBI taxonomy): Eukaryota > Metazoa > Chordata > Lepidosauria > Squamata > Anolidae > Anolis > Anolis apletophallus. Next base: position 148,087,478 of record JARBWK010000007.1, on the reverse strand, counting down.
AATGAGCATGGTGATCAGATCATGATATGAATTAACATAACAGTTTAAATAATGTACCAGTAAGGCCTTTTCGCGGACCACCCTGAGAATTTCGGGGGAGGGGGCTGAAGCCCCCTTAGCCCCCCCCCTGGCTACATGCCTGACACTCAGTGTGAAACCTGGGCCTGTTTCGATGAACACAACATATATATGACTTCCTCTCACATATTTATACATGGCTATCATGTCTTCTCTCAGCCTTCTCTTCTTCAGGCTAAACATGCCCAGCTCTTCAAGCCGCTCCTCATAGGGCTTGTTCTCCAGACCTTTGTGAAATTTCACCCTGAGTGAAACTTGCTTCCAGTTAACTATGGATGTCATGAACCTGCTATAATCAATTCCTTGGGGGGGGGGGGGGGAGGCAACTCTCGAAAAGTCCAGTAAAATAGTAAAAAAAAAAAATCCAAGCAGAGAGGCTCGATTTGTTTCTTGGAAACCTGTGAGGGGGCTGCTAGGAGAGGGGAGAGTGCCAATTTCCCACGGCACACCTGATGATCTCTCACAGCACACTAGTGTGCCATGGCACAATGGTTGGGAAACACTGGTGTAAGCATCTTTTCCCTTGGAGTTGCAGGTGCAAGAGGAGAATTGCATATTTCAGTTCTGTGGGAATCAAGGTTACAGAGAGTCAAAATAAAGTGTAGCTGTAGGTGTGTTCTTCTGTATAGTTCAGCCTACTAATTCATGACTGTAACCAATTATATTGAACAAGAAAGGAGGAATTATGGCTTGTTGTTGGAAAACTATAAAGTCCCTCCGTCTTATGTCTTCTCATCATAATCTTCTTCTCTTTTCTCATATACTGTATATATTCATTTTCTGAACAGTTGTTGACATTACCTAAGCTGCTTCTGGTGCTCCTCCTCCTCCTGAGGCTGCTGGGCCACTCCCAGTCCCGGGCGCTTTCCCCCCTACCTTGAAGGGACTTGACCGAGCCTCCCTCCAGCCTCGCACACTCTCCCTCGCACGTGCATCAAACTGCCATGCACCAAGCACACCTGCTCTCCCCTCCCTGCTTGGAGTCTCAAAAGCAGCCTTCTCCTGACTTAAGGGGCCAGCTGAGAAGCCAGCCAATCACAGCAGGAGGAGGTTGGTGGGAGGATTCGCCATCTGTTTCCTAAAAGGAAGAGAAGGACAGGCAGAGAGATCTCCAGCCTTCTCTGCCAAAGGGGTTCCTAAGACCACCAGAAATATGTGTTTTCTGATGGTCTTTGGTGACCCCCTCTGAAACCCCCTTGCGACCCCCCCAGGGGTCCTGACCCCCAGGTTGAGAAACACTGCTTTAAAGCAAGTGTGAATGTTGCAGTTAGCATTGAGTAGCCTTGCAGCTGCAAAGTCAATCAGTGAGGCTCTCTGCATAGAGGTAGCCTGGCCTCTGTTGCATGGGGGCACCCCCTGTTTGGAAGGAGATCTGCAGACACCAAGCAATCAAGGGCTAGTTAACACCTCCCAAACAGAAGGTGCAGACACCCTCACTGATTGGCTTTGCAGCTTCATGGCTACTCAATGCTAATCAGTAATCAAACTTGCCAATTGCAACATTCACACCTGCTTCAAACAGATAAGGGTTCTTTCTCTCACCCTGGACATTATTCCACACCAAACTGCAACTCCCAGGCTCCCAGAGCATTGAGTCATGGTGGCGAAAGTGGTATCAAACTGCATTCATTCTAAAGTGTAGATGCACCCTAGGTATCCCAGCCATGTGGAAGTAGATAAATGAACTCCAGTTCTCTTTCCAAAGCAGCATGGCTGGCGGCGAGATCTATAGCGAGAGACAATAAGCTTTTTGGCAGGGATTAAAGGCATCCATCTCTTTGGTCCTGAGCCCGAAGAAGGAAGGAACCCATTCGTCAGGAAATGATGGAAGGAGTCTGTCTCCTTGGAGAAACCGCATCAGCATCTCACCCAGTTTGCTCTGCTGGAACGTAATGCATTTTAATATGTTCCTGCAAAATAGTTTTCATTGTTTTCTGTTGTATTTACATTTTAATGCATTTGCATTGTTTTCCTTTGCATTGTGCTGTATTTATTGCAAGCCAGTATCCTCCATTCCAGAGCCCATGAGTTCTACTTTTGGAGTTCCAAATCCCCTAGCAAATGGCCATAAAATATGCATGTTGGATTACAAATCCCATAATCCACCAGCCTATATATCTTAGTCTAACAAACACTGCCCAAAAGGTACTTCTTTCTCATTCATCCCAACTTTGCTGCCTATATCCCTGTGTCCCTCTGAGAGGTATGCTATCAGTGGATGATGGGAGTTGTCATTCAAAGGGTAAATTGCATGAGCTCTGGCCAAACTTGGTCTCATTGCACTGGCCTGGAATTCATGTTATTTTGAGCATTGTTTCCTGCTAAAAATTGCCCTTTCGGTATGTTTGTATATTCCAACAACAACAACCCTATTTAAATTGGGTTTTATATGGTAGGACAGGGGTGCCCACACTTTTTCAGCATGCGAGCTACTTTTAAAACAACCAAGTCAAAAAGATCTACCTTCCGCATGACGCTCCTTCCGCAGTGCATTGCGGGAACGAGGGAGCACAAGGCAGGGCCTCCGGAGACCCCGCCTCGCGCTCCACCCTGCCTCTCTCTCGTCCGGAAGCAACCGTGCAGCCTCCGCTGCTGGCGAGAGAGAGGCAGGGTGGAGCGCGAGGCGGGGCCTCCGGAGGCCCCGCCTCATGCTCCCTCGTTCCCGCAATGCCCTGCAGAAGGCGCTTCCTCATTCCTGCAATGCCCCGTGAAAGGCGCTCCCTTGTTCCTGCAATGCCCTGCAGAAGGAGCGCCGCACGGAAGGTGCACCACATGCAGGGTAGAAGTGCCCCATCCGACTGCGATCGAACTCCTTTGGACCCGCGATCAACTGGTCAATTGCGATCGACTTCGTGGGCAGCCCTGTGGTAGGATTATACACCAAGCCTAAGAACAATGGGCAACCTTACCAAAACAAACACAAGACACGAGAGGACAAATAAAGGACTAGTAAAGAAATAATGTTATGGCACTATGCCTGTCACTATATACCAAAATGGAAGTAATAATTCTGTAGCGTCAAAAGAGGTCCAGTTCCGGTGTGTAATTACAACTGCAGTCCATGCTATCTCTCAGACCTTGGAGATACAGTCTATACTATATAATAGTAAGGTAAAAAAACTTAGTCAGGAGTCAACATGTACACATAACGATAGATGCAAACCCAATGGGAAATGCCCTACACAGCATACGAGTCCTGAGCGCTCCTGTTCCGCAATGTGGGAGACGAGTAATGCTGGAAACAGACCTGTGTAATCAATCCAAATGGCGATAGATCGGCGGAGTGTCCGGTGATGCTGATGGTCCTGATGTAGTAAGGTTCACAGTTAGTGTAAACTAAGTTCCTCCAGAAGTCCAGGAAAAACACACAGACAAAACACAGATTCTTAAATTCAAAATGGTTATATTCTAGGTTGTGGATGTACAATAGTCTCAAAGAAGGCCAACGGAGAATAATACATCAGTTGGGGGGCTGGGTCCGTTTCGCCTCAGGGGCTTCCTCAGGGCCTTATACAATCAGTAGTACCATCAATTGTAACATCCATACAGTATCCATAGGTTTCCAAACAAAGGAACTTGAACATCAATTAAGTCCAATATAGTAGGTGGAAGAGTTACATGAATATCCCAGTGGTTCCACCTCAATGCACCAACAAAAGTAACCAGAGTCAGTATCTCAGGTAAGTATCCATTAGTACCCTAACACTGTTGCAGGTTCAAGATAATCCCGTAGTCAAAAGGTCCAGTCCAGTGGTCAAATGCCAGAAGGAGACAGGTCAGAACACAGAAAATCCACAAACTTGGGGGGAAACCAGCAGCATCTACCACCAAGATAAAACAAATACTTTTCTCCCCAAAGATCAGTTCCAAGGCTCACTCCTGATATCCAGAAACACCCAGCTGTAACCTATCTCTTTCGTGCCTCCACCCATGAACCCTTACTTACAGATTACTTTAGAATGAATACTTACATCAGTGGTTCCCAAACATTATTGGGCTACCACCCCTTTCCAGAAACTCCCCTAGAAGTTAATTTTTAAATTTTTAATAGCAATTAAACAGAAAGATATATGTATTAATGTTTCTACCTTTTTCGAAAAATCTAGTAAATAAAGGTGTAAATAACAAACATTGAATTCCAGAAATAATCACAAAAACAGTATGTTTGAGGGGAGTATGAGCAACGGATGATGGGATTTGCAGTACCTTCAGCCAATTCAGCTCTGACTTTCACAGACCACTAAGATCCCCATAAATGACAGATCTGGATCAAATGGCAATGTCTGCCCGGGGATTGCGCGCTTGCGACTGTTTCCCTGCGAGTTGGAATCCCCGGGCAGGCGTTGCTGTGGAAACCACAGTGTGCACCTCCTTCCTCTCGTCAACCCTGCCCACAGCGCAGTCTTGTGTATCGGCCTCTTTCTTCCAATGGGGACGTGCTCACAAGCGCGTGACCCTGCAAGTGGCAAGCCTGGCTCACGCCACTGCCCCCTTACAGGGGTTCAGCGCCCCCCAAATTCTCCTGAGCCTCCCAGCACCCCCTTGGATCGCCCCACCGCCCACCAGGGGGTGGTATTGCCCACTTTGGGAACCACTGACTTACATGAACCCTTCCATCGCCAACCACCATCAACTGCAGAACATATTACATGACACAATACAAGTAAAATAGTCCAAAACATCAAAGGAAAACAAGATCAAAGGTACATAAAAATCCCTGGAACTAGGCACTTGAAACCATGAAACTAGACAGCAGGAAAAATCTCACAAACAAAACAGGAGCTTAGCAAGAACTTGATACATGAAACTAAGAGCACATGAAACAAGACCATGTTCAATTTCCAACATTGACCCGAATGAGGCAACAATTTCCCATGCATCGATATAAGGCTTTTCCAGACTCCAAAACTGAAAGGAAAGCGTTTCTCTTGACCTTGTTACCAGATAACACTTTGTTATCTTTCTTTTCCTGTAAGCGAACAAAACTGTAGAGCCTCTGCCTCTACTTACAGAAACTTTGCTTTAGAGAACCATAGAATCATAGAATCCTAGAGTTGGAAGAGACCTCGTGGGCCATCCAGTCCAACCCCATTCTGCCATGAAGAAGGAAAATCGCATTCAAAGCACCCCCAATAGATGGCCATCCAGACTCAGATTAAAAGCCTCCAAAGAAGGGGCCTCCACCACACTACGGGGCAGAGAGTTCCACTGCTGAACAGCTCTCAGAGTCAGGAATTTCTTCCTAAAGTTCAGGTGGAATCTCCTTTCTTGTAGTTTGAAGCCATTGTTCTGTGTCCTGGTCTCCAGGGCAGCAGGAAACAAGCTTGCTCCTCCCTTGACCTATGACTTTCTGTTGCTGTTGTTCTCTCACATATTTATACATGGCTCTCATCATGTCTCATCTCAGCCTTCTCTTCTTCAGGCTAAACATGCCCAGCTCTTTCAGCCGCTCCTCATAGGGCTTGTTCTCCAGACCCTGGATCATTTTAGTCACCCTCCTCTAGACACATTCCAGCTTCTCAACATCTTCCTTCAATTGAGGTACCCAAAATTGGACATAGTAAGCTTTCTGTCTCAGCTCTCATTATCAGCTCTCTCTGAGCTCTCATTATTTTCTGCGCCTGAGAAATTATCTTCAGACAGTTGTTCTGAGAAAGGCTGTGAAGGGCCCCTCTCAAGAATGTTGCCTTGGGCATCTGCCTCTTTCTGAAACAGCTCAGGCCTCTCATCTGAGCTTAGCCCAGGCCCAAGCAAACTGTAATCCTCCATCAGGAACATCATCCCCATTCCCATCATGAACATCAGAATTAACATGTTCAACAGACATAATCACTAGGCCTGGCTAGGTTTTCCGTATCTTGATCAAATTCGTACTAAATTCGATTCTAAATTACTTTTGAAGTGTTTCTGAAGCGCTTTAAGCAAGTAGTTACCAAATTTGAAGCCACCGCCGCCATTTTTCGGAAAGGAAACACCATTTTCGGAAAGGATTTTCCCTTCCCTGGTCTTCCTTTCTGAGCGGATTTCTTCCCTCCACCTGAGAACTGGGTCGGAAGCCGCCTTAAGCTTCCAAACCCATGCCTTCCTTCCGGATCTGAAAGGCCCTGCTTTGGACGCGGTTTTCCTTCCCCCTGTGAGCTGTTTGGACCTGGAGGGAAGGCCTGGGCTTGGAAGCCCAGGCCTTCCCTCTGGATCTTAATGGGGCTTTCCTTCCCCCCACGGGGGCGTTCAAATCTGGAGGGAAGGCCTGGGCTGAACGAGGCCTTTCAGATCTGGGGGGAAGGCATGTGCTTGCAAGCCCATGGCATCCCTCTGGATCTGAAAGGCCCCATGGGGGGGGGGGGGGTAAGGAAAGCTGTGGTCAAAATGGCTGCTTAACCTGCTTTGGACGTGATTTTCTTTCCTGCAGCCATTAATGAAGCATTTCCGAAATTTCCAAAATTTTGAAGCGTTTCCCCAGAAAATTTCAGAAATCATTTAAAATTCGAAGCGCCAGCGCCTGCTACATCTGTCGCGAGTTTTGAACCATTTTTTATTTGATCAACCAACCCTAATAATCAAAGGCTGAGCAGGCTGACATACAACAGGGATTTAGTAAAGATATAAAGGGTCTTCCACCTCCAACTAGACTGCCCACCTCCACCCAGTATCGTCACAATCATCCCTCCCGTTTGTGGTTTTGGTTATTTTCAGATTTGATTTTGAAAGTTCTCTCCGGGAATCTGTAGCTAGAAATTCCTAGAGAAGTTTGTTTTAAAAAAAAGGATTTTGAAGGCAGCACTCTTGCCCTGGGATTCCTCCTCCTCCCCTTGACCAAAATAATTGTCCTCTTTGTACCAAATGGGCTTGCCATTCCGGCCTGGGACACTAGGGGGCAGCCAAGCACCAGTCCAGAAGTCCAGAAAGTCCATGGTCTCATTTGTCCAGGCTTCTCTTCCCCAGTCAATGGTCCTCTTGACACTCTGCAGTCAGGCCTCTGATTAAGATGCCAGGCTTGAGTTAGAGCATCCATTAAGATTTGATGAGTAATTGATCAGATCCCACACGCAGCGGAGGAGGAGGAGGAGGCGCATCAATGGGGAAGGAGGGAGGAAGCTGGGATGGGCAGAGGGTTGGATCTGGGATGGACTGGGAGGGGGAGGAGGGGGGAAGGCTGACCCCCCCCTTTTGCTGCCATTCGTGTGCAAAGAAGCATAAGAAGCGCATTGCGTGAATCATGCATTTTCTCTATTCAACATCTGTATCAATAAGTTGTGCAAAGGAGTAGAAGGCATGGTGATCAAATCTGCAAGTCAAGGGATAGTTAACATCCTAGAACAGGCATGAGCAAACTTGGGCCCTCCAGGTGTTTTGGACTTCAACTCCCACAATTCCTAGCAGCCGGTAGGCTGCTAGGAATTGTGGGAGTTGAAGTCCAAAACACCTGGAGGGCCCAAGTTTGCCCATGCCTGCCCTAGAGGATGGGATTTTTATTTTGTTTATTTACATCATTTCTACCCCGCTCTTCTCAACCCCGCAGGGGATTGAAACCGGCTAACAATGACAACGATTTGATGCCGCAATAAATTACAATTATAATAACAAAATAAAACATACAATACAATAGATTAAAACAACAAATTAAACCCACATTACTTAAACCAGTGTTTCCCAACCTTTTTTGAGCCGAGGCACACTTTTAACATTTTAAAAATCCTGGGGCACACCATCAACCAAAATGACACAAAATGACACTGTAACACAGTCATACATATAGTTAACTGACGTTGAGTATTGGGGTTGTAGTTCACCTACATCCAGAGAGCACTCTGTTGGACTCAAAAACAATGTTGGATCAGGACCAAACTTGGCATGAATACTCAATACGCCCAAAAGTGAACACAGATGGAGTTTGGGGAAAATAGACAGGGAGGCCGAGAGCAGTTTTGCGTGAACCGAAGAGGAGGAGGAGGGAGGGGCGGGGCCCTGCGTGGAGCCGTTCTCCCGGTTAGCAGCTCTGCCGGGCTTGGTGGAGCCGCGAACCGGGAGAAAGGCTCCCCGCAAGGAAATGGAGGAGATGCATCTCGGGCCCTGGCTGGGCCCGTGATTTGCTCCGTTTCCCCAGGTCTCCCTCACAAGCGGAGGGAGAGTCTGGGGAACAGGCCTTGCCTGGGAGCTGGGTTTGGCTGGCTCGCGTCTCCCGCTGGGGCTCGGCGGAAGACGCGAGACGGCCAAACACGGCTCCCAGGCAAGGCCTGGGCCCTGTGGAGAGCCTTTCTTCTGAGGCTCCCCGAGGTGCCCAGGCCCTCCCTGGCAGCTGGGATGGGCCGGCTGGCCAGCGCGTGGAGGGGAAATGGCCGAAGGAGGCCGCGCCCCAGTCCCTTTTTCACTGCCGCCGCCCGGCCCTTCTTCCCCCTCCCCGAACCAGCAGGAGGCAGGAGGGGGAACAAAGGACATTCAAGAGCCACCTCGGAGTTGGTTGAGGTAGGCAGGATTTCCCTGGGTACTGGTTGTGGTATTTTCTGCGCCTGAGAAATTATCAGGCGCAGAAATTATCAGGGGTCGGGAGCAGGTCAGGGTTTTGCTCTCCCTTCTGCTCGAGATCCCCATGTACAACTGGTGGGCCACTGTGTGAATGCTGGACTAGATGGGCTGAGGTCCGATTCAGCATGGCTCTTCTTATGTTCTTATGTAAAGGGAGGGGGAGACTTTTTGCGGCACACCAGATGATCCATCATGGAACAGTAGTGTGCTGCAGCACAGCGGTTGGGAAACACTGTAGCAGGATAATCATATTATTATTATTATTATTACCCCACTTTATCTCTCCCAAAGGGGACTCAAAGCAGCTAGAGTAGACTCATTGAGTTCAGTAGGATTTACATAAGTGTTGGTGTAATCAGCAGGGGAGTGCAACCAACAGGATCCAGCAAAAGTCTTCTCCAGGAAGCCTTGCGTCCTTGTACACCATGCCATGTCTTTGGAAAAACAGAGCTCAAATCCCTGTTTGGTGATGAAAACCCTGTTGGGTGTCCTTGTTGGGTTATAGCAGAAGGCAACAGGAGATCAACTAGTTTTTGTGGGGTCTGGCCCCCCGAAACCCCTAGGATTACATCTTTATAAGTCCTACAGAAACAACACATACATGAGTAAATGCCTGTATGACAGTCCTCTTGCCATCCGCTCCGTTTCCACCGAGAGGCCACTTGAGAGAAGCAGGAAAGACTTGGTCGCTCCTTGTCAATCGTTTATCATTAGTTGCCCAGAGCTGGAGCCTGTTTCCTTGCAATCCCTCGGTGGCATGTTCCGATATTAACCTCACTTAGCCTCCTGCAGATGCCTGGAGCAAAGGGATTTGTCGGCTTTGCATTCCCCATCCGGCCCAGCAGCAGGTTCAGTCTGGGGCCAGATGCCGAAAGAAGTGCTTGGATGCCGGATTCAGAGGAAGGAAAAGCAGCCGGGAGAGAAAGATAGTATCTGTTCCAGAGACCAGAGAAGGCTGAAAAGAAGACTTGCTGAATGTGCCTTTGAAAAGGGGCAAGAATGGGAAGGGTGTGTGTGTTTCTTCTGAGGGCCAGGCCCGGATCACCCATAAGGCCACACTAGGCCACGGCTTAGGGGCGCAGCCAAGGGGGGGGGGGCGCCAGATCCGGACCCCCAAAAAAATTTAACTAATTTTTTAAAATAAAAAAGTCGATCTTCGGGCGCTTCTGTGCCTACGTGCCCTCCACCCCCCCCCTTTGCTGCACCCCCCCCCCCCTTTGGCTCCTTTCCCAAGTTTGCAAGAACAACAAAAATACACCTATCTAGTGTCACAGTACACTGTAAACATAAGCTAAAGAATATAACAGCTATAGTATGGCAAAATATATTTATATATTCAAGCAACTGTAAAGAGTTCCCCCCATGGCATCATACTCTCTTCATAACACAATATAGTAAGGCATTCAAAATAACAGTATGATACAAAATATTCTATTCCTACATTCAACAAATAATAGCATCAATCGTTTCCATGTATATGCAGTTCGCTCTATGCAATTTAACAATATACAGCTTTCCGTATATCAGCTCAATGCTGAGTCCTGTGTAAGCAAACTGGTCCCAGATGGTGGTACTCACTGTCCTGGTGTCCACATTTCTCAAAATAATAGCTTTAAAGGTTGAAAGGGAGAGATATCGCCACACTTTCGTGTCAAACTCCTATGCAAACCAAAACAAATTGCGCCCGGCCGTATTCCAAGCCGTTGCTGGGACGCGCCGCAAAGCAATCAACGTCGTCTCACAGTAAAACTTTTGCGACGTAGCGGCTTGTGTTTGGCAGCCGGTCAAGCCGTAATGTTAAATGAGTGCACAAGACAGGAGAGCAGGAAAACGATGAGGGCAAATGCTTTGGATGGGAAGCGTAGGAAAGAAGTTCAGGAGTGAAATCACGGGAGGATCTGAGAAGGCAAGGAGAGGTCTCCGTTCCGCCTACGGGTAACCATACATGGGCCCAATCCCGTTTCGTTATTCACTTCCTCAGGGCGGGGCTCTGGATACATGTAGCTTCTCAATAATCAACAGGAACATCCAACATAGATAAATCTATAACACATCAATATAGTACAAACTATCATAGCAATAGACACAAGAATAGGAGATAGGGTAGGGGGAAGACAGCATACATACATACCAAGGTCAATTCACTAGGGTCATCACCAAGAAGTATAGACCGCGTATACGGTAACTTAATGGCAAAAATGGTGGGTTTAAATGCTGAATATGAGGGTGGAGCTCATTAGCTCAAGATGTGGTTGATTGTTAATTGGTCGTTAAGTCCTTTGGGTGACTCACAGGCTAACACCCAAGTTGCCAGGGGCAGGGCTTCCCTTCCTCCTCCTCCTCCTCACGACGCGCCCGGCTTCCTTGACTCAAGGAAGCCGGGTGGGTGGCGAGGAGGAGGGGGAAGGAAAGGAACGCTCGTAGTCTTGACAACTCGGCATGTCCTCAGAAGGAAGGAGGGAGGAGTGCAGCCTGAGCGACGTCACTCCCTCCGGGGGCGGGGCCTGAGTGGCGCCGTGCGAAATGGGGCGTAATTCCAAAGTGTGGCCTAGGGCGCAAAAAGGTCTTAATCTGGGCCTGCTGAGGGCGCGTCTACACGAGGCATGGGCAAACAGTAAGGAGGCATTGGCAGAAGCAGTTCCTGACATTTGGCGAGGATGAACATAAAAGGGTCTTTCGTGCATTATAAACCCAGGGTGGCAATATGTTGTGTCATTTCGGCTTCCCTTACTATAAGCCTACTAACGTTATGAGTAATGTTCCTATAACTTTAAAGCATAGGTTCTTTTTTTGCAATTTTCCAGTAAGAGAAAGGGTTTCAGAACTTTTACACAAAGTACGACATAACAATGGAGGGTATTTTAAACTGTGGCAGGGCAGGCTTTCTAAAGCAGTGTTTCCCAACCGCTGTGACGCGGCACAGTAGTGTGCCGTGACGGACCTCCTGCTGTGCAGCCAGAAAAGCTCTCTGCCCCCCTTCCTTCCCCCCTCCTCCTGAACTCCTGCTGCTTGGGGGAGGAGGAGGAAGGGCCAGGTGGAGGCGAAGAAAAATAAGATGGGGCCAGACATTTATTTATTAATTAGATATATCAACTGCCACTCCCAATGGTTCGGGGCGGTTCACACTCATTGTGTCTGATAATGTAAACACGTGCCCCCCCCCCCCAAGTTCAACAATTAATCATTGTCACATTGTCACCAGCAATTTTAATTTATTTTAATTATTACCGGGACTGTGGCGCAGCTGGCTGGGAGTCAGCTGCATTAAGATCACTACTGACCAAAAGGTCATGAGTCCGAAACCAGCCCGGGTCAGAGTGAGCTCGTGATCAAAATTATGTAGCTTGTTGTTGACCTTTGCAGCCCGAAAGACAGTTGCATCTGTCAAGTAGGAAATTTAGGTACCACTTGTGGGGAGGCTAATTTAACTGATTTACAAGGCCATACAAATCTCCAGAAAGTATGCAAAGAATGAGGAAGCGACAGCTCCCCTGGTGGCCAGAAGCCGGAATGTTAATTGAATTGAATGTTTGCCATGTATATGTATATTGTGATCCACCCTGAGTCCCCTACGGAGTGAGAAGGGAGGAATATAAGTACTGTAAATCAGTGGTTCCCAAACGTTTTTGGCCTACCACCTCCTTTCCAGAAAAAAATTTACTCACCACCTGTTGTAAATGAGCCTCCAGTTACTACAGATAGTAGCATGGAGGAAGGTGCTGAGGCAGTAACATCAAGCAGTAGCTCAGTTTGGGGATGATCAGGCTCCTACAGCTGGGGTAAAGAGAGTGGCTAGTGCCTCAAGCCTTGACTCAGACAGAGAACAAAGGAGAAAGATTCAGCATCTACTTAGCGAGCCTTCTGAGTCTGATACAATTGAAGGGTTTCCAGGGAATGCAGAATTACAGTCAGAGGAAAGTGATACAGACCTAGATTCAGCATTCTTGCAGGAAGTGAGAGATGTATGCAATGCGGACTCGGGGGACAGCACATTTCTGGGGTTCCGGGCGGATCAGGACTGGCCTTCTTCTCATTCAGAAACTGAGTGGGGCCCTTTAAGCCAAGAAGAGCTGTGGCTGGCTTGGAGATCTGGACATGGTACAACAGCTGCAGGGAATGGGCATGCTGCTGCTTTGGAGCAGGGCAGGTTCTCTGATGAATCTGATTGATAGTGCTATATAAGAAGTGAGTATTTGGCTTGACTCTCACGGTGGTCAAGGAGTTTGTTATTCTGGTTCATGTATCCTGTGTTCCTGTATCTTGGTTCCTGGTTTCCAGTTTACTCCTGCTGCCGTGTACCTCTTGACCTTCACTGTGACTGCTCTCCTGTCAACTCGGGGACGTCTCCTCCTTTCTTGTGTGTTTGTTTCCTGCCCTATGATCTCTGGACTGTTTGGACCACGCCTTATGGACATCCCTTTGATTGAACGCCGCAGAAGGACGTCTGCTGTTTGTTTTTGAGTTCTTTTCTTCTCAGCATTTTTGGTTTTGGGGTTCCCTGGGATTATTGGGGCTTTTTGTATAGCCAATGATAGGCTATTTTTTGTTATTCCAACACCCATTTGTTGTTCAAATAAACTTTTGTTATCTTTTAACTCATGGACTCAGCCACGGCCGTCTCTGTACCACAACAGATTGACCACCGTCCATAAAAGGAGTATAGATTAACATTTTTGTTTTTTGATCATGGAAGAGGTTTTGGCTGAATTGGCTCAGTTAAGGGGCCAGTTGGCAGCTTTGCAGGCTGCAAATGGAGGTGCTGCAAGGACTGTTTCTAAGATCAAGTTAACTACTCCTGAACGTTTTAATGGAGACAGACAGAAATTGCAGGCCTTTTTTGCCCAGGTTGATCTATATTTCGCCCAAACTTCAGCTGTGGATTTTCCATCGGACTCTGCAAAGATAGCTTTTATTATGGGACTTTTGTCAGGGCCAGCAGCTGAATGGGCTGTGAACATCATGTTGGGGCAAGATCCAATCAAAGACAATCTTGTAGAGTTCAAGAAAGCAATGGAATCTGTTTTTGGGGACCCTTTGAGGGTGCAATCAGCGGAGTGGTGTCTTTTTCATTTGAATCAGGGACAGGACTCTCTCCTTGCTTATTTGAACAAATTCAAGTCTTTACAGAATCAAGTAAGGTGGGATGGCAGACCACTGATGGTTAGTTTTGTTTCAGGTCTGGGTTCTGAACTACAGAAAGAATTAGCCAGGCTACAGCCAGCTACTTCTCTGAAGGAACTCATTGAAAATGCTTTAAGAATTGATGCAATGCTTGATATTCAAAAGAAAGGACATTTTGGTAAAAGACTGCTGGTGAGGGCCAGTGAGTCTGGTTTTTCCAGGAAAAGGGAAGATGAGCCCATGCAAATTGGGGCTTTCCAGAAGTTATCTGTAGAGGAAAAGGAAAGGAGGAGACGATTGCGTTTGTGTCTATACTGTGGAGAAGATGGACATTTTTCCCAAAGATGTGCCAAAAAGCCTATTAATGTGTTTTAATTTAATGTTATTTTAATTGCATGTTGTTTTTATGGCATTGAAAAAAGAAGGGGCCGGCACTGGACAAGCGAGTCCCACCTTGAAAAGCGTCTCCCACTCGCCCTGCGCCCAGCAAGATGTGCTTGCGAGGATGTCCCCATTGGAAGAAAGAGGCAATACACAAGACTGCACCATGGGCGGGGTTGACGAGAAGGAGGCGCACACTGCGGTTTCCACTGCAACACCTGCCCGGGGATCGCACGTTTGCGACTGTGTCCCTGCAAGTTGGAATCCCCGAGCAGGCATTGCCGTGGAAACCGCAGCACACGCCTTCTTCCTCTCGTCAACCCCACCCACGGCGCAGTCCTGTGTATCGCCTCTTTCTTCCAAAGGGGAAGGTCCTCATAAGCGCGTAACCCTGCAAATGGCAAGCAAGCCTGGCTCACGCCATCGCCCCCTTACAGGGGTTCGGTGCCCCCAAATTCTCCTGGGCCTCTCAGCGCCACCTTGGATTGCCCCACCGCCTACCAGGGGGCAGTACCGCCCACTTTGGGAACCACTGCTGTAAATAAATAACTAAATAAATAGTCCATGAATTCATCACCTCCTTCTTGTTTTCCAGGTCTCATCTTAGGATGGTATCTCTAGACTAGGGCTGTCCAACTGGCGGCCCGGGGGCCCAGCCCCTTTCCTACAGCCCCCTAAGCTTTTTAATAAAAAATAAAAATTGAAAAATAAAATAAATAATAATTTTTTTAAAAAAATACCTACTGTACTTCCGGGTTCGGAGCAAGTATCGCGAGAATACGCAATCCACACGGGATTTCGCTGTCAATGCGAGATCACGCCGGCGTTGACAGCGAAATCCCGTGTGGATTGCGTATTCTCGCGATACTCTTCAGCTACTCTACTACTGGATCGCTGAGGCCCACAGACGCGATTAGGACCTTCTTCGACTCAGTCGGTCGTCGCCTCTCTCGTCGTCCGGGTACTCCTGGATCCTGCGCGTTTGGAAAAGGTAGGCCGAAGCAGGGGCTCCTCAGGGGTTCCTCATTCCTCCCCCGTCTCCCCTCATGTATTAAATATAAAATTAAATATATTTAAAGATGGGATACATTAAAATAAGGGGAGAGGGGAGGATGGAATTAAATATATTTAATATTAAATTAAAATAAGGGGAGAGGGCGCCGGGGAGGGGGCAGAGCCGGGGGCGGGGGCAGACCCTACGGCCCCCCCAGGTCATCAGTGACCGGAATTCAGGCCCCTGGGCCGGTAGAAGTTGGACAGCCCTGCTCTAGACTATATAGACCCCAACCATACATCTTTCATACAATTCCATTCAAATCACACACACACACACACACATGTATATATATATGTATATATATATGTATATATGTATATGTATGTATGCACATCACACTCGGTAAGGGTCAATCAGAAGTGATTTACCATTTCCTTTTGCAATGTACAAGTTGAACATTGCTTATCCAGAATTTTAAAATCCCACAATGGTCACTGATAGTTCTTTCTGACAGTTCATTTTACTGTCACCGTAATTGTAAAAGAAAGACAGGCATTAAAATACAACAGTATCACTTGGAATAAACTCTTCAAACAGTTTCTTAGTAACTGTTCTGAAAACTCTGCATCCTATTTAGACAGGTTTTGCATCCTATTACTGATGGCACACATACCACCACTTGCCTGACATTTATTGTGGATCTTACATATTTATTTCTCACACGTGCTGCAAAAAAATTAATGTTCAAAGATAATTTATCTGGAAGAGGAAGCCTTATTTAGGTATGTTAGAAACTAGTAATCAACTTCAGCAAGGTCCATTCCTGGCAGAGGTGTTGGCGTTTCTTTTTCTACATCTGTTCCAATTTATATTTAAACAAGGGAATTTTAATCCCTGATTTAATCTCTCAACAAAAGATTCCCTCAGTCACTAACAAGCCACACCAAAAAACTGCCAGGCCATCAAATGCTAATCAAGGTGGCCAGTTGAAACATTCACACCTAGCTTCAACAGACAAGAGTTCTTTCTCCCACCCTGGACTTTCCACCGATATAGAAACCCAATTTTCCTAGTTGCAACAGACCTCACTACCTGTGAGGATGCTTGCCAAAGATGCAGGTGAAACGTTAGGAGAGAATGCTTCTAGAACATAGCTATATAGCCCGAAAAAACCTACAACAACGCAGAAGCAGCCCTGCATCCCCTAACTTCCTGCTTTGCAACAGATGCAGAGCTGTTTGGGCTGGAAGTCAGCCTGAAGGAAACAGAAGTCCTCTACCAGCCCGCACCACAGGAAGAACACCACCATGTCAGCATAGGCAAATCTGTGCTTAAGTCCATTCAGCAGTTCACCTACCTGGGAAGCATCATCTCTTCAGATGCCAAGATTGATAAAGAGATAGATCACAGATTAGCAAAGGCATAGAGTGCATTTGGAAGGCTTCACAAAAGAGTCTGGAGCAAGAAGCACCTGAGGCAAAGCACCAAAATCAGTGTGTACAGAGCTATCGTACTGTCTATTTTCCTCTATGGGTCTGAAACATGGGTCACCTATCGCCAACACCTACGACTCCTCGAACGCTTTCATCAGTGCTGTCTTCGCACAATCCTAAATATACACTGGACCGACTATGTGATTAACGTTGCTGTCCTTGAGCAAGCAGGGATCACCAGCATTGAGGCCATGCTATTGAGAACACAGCTGCGCTGGGCAGGGCACGTCTCTAGGATGGAGGACCACCGCCTCCCAAAGATACTACTCTATGGTGAACTCGCCATGGGTCAGTGCAAGAGAGGCGCCCCAAAAAAGAGATATAAGGACTCCCTGAAACAACATCTCAGGCTCAGCCAGATTGATCACCAACAATGGTCCACCCTGGCCTCATAACGGGAGGCATGGAGACACACTATCCACAATGCTGCGGCCTCTTTCGAGAAGACACGCCGAATGGGTCTCGAAGAGAAACGACAACGCAGAAGGAACCGCAACTTGGAAATGACATCACCCAAGGAGACTTTCTGCTGTACTTTCTGCAACCGAACTTGCCTATTTCAGATTGGCCTTTTTAGCCATCAACGTGCTTGTAAAAAAACGTGGGATGAGTCCTTCCTAAGAATCTTCGTTCGCGAAGTAATGCCGAGAGAGAGATTCCAGCCATGAAAGCCTTCGACAATACATTCATATTGCATTTATTAATTTTGTCCTGCATAGTATCTTACACTAATCCCATTCCATGCACATTGGAACGGCATTTGCAAATGTATGTCTTGGATATATTGCAAATGAGACAGAAGTAAGGCACCCAAGAAGAAATCATTTCTCTCTGTGACGAACCAGATTAATTCCAGCTCCGTTTGGGAGGAGAGGTCTTTCTGACGATTGCCGGCAGAGAGAGAAAAAAGATGGAACTCTGCCTCGGAAAATCAATGACAGAAAAGATAGGCTACATCATCAAAATTATATTAGTCTTTAATAGTCAATCAATTAATTTTAAAACATTCCAGTTATTTAAGAGGAGGGGAGGGAACTTTCCTCAACGGGGAGATTATTTCATATCCAATGGATTTTGGAGCAATATCTTTCTATACATATATTTATTGGTCCCATCATGTTGCCATCACGAGATCTTCGCGGGACGATGTTCCATGGTACACGTTGCTTTCAGCCCAAGAAATTTGGGGCAAAGAGAAGGATGAAGTGGGACGGAGGGGGGGAGGCTTGGTGACCGTTGAGGGGCTGGAAATGAATTGCGGCGTAGATATGGATTTTGATAGCTAGTCGATAGCCACTGTCCATTTCAATTAAAAAGGAACAGGTTTCTCCTGGTCCGAATGGGCAGCGTTTCAGAGGCCATAAAAAGGGAAACAGGGGAGGGTGGCCATCACGTTGCTCAGAGGTCCAGGCGGACTTTGATCTCTTACTATTCAGCTCACAATTTTTTTTACATCTTTTTGCTTTGATTGTTCCTGTTACTGGATTTATTTCACAGCCAGGAAATCCAAAGGACCCTGATTTCTTCTACTTCTGGCCCTGCACATCCCATAATGATAGGTCAACTGCTTCTCCAGAGACGATGGCCGGAAAATACGCTTTGCCATCAGAGGAGTCAGAGTTGTAATATGATGACAGTTGAACATGTTGTTCATATAAGATACAATTAATTTGCTGTTCAGGGCTGTTCAACAGTAGCATCTGCTGCTGCCTGGAATTCTAATGGAGTCTCCTTTCTGGGGAGATTTTGAAGCAGAGGCTGGATGGCCATCTGTTGGGAGGGCTTGGATTGTGTCTTCCTGCCTGGCAGACCGAATGGCCCTTGGGGTTGCTTCCAACTCAATGAATCTATGTACTTTCAAGATAGAAACATTCAAAATGGAATGAATGATGACAAAGTCTTCATCCCTGGATAAGCATAAGCTGGATGGCCATCTGTTGGGAGGGTTTGGGTTGTGCCTCCTTGCATTAGGCCCAGATGACCTAAAAGTTTCTTCCAATTCTAGGATTTTTAATTTTTTAATTTTTATTATTTTATTATTATTATTATTATTTCTGATGTACGTTATTTTGTATTTTACTGTGTTGTATTGTATTTTAGAAGGGCTTGGCCTCATGTTAGCTGCCCCAAGTCCCCATTGGGGAGATTTATTTATTTATTTATTCATACTTATCTGCCGCCCTTCCCCGAGGGCTCGGGGCGGCTAACAGCACAATCATAAAAACAATCGAACATATAGGCATTAAAACACATCTAAAAATACAATAAAACGACATAGGAGCCACAGCTAGACGAAGTGTGACACAAGATAAAACAGGTAATTGACTATGGCGGCACGTAACGGGGCAACATTTCATCCGGCTCCAAACGCCTGCTGGAAGAGCAAGAATAGAATAGAATAGAATTAAATATTTGTTAATCGCCCTCCATCATAGATGCTCCGGGCGATTTACAGCAACAGAACAACAACATATACAAAAAACACAGCGGGAAGAACAAAAGGGTGGGGTGGGTGGGAGGAAATAGGGAAGTGTCCATGGCGATGCCCTTAAGGCCCCATTCTGCCATCGAAAGGAGGCAGGCAGGGATGTCCCAATACCATCGCCGGTGCCAAGGCGCCGGTGGGGGTTAAAACCCGTGAGCTCCCATATGGGAGTCTGGTTTGGGAGTCCTGGCCTGACCGCGCAGTGTCCTTCACATCTTTATTGATCGTCCGGTGAGGTCCTCGGCTTCGACTGCTTGTAGCAGGAGCTCCAAACGTCCTGGTGAAGAACGACTTCGGGGCCCTCTCCGTTCTGGACCCGTCAGCAAGGGGATCGATTCTCCGAGCTCGGTCCTTTGGCCAATCTGGCGGGAGGCTGGTCCCGGCCTCCATTCCATAGTCTGTGGGGCAGCTCGGGTGCCTTCCTTCCTCTTCCGGCGGCGTCTCCTCCTCTTCCGGGGGCCTCGCTGTACTCTGGTCAGGTCAACGCCGGGAGCGGAGTCCTCCGAGGGCGGGACTTCCGGAAGTTGACTACTTCCAGGTGGCGTTTCTTCCTGAGGCCCCAGCACATGGGCTGGCTGGGCGTCTCCAAGGACACACGCCATGTTGGGTCTTGCCTCCTCGAGGAGGCTTCCCCAACTTCTCCCAGGACGGCGGCGGCAGGCATCAGGAGGGGGGGCCAGAACGGCCGAGATGTCAAGCTCGGCC
The DNA here is from genome assembly GCA_030556195.1 of Anolis apletophallus. Classification (NCBI taxonomy): domain Eukaryota; kingdom Metazoa; phylum Chordata; class Lepidosauria; order Squamata; family Anolidae; genus Anolis; species Anolis apletophallus. Next base: position 148,067,695 of record JARBWK010000007.1, on the reverse strand, counting down.
AGCGATGACTCCGCCAACACCGATGGGACCCCAGGGCTCACCGGTCGGCGCTCAGGGTCTCCGGGTGGCTCTTCCACTGAGGGTAAGTGGGCAATCTGGGCTAGTTCACTTCCAGCGTCGGAGTTTGTTTCCTCCCGGTTCTCCCGGCAAGGTCTTCAGTGCTTTTCGAAATGGAAGAATGTCCTGCAAGGCGCGAACGTCTGCAGGCAGCAAGTTCCAGAGCGCTGGAGCCACTATAGAAAAGGCCCGCCGACAGGTTGCCGTCAGACGATACATTTTGGGGGAGGGAATGACCAAAAGATTCTGTTCCTCAGAACGCAACGATCTGGTGGGGTAATAAGGGATGAGGCAGTCCCGCAGGTACACTGGCCCCAGACCATGTAAGGCCTTAAAAGATGGTGGCGGGGTATAAATAACGTTTATTATTATTATTATTATTATTATTATATACCGTAATTAACTTCCCATAAGGTTTAGATCCCAAGTGTCAAACTCAAGGCCCACAGACTGAATCTAACCCACCGTATTATGTGGCCTGCTGGATACCGACTACAAGTCTTGTATTCCTCATCATTAGACATCATGACTAGAGCTGATGGGAGTTGTGATATCTGGAAGGCTGCAGCTGATTTCTAGTTCGAAGCCTGGGGTTTGAATTGAGATACAAGGCTTGTGGATATGATGCCTGACTTTAAAATGTCTGTTAACCTTTCCCTAACCTCAGAGCCACAAGTGCCGTTGGTTGCAATTTCCTGTTAGATAGAAATGGGACAGCCTTTCTAGTCAGGTAAGAACACCACTGGATGAACATGTGGAATATTGAGAGCACCTGGACAGTGATTGTGAATGTCATGGTGCAATACCTTGTAGTAATGACGGAGTCATAACCATTTGAAAGAAGTTGCATCAGCCAGTGTCTCTTACTGATGACCTACCAGGAAGTAGCTCTATAAAGTGGATGAAAGAATCCATCTTTCTCTCTCCTGTGTGACTCTGAGTGAGTATCTGCTTGTTCTGTATGTGACTGTTGGATGTTCTGTTCATTTGAAAGAACAAGCCTGAAAGTGGATCTGCGTATCCTGATTGCACATTTGTATATTGCAATGGTGAAGATTAATGCCTCTGGATATTTTGGGCGAAAACCTCAATCCGTGAGGTTACTATACAGTGTGTAGATAAGGTCAGATGCTGGCAGTTGGGCCCTGATGATAGATGGGCTGAAGCATGTTTTTCCTGTGTTGTGCTTGCTTCTGGGACACTTGCTATCCAGCTTGCAGCAGTTCAGAAAGGTCACGATTTGGAAACTATAAATCATTTCATGAACCCATCCCTTGACATTCCCATCATCCCCAGTCTGCACATCAAAAAGCAATGGGAGTTGCCAATCAATAGCCTCTGGGGACCCAAAATGGGTGAAAACACTGACCACTATGTAAAACAATGATTGAAACTAAATCCAGACAAGACAGAGGTACTCCTGGTCTGTTGTAAGGCCAAACAGGGCATAGGGTTACAGCCTGTGCTGGACGGGGTTACACTCCCCCTGAAGGCACAGGTTCGCAGTCTGGGAGTGATCCTGGACTCATCGCTGAGCCTGGAACCCCAGGTCTCGGCAGTGGCCAGGGGAACTTTTGCACAGCTTTGGCTTGTATGCAGGGGCGGTCTTTGCCATTACGCGGCCTACGCAGCCGCGTAGAGTGCCATCTTGGACGCTGCGGGGTGGGGCGCCATCGTGAGGCAAGAGAGGTCCGTAGGCACTGCGCATGCGCGCGTAAATCTCCACGCACATGCGCAGTGCCTACGGACCTCTCCTGGGGTCCGTAGGCACTGCGCATGCGCGCGGGAGGGGGACGGCGTCACGCTGTCCCTACGGAGCTCTCTTGAGCTCCGTAGGCACAGCGCACGCGCGTGTCGCCCTCCGCGCACATGCGCAGTGCCTATGGACCTCAAGAGAGCTCCGTAGGCACAGCGCATGCACGTGGGATGGGGACACGCGCGTACGCTATCCCTACGGAGCTCTCTAGAGCTCGTAGGCACAGCGCATGCGTCGCCCTCCCGCGCGCATGCGCTGTCCCTATGGAGCTCTCTTGAATTCCGTAGGCACAGCGCATGCGCGCGGAGGGCGACGCGCGCGTGCGCTGTGCCTACGGAGCTCAAGAGAGCTCCGTAGGGATAGCGTACGCGCGTGTCCCCCTCCCGCGTGCATGCGTTGTGCAGCCTACGGAGCTCTCTAGAGCTCCATAGGGACAGCGCATGCGCGGGCGGGCGACACAGCAGCAGCACGGACGGCGTCGGCCTCTTGCGCAAGCATGCGCTGTGCCAACGGAGCTCCGTGGCACAGCGCATGCGCGCGGAGATAAGGCCTCCTAGCGCTTCCTGGTGCCCGCTGCCGGCCCCACGCACGGGCGTTGCAGAGGGCGGGCGCGTGGGAGGAACGCAAGGTAAGGGGCCCAAACGTTATGTTGGGGGGGGCGCCGAAATAATTTTCGCCTACCATGCGAAATTATCTCAGACCGCCCCTGCTTGTATGCCAGCTGCGCCCGTATCTTGGGAAGTCGGACTTGGCCACTGTGGTTCACGCTCTGGTTACATCCCGTATAGACTACTGCAACGCTCTCTACATGGGGTTGCCTAAGAAGACTGCCCGGAAGCTGCAATTAGTCCAACACTTAGCAGCCAGACTATTAACGGGAGCAGGGTACCGGGAGCGCACAACTCCCTTGTTGCGCCAGCTCCACTGGCTGCCAATTAGCTTCCGAGCATAATTCAGAGTGCTGGTGTTGACCTACAAAACCCTATACGGTTCTGGCCCTGTTTACCTGTCCGAACGTATTCTCCCCTATGAACCGTCAAGAGTGTTAAGATCGTCTGGAGAGGCCCAGCTCTCGGTCCCACCACCTTCGCAGGTGCGTCTGATGGGGATGAGGGACAGAGCCTTTTCTGTGGTGGCCCCCTGGCTATGGAATTCCCTCCCAAATGAAATCAGACCCGCCCCCTCCCTCCTGACTTTTAGGAAGCGGGTGAAAACGTGGCTGTGCAATGAGGCCTTCGCAGGGTGAAGGAGGATATCGCGAAGCGACTAAAGTCGCTAACCACTAGATACGGACCGAATATATGGATTGAGTTGGACTCGATTTTACTTTGGCGAATGGCTTTTTAAATGTATTTATTGTTTTTGTATTTGATAATTTTATTGTAAATTTATGATGTTTTAGATTTTAAATGTTAGCATTGAATACTTGCTGTTTGCCAGTCTGAGTCCCTCTTCGGAGGTGAGAAGGCCGGGGTATAAAAGTTTTAAATAAATAAATAAATAAATAGCTGGCCCTCTGTGTCCATGGATTTTTTTGACCGTGCATCCAACGGCCCTTTGAAGGCAACTATGAGGGTGAAGTGGCCCTCGATGGAAATGAGATAAATGGCATTTGTGATCATTGCAGCAACGGTAAGTGTTGCAGAGTTTCTGCCCAATTTCATTGGCCAGTTGTAGTCTTGAAAGCTTGTTCCTTCCCTGGAAACACCCATTACAATCTCTTAAGAACTTCCTTAACCCCAGCATACATCTGCACTACACAATTGCAATGTTATGATCCCACTTTAACTGCCATGGCTCCTTCATATGGAATATGAGAATTTGCATCTTGTGGAGGCTGTAGAGCATTCTGAGTTTTTCAGATTTCTCTCTATGAGCCTCCCAGAAGACATTGACATTGTGGCATTAATGCAGTTTGTTTATTTATTTATTTCTGGTATTTGTACCCTGTCACTTCTCTACCCCCGAAGGGGGACTCAGGACGGCTTACATTCGCAATGGTACGAGGCCGCTACACCACAAATACAACAATATAATCAAAGTCACATACATACACATTAAAACAGTTACATAATCATTAAAAAAATAATATATAGCATTAGTTAAGACCATAAACAAAGCACAGTGTCATCTGCCGCAACGCCATTCCAGTCAATGTCCACTAAGGTGCAAATTACGTCTGCTGTCCGAAGGCCTGATCCCAGAATCACAGTTTAAATTTTTTTCTGAAAGTCAGGAGGGATGGAATCATTCTTATCTCGTTTGGGAGTGCGTTCCATAGGCAGGGGGCCACTGCCGAGAAGGCCCTGTCTCTCGTCCCCACCAAACGCGTTTGTGATGTTGGCGGGAGCGAGTGCAGGGCTTCTCCAGATGATCTTAGGCTGTGAGGTAGGACATAGAGGCAGATGCGTATGGACAAGTAAGCTGGGCCAGAACCATATAGAAGGGGCCCGAGGCTGTGAAGAATTGTGGGAGTTGAAGTCCAAAACACCCGAAAGGCCCAAGTTTGCACAGGCCTGATATAGAGCTTTATAGGTCAATACCAGCACTTTGAATTGGGCTCAGAGAAGGACCGGCAGCCAGTGGAGCTGACACAACGAGAGTGGTATATTCCCTGTATGTCGCCCCAGTTAGCAATCTGGCTGCCGCCCGTTGGACCAGCTGCAGTTTCTGAGCTGTCTTCAAAGGCAGCCCCACATAGAGCGCGTTGCAGAAATTTATTTGGGATGAAACTAGAGCGTGGACCACAGTGGCCAGATCAGACTTTCCAAGTTACGGGCGCAGCTGGCGCACATGTCTTCACTGTGCAAAAGCTCCCCTGACCACCCACGAGACCTCAGATTCCAGGCTCAGCGATGAATCCAGGATTACTCCCAGGCGGCGGACCTGCATCTTCAGGGGGAGTGTAACCCCATACAACACAGGCTGTAACCCTATGCCCTGTTCGGCCTTTGGACTGACCAGGAAGACCTCCATCTTGTCAGGATTCAATTTCAATTTGTTAGCCCTCATCCAGTCTGATACAGCGGCCAAGCATCGGTTCAAAGTCTGGACAGCCTCCTTAGTGACAGGTGGGAAGGAGTGACAGATTTGGATGTAAGATAACACCTTACTCTCAAACTCCGGGTGACCTCCCCCAGCGGCTTCATGTAGAATATGTTAAATAACATTGGGGACAGGACTGAACCCTGAGAGACTCCACAAGACAACTGTTGAGGAGCCGTTTAAGATCACTTTAAGTGCCATGGCTCAATAATGTGATGGAACCATGGAAGTTGTAGTTTCACAGGGTCTCCAGCCTTCCCTGCCAAGGAACATTGGGGGCCTCAACAGACTACGAATCCCTGAATTCCGTAGCCTTGAACAAAGACATGTAACTTGGGGCCAAACTGCATTACTTCTATACTATAGATGCACCCTCTTCTGGGATTTTTCTGACAAGATTGATCCAGAGTTTTGCAGTGGCCGCCTTGTTAGCCTGAGCATGTCCCTAAACTACAAATCCCAGAGGTCCATTGGCAAATGAAGTGGAATGATAGCGCTATAATTGAGCAGTGCGGAAAGGCCCTCTTGGCAGGGAAGCCTTCCTTGACAGCTAACATGGATTGAGTCGCATGGTGACTTTCTCCCGGCTTCTTTGAAGGAAGGTTTTAACGGCAGGCGATAAATCAGGCAATTAATCTGGCATTATAATATTTAATTTTAAAGCCCTCCTTCCCGGCCCCTCTGGTCATGCACGTCCACACACGCAAACACACGGACACCAAAACCCCTGCGGAGACATATACATTTTATTATTAAAATTAACATTGAGTGCCCATGCCATGAAGTAATGCGTGAAGGAAGAGGGGCAGATAAATCAGGTGGTTAAGCTGGCAACATCACGTTGAGCCCTGGATTCCTGACCGTGAAATAAACTCAAGGTTAGAGGAGGGATAAATCAGAGGGGGGGGGGGGAGGCAGAAGGAGAGGAAACCGTCCAGGGTCCCTGCAAAATGCCGGCATGGTTCATTTTCCCAGAGCAGGAAATAATTCAGAAACTCAACAGGGTGAAAGGGAAATCAAGTGCCGAATGGGAAGCAATAGAGAACATGAAAAGGAAGCCACGGGGGAAAGGGAAGGCAGGAGCGAGAAGGAAACACTCAACTGGGCTCCCTTTTCATGAACTGGTGGCGAAAGAAGGAGGGAACCATACAGTTGGAAAGAGACCCCCGAGGGGCATCTAGTCCAACCCTCTCCACAGCTTAGGCCTGGAAGAATCCTAGCATTGGAAGGGAACCCAAAAGTCATCCAGTCCAACCCTCTTCTGCCATGCAAGCCCTCCCAACAGATGCCCATCCAGCTTCATTTTAGAGACCTAAACAGATGGAGACCTCCGCACCATCTATTCCAGGGCTGTCCAACTGGCGGCCGTATACGGCCCCCCAGCCCCTTCCCTGCGACCCCCTAAGCTTTTTAATAATAATAATAAATTAAATTAAATAATACTATTTTTAAAAACTACCCACTTCCGGGTTCCGGAGCAAGTATTGCGAGACTACGGAAACCACACGGGATTTCGCTCTCAACGCGAGATCACGCCTGCGTTGAGAGCAAATCCCGTGTGGCTTCCGTAGTCTCGCGATACTCCTGTTGCCGAAATCTCGGCTACTTGATCCCTGCGCCCACCACGCAGACGCGATTGGACCTTCTCGGCTGCTGCCTCGGTCGGTCGTCGCCTCTGCTCGTGGTCCGCTACTCCTGGATCCTGCGCGTTTGGGAAGGTAGGCTAACCTTTATGTTATTATTATGTAATTGTGTATGGATGCCCCTTATGTATTCCCACCCTGCATTTCCCCTTAGTAAAAGATTATATTTGATTGTATGGATGCCTCTTATGAATTGTAAGTAAATTGGAGCCAGGGGAGGGGCGGGTGTGGAGCCGGGGGAGGGGCGGGGTGGAGCGAGGGCGGAGCCGGGGTGGGGGCAGACCCTTCGGCCCCCCAGGTCATCAGTGACCGGAATTCAGGCCCCTGGGCCGGTAGAAGTTGGACAGCCCTGATCTATTCTATTTTGAATCCTAGAGTTGGAATACACTTCAAGTGGCATCCAGTCCATTGCAAGCACTCCAAACAGTTGTCCACCCAGCGTCTTTTTATAGGCCTCCAGAGATGGACATTCCAGCATCATCTATTCTATTTGGAATTTTTCCATAGAATCTAGAGTTGGAAGGGACTCCAAAGGGCATCCAGTCCAGCTCCTTTCTGCCATGCAAGCCCTCCTGGCATACCCATCCAGCTTTGTTTTATAAACCTCTAGAGATAGACCCCAATGCTGTCTATTCCACTGTGCATGTTTCCAGAGAATTTAGAGTTGGAAGAGACTCCACAGGGCATCCAGTCCAACCTCTCTCTGCCATATTTTATAGATGGAGATGGAGACTCCAGCAATGCATCATCTATTGCATTTTGAAAACTTCAACCTTAATAGCATCCTATTATTATTATTATTATTATTAAAAACTTTATAACCCGATCTCGACCTCCATAGAGGGACTCAGACCGGCTAACAGCAAAGATTTAATGCCAAAATATAGTCTAAAAACATCATACAAACAATAAAAGATTGAAATACAAATAGATTAAAATACATATAAGCCAGGTCGCCAAGATAAAATCATGTCCAGTTCGGTCCGCATATGCAATCGGTAACTTTAGTCTATTGGCGGTCTCAGCCATTATTCCGGGAATGCTTCTTTCCATAGCCAGGATTTCACTAGCTTCCTGAAGGTCAAGAGGGAGGGGGCAGATCTAATCTCAGTTGGGAGGGAGTTCCACAGCAGAGGGGCCAACACAGAAAAGGCCCTGTCTCTCGTCCACACCAGACGCAATTGCGAAGGTGGTGGGACCGAGAGCAGGGCCCATCCAGAATATCTTAACAGCCTTGATGGTTCATAGGGGAGAATATGTTTAGACAGATAAACTGGTCCGGAACCATATAGGGTTTTGTAGGTTAAAACCAGCACTTTGAATCGTGATCGGAAGCTAATTGGCAGCCAGTGGAGCTGGCGCAACAAAGGAGTTGTGCGCTCCCCGTACCCTGCTCCCGTTAGTAACCTGGCTGCCGAATGTTGGACTAGCTACAGCTTCTGGGCAGTCTTCGGAGGCAACCCCACGTAGAGTAGTATATATGCAGTAGTCTATACGGGATGTAACCAGAGCGTGGAACACCGTGGCCAAGTCTGACTTCCCAAGGTACAGGCGCACAAGCTTTCTAAAGGTGGCACACAAGCTTCCTAAAGGTGGAAGAGACCTTAGGACAGTGTTTCCCAACCTTTTTTGAGCCGCGGCACACTTTTAACATTTAAAAAATCCGGGGGCACACCACCAACCAAAATGACACTCTTACACAGTAAAGAACGGCTGGGGGATGGTGACCTGCTGGGAGCAGCTGCTGGGAGTGCCAAAGCCAGGAAGGGGAGGAGCCAGGCCGCGCCATGCCCCGCCCCCTCCACTCAGCTTCAGTTCTCCCACAGCTTTGCCAGCCGTGAGGGGGCAGTGCCAAGCCAGCGGTGGCAGAGCCAGCACAAAGCTGGCTTGGCACTGCCCCCTCAAGGCTGGCAAAGCTGTGGGAGCACTGAAGCCGGGGGGGGGGGCAGAGCCAGGCCGCGCCATGCCCTGCCCCCTCCCCCCGGCTTCAGTTCTCCCACAGAGGAGGAGCATGAGCGGTGGACAGGCTTCAGTAGACGGGGCTCCTCCTCCGCGCAGCTTCAGTGAGCGAGGGGCGAGAGTCGTGGTGGGAGTCATGGCGGGTGGAGGCTGGCTGGGAAGCGGCCGAAGGAGGCGGTGCCCGGCCCCTTCTTCTTTTCTTCGCCGCCACTCGGCCTTCCTCCTCCTCTCCCAAGCAGCAGGAGGTTGGCAGGAGGAGGGGGGAAGGAAGGGGGGGAGAGCTTTCCTCGCGGCACACTAGTGTGCCGTGGCACACTAGTTGAGAAACACTGCCTTAGGAGACGTCCGGTCCAACCTGCTAGAGTATGCAGTTAAGCCATTGGAATGTCCCTTTAGACACAGTTTAAAGACCTGTTGTTGTTGTTGTTGTTGTTGTTGGGCAGGATGGGCTATCTAGCCTTTTGGCAACCATCCTGGGAGAAGGAAAGCTCTAATTTCAAACCTGGGCAGATGGTGCTCGTCTAACCCTGTAAGGTCAACCATCTAAGAGAAGGAAACTCAAACCAAACCTAGGACCTGAGGACCTCGCTGCCACCGTCCAAGCTTGCTAGGCCCGGCAGACAAACCTTTGGTTTAAAGGGTGAGCCAGTTCTGTGCACGCTTTGCTCCATCAGAAAAATCCATTGCACAGGCTCGAAGGACACATCCAACCTCCGAAATCATCAACGCGCTTGTAGAAAGTGTGGGACGGGTCCTTCCTGAATCTTCGTTCGCGAATAAAAGCCAAGAAGATGTATACCCCATTTTCTCTCTCCACAAGGATACATTGTGCTACATAGTGTAATCCTATATGATTCTATTCCCTTCTCAAACAGCAAAGACATTCTTTCTGATGTTTCACTGGTATCTCTCTTGTTGCCGTTTGAATCCATCGCATTGTGCCCGAACCTTTGTGGGAAACAAGAGTGTTCCACCACCTTCATGATATCCTTTCAGGTGTTTAAATATAGCTTTCACATCACCTTTGGGTTTTCTTCTCCAATCACAATCTCGGCAGCTCCCTAGGATGGTTTTCATAAAGCTTTTTCTCCTGTTGGGATCAAGACTCTGATGCATCGAGTCTTGATCCCATAGATGGAGAATAAGGCTATTGAGACATAGTTGTCAAAATTGCTATATTTTAACCTCAAAGACCTGAAGCAGCCAGCCTCCGATGGTCCTTGCGATCTCTTCCAAGCCAGGCATTAGGATATTAGAATCCTGCAGTTGAAAAGAAACCCAGAGGCTATGAATTCCAACCCCGTTCTGCCAGGTAGGAATGGATTAATGGTTAGATCAGTTGAGTGAATAAGAGAATCCTAGAGTTGGAAGAGACCCCAAGGACCATGCCGCCCAATTTTTGCCATGAGGGAAGAAATAATTCAAGCCTTATGTCGTTGAAGGCTTTCATGGCCTCAATCACTGGGTTGCTGTGAGTTTTTCGGGCTGTATGGCCATGTACCAGCAGCATTCCCCTCTGACATTTCACCTGCATCTGTGGCTAATGGCATCTGCAGAGGTTCTGTTGGCAGTGAGCCAAGTGGAGTGTGTATGTATATATAGATATAGACATATACAGTACATACCTGTGGAATGTCCCGGGTTGCAGAAAGAACCCTTGTCTTGAGTAGCATTAGCACGCTACTCAAGCTTGCTAATGTTGCAATTAGCAAGCTTGAGTAGCATTGAGCAGCCTTGCAGCTGCAAAGTCAATCAGTGGGGGTATCTGCATAGAGGTAGCCTGGCTGTTGTTGCCTTGGGGCATCCTCTGTTTGGAAAGTGTTAACTGGCCCTTGATTGCTTGCTGCCTGGAGTTCTTCTGTTTCTGAATGGGGTTCTTTATTTACTGTCTGGAACAGGGGTGGGCAACCTACGACCCCCGGGCCGCATCCGGCCCAGCAGCCGATTCTGTCCGGCCTGGGGCAGGGCCAAGAAGAAGGGGTGCTGCTTCCGCCATCCCATCACGGCGCGGCGGCTTTGGAGTGCCCCAGGCTCTCCGCCTCCTCCTCATGCCTCTGGCATGGAGAGGCTCCGGATGGCCAGCATGGGAGCATCAGTGTCGGCGGCGTGGCGGGGAGGAGCCTTTGGATGACTTTCTGTAGTCCCGGATGAGCTGGCTGAGACATTCTGGGAGCCTTAGGAGTCCGGAAACTACAGTTCCCAGAATGCCTCAGCCAGCTCATCTGGGGCTACAGGAAGTCATCCAAAGGCTCCTTCCCACCACGCCGCTGGCAGCTTCGAGGCAGGACCATGGCAATACGGGGAACGGCTGGGGGCAAGAGCGGACGGAGGCCTGCAACCTCCGATCGGCTTCTGCCCTGCACTCCTCTGCTGCAGCGGCGGCTGGGTCCACTTTGCCATCCTCTGGGCTGGATCCATTGGGCCATTCCATCTTGGTTTGCACCTTGTCTTTTTGAATTTTATTTTATTTTAGTGGTTTTTATTATTATTTTATTATAATAATATAATAATATAATAAATAATATAATGTTATATTATAATTTCAATATATTATAATCTCTCTCTATATATACTATAATATAATTATGATATTAATACTAATAATATATGAATATTTCTTGATATATTAATATGTTAATATTAATGAAGTGTAATATATAGTAAATATAGTAAATAAATAAATTATATAGATAAGAATGTAGTTCCGCCTTTAGGTGCGGCCCTCCATAATATTTTTTGGCTCTCTTGTGTCCCCTTGGAAAAAATAATTGCCCACCCCTGGTCTGGAATCTAGTGCTTTTCAATACTGGTAACCAGATTTTGTTCATTTTCATGGTTTCCTCCTTTCTGTTGAAATGGTCCACATGCTTGTGGATTGCAAGGGCTTCTCTGTGTAGTCTACTGGTTCTCAACCTTTGGGCTTCCAGATGTTTTGGACTTCAACACCCAGAAATCCAAGGCAACTTACTGTTAGGAACTGTGGGAGCTGAAGTCCAAAACACCTGGAGGCCCAAAGACTGGGAACCACTGGGGTAGTCTGACATGATGGTTGTCAGAGTGGTCCAGCATTTCTGTATCCTCAAATGCAAGCCTTCCCACCCAGCCTCTGCTTAAAGGCCTTCAGAGAGGGAGACTGCACTGGACTCCCAGGCTGCATATTTCACTTCCAAATAACTATGTCGGCCAGTTCTTCCTAATGTTTAGGTGGAATCGCTTTTCCTAAACGGTTTGGGACCCACCTACCTTCGTGACCGCCTCTCCCCCCACAAACCTGTCCGGTCCCTTCGTTATTCGGGGGAGGCCCTCCTTTTGCCACCTCCATTATCACAGACCCGACTTGTGGGAACCAGGGAGAGAGCGTTTTCCTCCGTGGCCCCCTGACTTTGGAACACATTGCCGTCCGAGATTAGGCTAGCCCCCACCCTGGAAATTTTCAAGAAGAACCTCAAAACGTGGCTTTTCCATTGCACTTTTGGAGAATGATTTCATAGATTACTAGCTGAACCCGGCACGCGTTGCTGTGCCCTATTTAGGAGATGTGAGGAAGTGTGGGTATGTAAGGGTTGGTAATGTTGTGACAATGTGTTTTGTGTGTGTATATATGTGTATGTGTGTGTATGTATGTGTATGTATGTTTGTGTGTCTCTGTGTGTGTCTGTATGTGTCTGTGTACGCATGTGTGTGTGTCTGTGTATGTATATGTGTTAGTGTATGTGTGTGTATGTTTGTTTGTATGTTTTTGTGTGTATGTGTATGCATGTGTGTGCGTACGTTTGTGTGTGTGTGTGTGTGTATGTATTTGTCTGTGTATGTACACTTCCTCCTATCTTTTCCCCCTCCCTCTCTGTCTGATTTTCCCCTTTTCTCTCTCGCTTCCCGTCTCTCTGTCTCACTCCCCCTCTCTCTCCCCATCTCTCTCTCTCTGATTCCCCCTTATCTTTCCTTCCCCCCTCTCTCTCTGTCTTAGGCTTCCCCGTGTCTCTCTCAGTCCCTCTGTTCTCTCTCGCTTCCCCGTCTCTCTCCCCCCCATCTCTCTCTCTCTGTCCCTCTTTTCTCTCTCCTTCCCCGTCTCTCTCTGACTTAGGCCTCCCCCTCTGTCTCTATCAGTCCCTCTTTCTCTCTCTTCCCCGTCTCTCTCCCCCCATCTCTCTCTCTCTGATTCCCCCTTATCTTTCCTTCCCCCTTTCTCTCTCTGTCTTAGGCCTCCCCCTCTGTCTGTCTGAGTCCCTCTCTCTCGCCCTGCCTCCCGCCCTGGCGCGCATGGGGGTAGGGCCGGAGACCGGCGATCCGCCCTCCGCATCCGCCTCCCGCGGATCAGCGGCGCGCCTCAAAGAAGGTAAGCCCGGGAGCTTACCTTCTTTGAGGCTCGGTCGCTGGATGGGGGGGGGGGCAGCGGCGGAGGGCGGATCGCCGGTCTCCGGCCCTGCCTGCCACCCTGGCGCGCATGGGGAGGCAGGGCCGGAGACCGGCGATCCGCCCTCTGCCGTGCCCCCCGCGGTTGCAGCGGCGGCTCCTGAAAGAAGGTAAGCCCGGAGGTTACCTTCTTTCAGGCGCGGTCGCTGCATCCGCGGGGGACACGGCGGAGGGCGATCGCCGTCTCTCGGCCCTGCCTCCCGCCGTGACGCGCAAGGCCAGCGTGGTACGTGTCCCGCAGCGGCCTGACGCCACCCACGGGACGCGTACCGGCCCCATTCCCGGGGGAGGACGGGAGGAGGCAGCGGAGGGGGTGGAGGAAGTGGGCATGGCGGTGGTCATCTGAGCCTGGTCCGGAAAGTGGTTGGAGATGGCGGAGAAGGCGTGTCCAGCCAGGGGACTACGGCTCCCAGAATGCTCTGTGTGGCCATTGTTGCCTATTTCCGGTGCTGTCTCCGCCCTACTTCCGAGTGAGCCGCGCGGAGCCTTCTGGGAGTGGTAGTCCCGTGGGTGCGCTGTTCTCCCTCGCCGTTTCGTTGGCTCTCCTGGTGGAGGGTCGTGTGGGCGGGACCGCGCCGGCGTCCTCCCGGGATGTTGGTGTTGGCTTGCATGCGGCGTCCGTGCTGGTGTGGTCCGGGGGCCGCGTGGAGGATGTGGTTTCCTTGGTGTCAGGAATGTTTGGTAAGTGGTGGAGGAGGGGGGCATGGCGTTGGATGTTGCGCATGCGTGTTATTGTGATGGTTTTATGGCGGCCATGTTGTGTGTGGGGTTGTTTGCGCATGCGTAGTAATGTTGTTTTTGGGGGGATGTTTTGGGGGTGTTCTGTTGGTTTTTGGGGTGTTTTAGTGGGTGGGTGATGTACCTCGGGGTGGGGATGAGTGGCCCTGGGTTTTGTTGTGTGTGTGGGGAATGTAGTTTTGGCGTGCATTTGCCCCGTTGCACGACCACTTCCCTTATATATATATAGATTATTATTATTATTATTATTCCTGGAGTTTGATTTTGTTGCTCCATTGGAATTTCAAATATGAGATTCCAGGCTGCATCAAAACGAGTCTGGTCTTGAGATTCAAGGTACGGCGTCTTAGTCCTGTTTTGGCCAGACCACACCTGGAATAACCCTGTGTCCAGTTTCAGACACTGTCAATTAAAAAAATAGAGAAAAGCTGGGACTGTGGAGCAGGTGGCTGGGAGTCAGCTGCATAAGATCTCTAATGACCAGAAGGTCATGAGTTCAAAACCTGCCCGGGTTGGGGTGAGCTCTCGACTAATTAGTGTAGCTTGTTGTCGACCTTTGCAACCCAAAAGACAGTTGCATCTGTCAAGTAGGAAATTTAGGTACTTCTTTATGTGCGGAGGCTAATTTAACTAATTTACATTGACATGAAACCTTCCAGCAGCATGCAGAAAAATGAGGAAGTACTCCATCAAAGGACCCAGTGTCACAATTGGATGGTGAAACAGCAGCTCGCCCTGTGACCAGAACCATCGGGACTGTGGCGCAGCTGGCTGTGAGTCAGCTGCATTAAGATGACTGCTGACCAAGAGGTCATGAGTTCGAAGCCAGCCCAGGTTGGAGTGAGTTCCTGACCAAAATTGTGTAGCTTGTTGTTGAACTTTGCAACCTGAAAGACAGTTGCAATTTAGGTACCACTTTGTGGGGAGACTAATCTAATTTAACTGATTTACTAGGCCATAAAAAATCTCCAGGAAGTATGCAAAGAATGAAGGAATGCGACAGCTCCCCTGGTGGCCAGAAGCCGGGATGTTGGATAGCCTCTTGCGTATCTGTCTATATATGTTGTGTGTCTATGGCATTGAATGTTTGCCTGTATATATACATTGTAATCCACCCTGAGTCCCCTGCGGGGCGAGAAGGGCGGAATATCAATACTGTAAATAAATAAATACATACATACATACATACATACATACATACATACATACATAAATAAGGGTGTCACATTGAGGAGAGAACCAGCTTGTTTGTGCTATTTCCCTAGAAAAATAGTTTTACTCTCTCTAAGACCGGGCTGTGGCACAACTAGTTAGTAGCCAGCTGCAATAAATCACTACTGACCAAGAGGTCATGAGTTCGAAGCCAGCCCGTGTTGGAGTGAGCTCCCGACCATTAATAGTCTAACTTGCTGTCAATCTATGCAGCCCGAAAGACAGTTGCATATGTGAAGTAGGAAATTTAGGTACCTCTTTATGCGGGGAGGCTAATTTAACTAATTTACATTGCCATGAAACCTTCCAGCAGCGTGCAGAAAAATGAGGAAGTACTCCATCAAAGGACCCGGTGTCACAAGTGGACGGTGAAACAGCAGCTCCCCTTGTGGCTGTAACCAAGTCTACCCTCATGAAGCCGGAAATACTGGAATGTTAAATTGTTAAATTAAAATGTTAGATTGCCTCTGTGTCTGTCTATATAAGTTGTATGTCTAAATGGCATTGAATATTTGCCATGTAGATGTGCATTGTAATCCCTGCGTGGTGAGGAGGGCGGAATATCAATACTGTAAATAAGTAAGTAAATAAATAAGCCAAAGACGTGCCAGGAGATTGCTGTCTGTCTATCTGTGTACTTCGAGACAGCTACAAGAAGCACAAGCACACTCCCTGTCTGAAAGGCTTACGGAGCGACTGCTGGAGAATGAAAGTGACTTTCCCCAGATGTTTCCAGATGTGGGTTGCAGCTGTTGCAGGGTGATGCTTCCACGAAGAGCGGCCCCAGGAGGGACATGTTTAATGGGGTTGCTTGCCTTTTTACCACAGTTGGAAAACATTTCGCCCATCTCACCTGGGCTGCGGCAGCCTGTTGCGGTCTATGGAGAGGTCGTCCGCCCTTCCCAAGGGATGTGGGGCAGCCGAGGGAGAGGGCCTTGCCTCCGCAGGGACCGGCAATGTGTGCGTTTCCTCCTTGCGGGCCTTTTCCCCAGGGGCTTCTGCTGTCCTTGACACAGCTCCCTGCTGCACCTGCGGAAAGAGAAAGGGGAAAAATAGAAGGCAGAGAGAAAGGATGCAGCTTGGTTGTTCCAATGTCAAAGAAGACATCTACTCAAAGAACAGGTGGGGACCGTGTATATACAAAACCCAAAGTAAACAGTAGAACTGTATGATAATAATCACTGTACAAGTAATTATAGCAAACGTGTAGACTTTATCTACCAAATATGGATATCATAATGTCATCAATATGAGATATAACATACATACAAATAAGCATACAAGTCATGTCACGGCCAACACACTCTCAGGAGGAGAGAAAACATAGTCTCTGCAACCCGAGCGTTGAGATTCAATCCCTGAGTAAGGACAAATTGACGGGGAAAGTTCCCAAAGTAACAATGTCCGCAGGGGTAGAAGCAACTCAGTGGAAATGCTCACTGTAGGGTTGAAACTCACATGAGAGAAGCCTCCAAGCAGAGAAAGTGGTTGGGAAGCCAGAGCAGCTCAAACGCCGTGCCTGCAATAGTAAACAAACGCGGCGCCGGCTGTTCGGGCGAAAAGCCGCTGCCGAATCGCGAACTGCTCCTGGGAATCCAGGCAGGGACCCTCCACGCGACTGTTGAGCTGCTCTGGCTTCCCCAACCACACTCTCTGCTTGGAGGCTTCTCTCGTGTGAGTTTCAACCCTACAGTGAGCATTTCCACTGAGTTGCTTCTACCCCTGCGGACATTGTTACTTTGGGAACTTTCCCCGTCGATTTGTCCTTACTCAGGGATTGAATCTCAACCCATGGGTTGCAGAGACTATGTTTTCTCTCCTCCTGAGAGTGTGTTGGCCGTGACATGACTTGTATGCTTATTTGTATGTATGTTATATCTCATATTGATGACATTATGATATCCATATTTGGTAGATAAAGTCTACACGTTTGCTATAATTACTTGTACAGTGATTATTATCATACAGTTCTACTGTTTACTTTGGGTTTTGTATAAAGAAGACATCTAGGCATGGGCAAACTTTGGTCCTCCCTACAGGTGTTTTGGACTTCATAGCATCATAGAACCCTAGTGTTGGAAGAGACCTCGTGGGCCATCCAGTCCAACCCCATTCTGCCAAGAAGCAGGAAAATTGCATTCCCGACAGATGGCCATCCAGCCTCTGTTTAAAAGCCTCCAAAGAAGGAGCCTCCAACACACTCTGGGGCAGAGAGTTCCACTGCTGAACAGCTCTCACAGCCAGGAAGTTCTTCCTCATGTTCAGGTGGAATCTGCTTTCCATGTTTGAAGTCGTTGTGTCCTAGTCTCCAGGGCAGCAGAAAACAAGCTTGTTTCCTCCTCCCTATGACTTCCTCTCACTTATTTATACATAGAATCACCAAATCATAGGGTTGGTAGAGACCTCATGCTAATAATATATATTGCATACAGATAATATTGCTAATATTATAATGGAATACAATATTATACTAATAATAATACAATATAATAATTTTATATTTCATATTACATGTAATATTACTAATACAGTATAATGGTGTAGTACAATACAGTAATATATAATAATATTGTGCTATGCTAATAATATAATATATTGTATACACATAATATTGATAATATTATAATGTAATATAATATAATAATACAATATAATAATTGTATATTTCATATTACATGTAATATTACTAATAATATTACAGTATTATTACATGTAACATTACTAATAATATTACAGTATAGTGGTATAATACAATATAGTAATGCAATGCTAATAAAATATTTGTTTGATTTTGCATACCGCTCCTCCCTGCATATGTACATACAATATATATGTACATATCTATTATATAAATGGGTTCACGTCATGTGATGTATACCTCAAACAAAGAAACCATACAATGCAGAAACACAATACTTGCCAACAGAAAAAGGCCTCAAGCAAGGTACGTTTGTAGCAAAGAACCTTCCCCCAAAACCTAAAAGGCCCCCAAAACAATGAGTAAAAATAAAACTACATTTACCAGCATCCTCTGGGGCAGCCAAAGACTCACCCAGCCTCTACATTCTGAACAACATGATTGGCTGCCAATAAGGGCGGATTTGCATAACTGCTGTAACCATAGCAACGCTGGCAAGAGCCATCCAAGGCTAGGATAGAATGCTGAGAGATTTCAGTTGGGGTTTGAGGGTTAAACTGCCAAAACCAAACTCTGAGGGAGCAATTCTCCAGCAAATTCCTACCCACACAACACAACACAACTTCCAATCACAACCCATCCCACCAACCTTACGGGACCCCATACACACAACAACTACAAACACCACAAACAAAAACCATTCCTTCCTTCCACACAGACATAAACTGACCCAAAAGACAAGCCATGCCTTATAAAAATAACAGCATTGGACGACACACTCACAGCGCTACATACATTTAAAAAAGGGCAGAACAAACGCCAGAACAGAAACACACTGCGCAGCAGAGACACAGACAACAGGTCACTGCACGACGCACAGCTGAGAACCAAATGCAAAGAACGGCACGATAAGAAGAAGCGCGCAGCCAGGAACAACAAAGACGCAGAAATGCAACACAACAGCAGCGCGCAAGGAGCGCAGAAAAACGACGTCGCAACACAGATAAAAAACTTCAAAAACACCACAACCAATTCCACCGCCTAGCCTTCAGATCCTAAATAGGGCACAGCAACGCGTGCCGGGTACAGCTAGTATACAATATAAATGTACATATATATTGTATGTACATATAACCTGTAAGCTGCTCCAAGTCCCCTTTGGGTGAGAAGGGTGGCATATAAATGTTGTAAATAAATAAATAAATAAATAAATAACCCCCTGCCAGGAAGCAGGACATGACCCTCATCATGTATCCTCTCAGCCTTCTCTTCTGCAGGCTAAACATGCCCAGCTCTTTAAGCCGTTCCTCATAGGGCTTGCTCTCCAGATCCTTCATCATTTTAGTCACCCTCCTCTGGACACATTCCATCTTAGAGTCAACATCTCCCTTTAATTGTGGTGCTCAGAACTGGACACAGTGTGATCCCAGATGTGGTCTGACCAAGGCAGAATAGAGCATGGGGAGCGTGACTTCCCTGGATCTAGGCACTAGACTCTTATTGACGCAGGCCAAAATCCCACTGGCTGTTAGGAATAGTGGGAGCTGAACTTCAAAACACCTGGAGGGAGGGTCAAAGTTTTCCCACGCCTGATTTGAGAACAGAATTCACATTTTAAGACACAACATTGACCTGTGACTCTAATGTTGTCATCTGTAATGTTCTTCTCCTGTATGATTGTAATACCTTTGTCTAATGAAGAAAATAGTGGAATTTTAAAAGCTTGCACAATGTAGTTTGTGATTTTTTTAAAATTGGACCATAAAGGCATAAACTCTCTTTTATGGATTAGCTACACCTTTGTTGGGAATGGGATTCAGCACCTTGGACAGCGCTTTCCACGTTTAATGTAAAACCAATAGCTGCTGATTACTGATCCACCAACCAAGGACTTATCTACACAGTCATATGACAACAACAACAACAATAATAATAAGCTGAGCTTTCCAGGACAATGTGGGGTCAAAAGCAAGTGGTTTTTTGTGTGTAATTTTTTGCATCAGATTAAAGCCCGTAAATGTCAAAAAGAGTAGCATTTCATATGTTTGAAGCAATGGCTTCAAACTACAGGAAAGGAGATTCTACCTGAGCATGAGGAAGAACTTCTAATTGTAAGGAGAACTGTTCAGCAGTGGAACTCTCTGCCCTGGATTTTGGTAGAAGCATCTTCCTCGGAGGCTTTGAAACGGAGACTGGGATGGCCATCTGTTGGGGGTGCTTTGAAGGTGATTTTCCTGCTTCTTGGCAGAATAGGGTTGGACTGGATGGCCTGCCAGGTCTCTTCCAACCCTCTGATTCTATGATGTTTAATACTGTTTTAATATTTGAATTTTTGTACATTTTAAGTTGTATTTAATGCTTTTAATTATGAGCTGCTTTGAGTCTTGGTATGGAGAGAAAAAGTGGGATATAATAATAATAAACATAACAACAATAGCAACTATTCCTAGTGAATCATCACAAATATTGTGTGTCTAAATTGTAATGCACTAGTGGTGCTACTTTCCTTCTCTTACCCAGAGTTTGAACAGATTATATCCTTCAACTGTTCTATTCCAATCATGGCTATAATCTCACTGAGTCTCTCTTATATCTATCTATATATATAAAGGAAGACCCGTCATCGAACGACTGCCAAAGGCAGAGAAACCTTCCAAGGCAGAGACACCAAACTTGCCAACAAAAATAGGCCTCAAGCAAGGAAGGTTTTTAGCAAAGAAACTCCCCCCCCCAAACCTAGAAGGCCCCCAAAACAACAATAAACAACTATATTTCCCAGCGTCCTCTGCGGCCGCCAGCAAATCCCATTGGCTAACATCAGCCCACACAAAATGCAGTGAGGTTGAGTTCCCATAGTAACGGTGGGCGGAGCCAGCCAAGGCTAGGTTAGAATGCTGAGTGATTTGAGTTTAGTCAGTTGGTGTTTGTGGGTTGAACTGTCAAGGCCAAGCTCTAGGAGGGAGCAGGTTCCCACACTCGAGAAACACAATCCAAAAGACCAAGCCAGCACAAAATACCACACATGACAGCCACACAACTCACGATGCCTACCTCTAAAGACCCACAACACAACAGACACACAACACACACAACACATACATACCACTGCTAGACAGAAACCTACACAGTACAACCAACTAACACAGGAGGACATAACAACTACCAGGAGGACATAACACTAACACAAATAAGGCACCAGGGCCACAGGCACCACTGACAAACACATACCGCCGGAATAACACAAACTTGCAAAACCCACAAAAAAAAACAATCCTGCAACACAAAAACCCACCCCAACCAAAAATCACAACAAACACCACTGGCAAAAGCAACACCCTCCACATCACAACCAGCACAAAGTCAGAATGACAACTATGACACAACACACACAAAATACACCCCACAAATACCTGACAACTTCCCCAACACAAAACCCAGGACTGCACTCACTACTCACCACCACACACACCTCCAAATACACACACGTCCCAGGCACAATACTCCAGCAATTCCTACCCACACAACACAACACAACTTCCTATCACAACCCATCCCCCCAACCTTATGGGACCCTGCACACACAACACCTACCACCACCACAAACAAAAACCAACTCCACCTATACTCCAACCACAACACAACACTGCACTGAAACTCTACAAACACACACAAATACCCCAAAAAACCCACCCACACAAGCATTCCACAACATACTACCATCCACAATGCCACCACATACCCACTAACTCATCAAAAAAGTAATACCTACACACAACACAATATGCACATAACACAACCTTGCATCTACTGCTCAACCCATTTGTATGCCATTCCTTTCTTCAACACCACACACTGACAACTCCACAGGACTTCAACATCCCACCCACCAGAACAACCCACAACGACACAGCCATGACCCCACCAAGACCATAACTAACATCAATTCCAACCCTTACATACTCAGTCTTTCTCACATCTCCTAAATAGGGCACAGCAACGCGTGCCGGGTACAGCTAGTAAAATTATATGTACCTTCCTGTGTTAGGAGTTCAAGCTCATCTTGTTTCTTCCAGTAACAAGATATCTAAAGCTTTATTTGCTCCTTTCTTTGACTCTACTGCAAAGCTCTTCTTGTTTGTTCCAAAAACTCTTTGCTTTCTTTGTTCTCCTCTTTGCTTCAACTACAAGTCTAGTACTTCAAGCTCATCTTATTTGTCCCCCAAATTCTGTGCATTGGTATACAGACGCCCCAAGATTTCTTTGTTCTACCATTTAGGGCCGGAGGGTTAGCACAGCTGCTAGAAGATCTTATCAACCGAACGTTACAGGTTCAAGACCCCGGGCAGGCTTGGGCAGCCAGCTGTGAGCCTGCCTCTGTTTACCCAAGCAGTCGAAAACAAGCCTAACTGTGAGTAGAGAAATTGGGAACCGCTTGCAGGGGAGGACTTTTACAATGCCAATAAATAAGGAAGACCGATTGCCGGAAGGTGGATGCTCCAAACGGGTTGGCAAGTTCTTGGTCAAAGGAGGATGAAGCAACAGCACCCCCTGTGGCAAAATGGAGCAATGGAACAACAGCACCCAGTGATACAACTAGAAGAACCAGGAAATAACCTGTGGCTGGAAGATCCTGCTACTATATATGTTGTACGTCTTGTATGTCAAATACAAAACGGCAGGGATTGTCTGCTTGTATGTGTACTGTAATCCGCCCTGAGTCCCCTTT
Source organism: Anolis apletophallus (assembly GCA_030556195.1). NCBI lineage: Eukaryota > Metazoa > Chordata > Lepidosauria > Squamata > Anolidae > Anolis > Anolis apletophallus. The sequence continues at coordinate 148,045,508 of JARBWK010000007.1, read as the reverse complement.
GGGTGAGACGGGCAGAATATAAATAAAATGTATTATTTATTTATTTATTTGCAACATTTTTACCCCACTCTTCTCACCCCCGCAGGGCGACTCAGAGCGGCTAACAATGGCAATGATTCGATGCTGCAATAAATTACAATTATAATAACAAGATAAAAACATACAATACAATAGATTAAAACAACATTAGATTAAACAATCATAAGGCCTTTCCCATTTCAACAATCATATGGTCTGATTCAATGCTCAGGTGCCATTATATCCATTAGCCTGGTTCCACAACCACGTCTTCAGTTTTCTTCTGAAAGATCTGATTCTGCTGGGGAGCAAATTCCAGAGGTGGGGGGTCACCACCGAGAAGGCCCTGTCCCTTGTCCCCATCATGTTTGCTAAGCTGGTGGGACTGAGAGCAGGGCCTCCCCGGCGGATCTTAGGCTACGAGGTGGAACGTAGAGGGAGATACGTTCGGACAAGTAAGCTGGGCTGGAGTCATATAGGGCTTTATAGGCCAAGGTAACTAAGCAGAGGGCTACACCTTAGTACACGCTAAGAGCAGATCAGGTGAATGATTCTATTAAATGATAAGCAATAAGCAACAAATATCAAAAATAGTATGTATTCGCTGGTACACTATTACAGTATAAAATCCACAGTGGAATCAATGGTTTACATATATCTGTACAGCGATATTAACACAATGGTTACCGTATTTTTCGCACCATAAGACGCAGTTTTTTTCCTCCCAAAGTGGGATGAAAAATCAGCTGCGTCTTATGGAGTGAAGATGCAGGCCGGGGGAGGCGCTGGAGCAGAGGGAGGGCGGCGATATACTTACCCTGTCGCTGCCCCTCCTCTTCTCTGGTCCGTTGCGGCGGCGGAGGGACGCTGGTTCACTCCCCTTTGGCTCCTTTTCTTTCCCTCCCACCTTTCCTCGAGCGAAGGAAAGGTGGGAGGGAAAGAAAAGGAGCCAGGGGAGGAGTCAGCTAGCGTTGCATCAGAGCTGACGCGACCCTGGTTCACTCCCCCTTTGGCTCCTTTTCCTTCCCCCCCCCCACCTTTCCTTCGCTCGAGGAAAGGTGGGAGAAAAAAAAGGAGCCAGGGAGGAGTCAGCCAGACGCACCCGCTGATAAGATTTACCTACATTTTAGAGGGGGAGCGAAATTTTTTTTTTCTATTTTCCTCCTCTAAAATCTAGGTGCGTCTTATCAGCAGGTGCGTCTTATGGTGCGAAAAATACGGTATATTCTCATAGAGAGATAGCATCAATGTACAACACAATAAACATTAACAGTTCAACAAATCATAATCCAGTGTTAAATTGGTGAGAGAACAAATAATATAGTCTCACGTCCTGTAACCCTGTTACTGAGGTATTCTCCGTTTATCTAAGACAAATATAGCAGGGGACAGGAAAAAAAGCCCGTAATGGACGGGAAATGACTCTAGGACCGCTAAAGTAGCCTTGGGCATGCAGTGCGCATGCGTCGGTTCGTGTGCGTCGAAACCGCAAGGGTAGCTGGTCACTGTAGTCAGGAAGGGACGCTAGCTGGTGGGTTGGAACAAATGCGGCGTCGCTGTGATGGCTCGTCGCGGGGGCGTGTGGACCTTGTAGTATCGAGCGAGTTGAACAAGCGTCTATGGAAAATTAGAAGCTGACAGTGCAGCGGAGGGAAAAGCTGCCCCTTGTTCGTCTCTCCTTGGTGAGAGGAACGAAGGGGGGGGGGGGTTTGCCTGACGGCAGGAGCTCTCTTCCAGGCCGGCGGGGGCCGTTTCATCTTATGGACTTCTTCAGAGGCTGTCACGATGGGCGTCCTCAAATGAGTAGTAGTCTTGGTGAGCTTTCAATGTAGCAAGGAGGACGGACCATTCCATAGGCAGGATATGGACATTCTGGCTGCTGCCCATTAGACTAGTTGAAGTTTCCGAACAGTCTTCAAAGGCAACCCCACATAAAGCGGGTTGCAGTAATCTATTTAGGATGTGACCAGAGCGTGGACCACCGTGGTCAGATCAGACTTCCCAAGGAATGGGTGCAGCTGGTGCACAAGCTTTAACTGTGCAAAAGCTCTTCCGGCCACCGCCGAGACCTGGGGTTCCAGGCTCAGCGATGAGTCCAGAATCACTCCCGAGCTGCGATCCTGGGTCTTCAGGGGGAGTGTAACCCCATCCAACACAGGCTGTAGCCCTATGCCCTGTTTGTCCTTTCGACTGACCAGGAGGATCTCTGTCTTGTCTGGATTCAATTTCAATTTGTTAGCCCTCATCCAGTCATACCATGACTCTCCTTCTGTCTCTCATCTTCTCTAACAGTCACATCTGTGTGTTTACACTTAGTTTTGGACAGATGCTGGAACTATCATCTCTAGACTCCCAAAGATTTGCTTTGAAGTGCTTTAGACCAGATTCGCCACACTTTCTTAGTGAAATGCAACCTATCTGTAGCCAGTAGGACATGAAGATGATGGTACCAGAAGCCAAATCTCACTCATTGATGCCAGCTCTTCACTTACCATATCTCCTTGTTTAGTTCTCTATCTTTCACTGGTAGAATTGCTGAAGAAGTCACTGGGGACTCAAACTATTCGGCTTCTTCCCAGAGGCTTTATAGTTCAGGGTGATCAGCTCAAGAATGTCATTTGGAGTGCCATTGATGCTCACATGAATCGGAAGAAACGGTTCCTGCTCTGTGCTCTTGATGACTTTCGGTAATTCCCAATATTAAATTATTATTTAAGTCATTAATGTCAATTATAATAAATTCCACATCACAAAGCTAGATAATTTGGAGTGCTTCCCAAAGTCAAAGTTTGAATACCTCTTGGCATTACTTTGCGAATGAAGATTCTTAGGAAGGACTCATCCCACGCTTTTTACAAGCGCGTTGATGACTCAAAAGGCCAATCTGAGATAGGCAAGTTCGGTTTCAGAAAGCACAGCAGAAAGTCTCCTTGGGTGATGTTGTTTCCAAGTTGCTGTTAGAACATAAGAAGAGCCATGCTGAATCGGACCTCAGCCCATCTAGTCCAGCATTCTGTATCACACAGTGGCCCACCAGTTGTACACGGGGATCTCGAGCAGAAGGGAGGGCAAAACCCTGACCTGCTCCCGACCCCCCACAACCAGTACCCAGGGAAATCCTGCCTACCTCAACCAACTCCGAGGTGGCACTTGAATGTCCTTTTCAGTAACTACCGATACACTTGGTATCCATGAATCTGTCTAATCCTGCCTTGAAGTTGTCCAGGCTGACAGCTGTCACAACCTCTTCTGGAAGTGAGTTCCATAACCCAATGACCCTCTGGGTGAAGAAATATTTCCCTTTATTAGTCCTAATTTTCCTACCTTGGAGCTTCAGGGAGTGCCCTCTAGTCCTAGTGTTTTGTGACAAAGAAAATAATTTTTCTTTATTCACCTTTTCTATCCCATGCATGATTTTATACACTTTGATCAACGCTGTTCTTTCTGCGTTGTCATTTCTCTTCGAGACTCGTTTGGCGTGTCTTCTCGAAAGAGGCCACAGCATTGTGGATAGTGCATCTCTATGCCTCCCAATGTGAGGCCAGGGAGGACCATTGTTGGTGATCAATCTGGCTGAGGCTGAGATGTTGTTTCAGGGAGTCCTTATATCTCTTTTTTGGGGTGCCTCTCTTGCGCTGGCCCGTGGCGAGTTCACCATAGAGTAGTATCTTTGGGAGGCGGTGGTCTTCCATCCTAGAGACGTGCCCTGCCCAGCGCAGCTGTGTTCTCAATAGCATGGCCTCAACACTGGTGACCCCTGCTTGCTCAAGGACAGCAACATTTGTCACATAGTCAGTCCAGTGTATATTTAGGATTGTATGAAGACAGCGCTGATGAAAGCGTTCAAGGAGTTGTAAGTGTTGACAATAGGTGACCCATGTTTCAGACCCATATAGGAAAATAATACCATTTGGAATATTATGGGAACAGCTATCAAATATTATTATTAATAATAATAATAATAACCTGTTTGAAATTCGCCGAATGTGATGGCAATCCAGATATCTTTGGACACATGTATACACTACATACGTGGATAAACACACACTTTTCCGTGTGTAATGTTCCTCCGTCGTCCATAAAACACCCGGCTCTTCCGTGCGGGGTCCCTACCTTTGCTTTGGGTCACGGAATTTCGCTTAAGCATTTTTAATTTGTCTTGTTTGGAGAAGGGGCATAATTTTGGTTGTGTTTTATGGAGGCCCGGTTCATTTTACTTCCTGTAAATTGTCGTGTTAGTTATTAGGGTTTCTGGGAAGTTGTAAATCCAGCCTCCCATCTTCATCGCCGAGTTTATGTTATTTTACAGTTTCATTAATAGGTTCTCTCCTGGCCGGGTTGATGAAAGTTATTGACCTAATCATAACCTATTAATTACGACAGTAAATTCCCCCCACAAGGAGAAGTATCACTGAGCAAATGTTACTTGGGGAGGGAGATATACCCTGCCAAGGTTTAGGCTGGGCCTCGAGTCTTTTAGGCGCTCTCTGTGGAAAACCGGACGGTGAAACTTGGCAATGACTCCACATAGATATATGCACAGAAAACAAGAGTTTGGCGATGGCCGAAAAGGAGTTTAAAGAATCTTGCTCTTGTTCTTTGACTAAATTGTACCGGTTGCTAAAGGGAAATATTTGCTCAGTTTAGGGTTCAAGTATAGAAGCGGGGGAGCATTTCAGGACACAACGTTAACCCAAATGTCAGCATCCAGGCTGACAAATGGGCACCGCATTACCACTATTTATACCCCACAACAGCAACATATAGCCAGAAGAAGAGAAAGTGAAGAGGTGACATGAGAACCATGGTTACATATTTGGAAGGAGATCATATTGAGGAAGGAGCAAGCTTGTTTTCTGCTGTTCCAGAAACTATTTATTTATTTATTTATTCGATTTTATATTCCGCCCCTCCCAGCAGGCTCGGGGCGGATCACAAAAAGCGAGCATACAATAAAACATAGCACAACAGTAAAACACATCATAAAACATAAAACATATCATAAAACATACAGTAAAACAATTGTACGTAGCACTGATGGTATGGTCTACGGTTCCTTACTGAAACGGAATAGACCCGATAGGGTTTGAGGTTATCCGAACGCCAATCTGAAGAGGGCCGTCTTGCATTCCCTTCGAAAAGGGAGAAGTTCAGGGACCATTCGAGTGTGGTTAGGGAGCGAGTTCCAGAGTACTGGAGCCACCGCAGAGAAGGCTCTCTGTCTTGTACTGGACAAGTGACAGGAGCGGGATGATGGTATAACCAGCAAATTTTGCTCTTCCGAGCGCAGTGATCTCAGGGGAACATACGGGGTAAGGCGGTCCCTCAGGTACACAGGCCCTAGACCGTGCAAGGCCTTAAAGGTTAAAACCAACACCTTGAAGGCAATCCGGTACTCAATAGGAAGCCAGTGCAGTTGCCGAAGGATGGGAGTAATATGCTCCCTCACTGGTGCTCCCACCAGTAGGCGAGCTGCAGCATTCTGCACCAGCTTGAGTTTCCGGATTGTCGACAAAGGAAGGCCCACGTAGAGGGCGTTACAGTAGTCCAGCCTCAAGATGACCGTCGCTTGGATCACCGTGGCCAGGTCAGCCCTGGACAGGTAGGGGGCCAGTCGCCTAGCCTGTCGTAGGTGAAAGAATGACGTCCTGCTGACCATGGAGACCTGGGCCTCCATGGTCAGCAGGGGGCCCAATCTAACACCCAAGCTCTTAACCAAAGATGACGGGCTAAGTTGCTCGCCATCCAGGGTAGGCAACCGGCACTCATCCAGCCCAGGTCGACCAGGCCACAAGATCTCCGTCTTCGACGGGTTTACCTTCAGCCGGCTGGCCCGCAGCCAACCAGTCACGGCTTCTAGGCATCGATGGAAACAATCGGGTACGGTATCCGGCCTGCCGTCCATTCTCAGCAAAAGCTAGGAAACCATTGAGCAGTGTGTTTAAACTGCAGGAAAAGAGATTCCTTTGAATCCATTGATGGGCCCCCTGGTGGTGCAGCAGATTAAACCACTGAGCTGCTGAGCTTGTTGACCAAAACGTTGGTGGGTCAAATCCAGGGAATGGGGTGAGATCCTGCTGTTAGGCCCAGCTTCTGCCAACATAGCAGTTTGAAACATGCAAATGTGAGTAGATCAATAGGTACCGTTCCGGCGGGAAGATAACGGCACTCCGTGCATTCATGCTGGCCACATGACCTTGGAGGTGTCTATGGACAATGCTGGCTCTTCGGCTTAGATATGGAGATGAGCACCACAGTCCCAGAGTCAAACACAACTAGACTTAATGTCAGGGGACCTTTAATTAAAGACATTCAAGTGCCACCTCGGAGTTGGTTGAGGTAGGCAGGATTTCCCTGGGTACTGGTTGTGGGGGGTCGGGAGCAGGTCAGGGTTTTGCCCTCCCTTCTGCTCGAGATCCCCGAGTACAACTGGTGGGCCACTGTGTGATACAGAATGCTGGACTAGATGGGCTGAGGTCCGATTCAGCATGGCTCTTCTTATGTTCTTATGTTCTAATTTTCTTTGAATACATTGAGACTTCTGCAGTTTGGTAAGATAGTAAGACATGTTTGATAGTAGAATCTGCTGCTACTTGAAAGAATTATAAAGAACGATATTTAGGAAGGAAAAAAGATGAAATGCAATCAATCTTGGCGTCTGAAGAGATTATGCTTCCCAGGTAGGTGAACTGCTGAATGGACTTAAGCACAGATTTGCCTACGCTGACGTGGGGGTGATGGTGTTCTTCCTGTGGTGTGGGCTGGTAGAGGACTTCCGTTTTCTTCAGACTGACTTCCAGCCCAAACAGCTCTGCAGCTGCTGCAAAGCAGGATGTGAGGTGCTGCAGAGACATCACACTGGCAATGAAGATCCGCATAGTTAAAGCAATGGTATTCCCTGTAGTAACCTATGGATGTGAGAGCTGGACCATAAGGAAGGCTGAGCGAAGGAAGAGAGGCGCTTTTGAACTGTGCTGCTGGAGGAAAATGCTGAGAGAGCCTTGGACTGCGAGAAGATCCAACCAGACCATCCTCCGGGAAATAAAGCCCAACTTCTCATTGGAGGGAAGGACATTAGAGGCAAAGATGAAGTCCTTTGGCCACAAAATGAGAAGACAGGAAAGTATAGGAAAGACCATGATGCTGGGAAAATGGAAGGAAAAAGGAAGAGGGGCCGACCAAGGGCAAGGTGGATGGATGGTATCCTTGAAGGGACTGGCTTGACCTTGAAGGAGCTGTGGGTGGCCATGGCCCACAGGGAGCTCTAGCCTGGGCTGGTCCAGGAGGGCACCAAGAGTCGGAAGTGACTGAACGAATAAACAACAACAATGCAGGTCGCCTTCTCCCCAATTCAGTTCCCTCCATCCTGATGTCTTCCATGCTGTCTGGGAATGATGGGAACTGCAACACAACTCATCTTGATGGGCTCGATAGAAGAGAGCCTGTTTTATAGTGATGGAAACTAAGATGGGCCACTGGAATATTCTGACCCTCCTGTGTTTTGACAGATCATTTCTGGAATATAAATGTAGATGAGCCCGAGTGAAAAGATCCCATCCCGCCTCCCTTAAAAGTAAATTACGACGCATATAAAAACTTAACTGCAGGCGTAAAAGTAAATTATTGTCCATAAGAGATGGATTTCGGCGTATCTTTTTCATGTTCCCACCCCATCATTACGTCCTGAACACTTTTAATCTCTCATTTCCAACATGTTGAAGTTATGTTAAAGGAGATCATTTCCCTCTCTAAGGTTTTAAGAAGATAAATTAACACCCTGCTTTCCGTGCCGCTGCACGCCGTTCTGTGCCGAACGCTTGAGCCAGTTTCCTCTCTGACCAAACACAGGTTTTGGTGACATGGGAATGGATGCAAATAGGTGGAAATCGGGTTCCTTGCCATTGGGATGAAATTCTCAGGGTGGTCCGCGAGAAGGCCTTACTAGTACATTATTTAAACTGTTACGTTTATTCATATCATGATCTGATCACCATGCTCATTATATCCCACATTCATGGGGTTGTTGGGATAACAATACAAAAACTTTGCTAGGGTAGACCCACTTCCACCCAGTCTCAGCCCCCCCCCCAAACCAAACTCAGCCCCCGAATCAAAACCCTGGCTACGGCCCTGTCCAGGGCTATTAGGAATTGTGAGAGTTGAAGTCCAAAACACCTGGAGGGACAAAGTTTGACCATGCGTAGTTGGGATAAGAATTAATGAATTTTTAAACACCATCCTAATAGGAAGAAATTCCTGAAAAGTAACTTCCCAAGCAGTGGTCTTTCTCAAAGAGCGGGTGCACTCCCATGCCATAAATCCCTTTATGAGTCAATAACCCATATTCACCAGCCCTTATGATGACCATTGCATAGGCTAAGGAGTGCTGATGATATACAACGGAGTCCATAAACCCTTTGCCACCAGGGAGGTTTAATCTCCAATGGCCTAAAATGATGTCATCCGGAGTGCTTTCGCAGCACCTCTTCTCATTCTACTTCTGGGCTGTGAGGAGACGTGGGGGAAGGAGAAGAAACATTTAAGCACAAAATCATTGAAATGGAAAGTGTCCTCAAAGGACCTCTTGTCCAACCCGGATACCTCCAACACCAAGGTACCTCCAGTGACACCATCAAAGCACTCCTGACAGATGGCCATCCAGCCTCTGCTTAAAAACCTCCAGAGAAGGAGAATCCACCTAATTCCCAGGCAACAATACATTCCACATCTGAATAGCTTTTACCACCAGAAAGTTCTTTCTAATGTTTAAGTGGAATCCCTTTTCACCGTAATCGTAGCCAGCGAGTGGAGTGGATAGGTCAAGTCTCCGAGAGACCCCCCCCTTGTGTGGGATGCCTCAGGGGGCTATCGTCTCTCCTGTCCTGTTCAACATCTACGTTCAACCACTAGCTAGGCTGGTTCGAAGTTTTGGCTTGGAGTGTCATCAGGACGCTGACGATACCCAGCTTCCCAGCTCCAGGCATTCTCTCAATGCCTGGAGGCTGTGATGGGATGACTGCGTGCGAGCAGACTAAAGGTGAATCCAGCGAAGACTGAGATTTTATGGCCTGGTCGACCGGCAGAGCTTGCTTGCTTGCTGCCCACCTTCGACGGTGTACCTTTAGTTCCATCTACTATAATGAAGAGCTTAGGTGTTGTATTAGATTCTCAACTAACCATGGAAGCTCAAATCGCTGCTATTAGTAAGCAGGCCTTTTCCCATCTCCGCCATCTCCGTCAAGCAAGACAATTGGCACCTTACCTCCCGTCAGAGGCTCTGGCAACGGTGATTCATGCCACAGTTACCTCGAGGCTGGATTATTGCAATGCACTGTATGTGGACCTCCCTCCCTCAGTGATCAGGAAGATCCAGATTGTTCAGAACGTGGCTGCCAGACTACTTGCGAGAACACCTATAAAACATCATATACTGTAACTCCGACCCTGCAGCATGTGCACTGGCTCCCAACTGAATATCAAGTTTCCTACAAGATTTTGATTCTGACATTTAAGGCCCTCAATGGTCAAGGCCCATTATATCTGAGGGATCGCCTTCATTCTTTCCATCATTTTCGGCCCCCTAAACCAGTGTTTCCCAACCAGTGTGCCGGGGCACACTAGTGTGCCGTGAGCGATCATCAGGTGTGCCGTGGAAAATTGGAACCTCCACAAGGGGGGGGGGAGTCTAGTGTGTTGAAGTATAAAAACCCTAAGAAACCTACCTCGATAAAGGCACAAAATTACAAACACCCCCCCTCCCCACCTGTTGTCTACTTGGTCTCTCCCTCTCCATGCATTGGGAAGGCCCGCCTCCCTTTCCCCAAGTAGAGACCTCCTCTTGCCTCCTGGGGGTTCTGTGTGGGAAGTTTGGCCCAGTTCTATCATTGGTGGGTTTCAGAATGCTCTTTGATTGTAGGGGAACTATAAATCCCAGCAACTACAACTCCCAAATGTCAAGGTCTTTTTCCCCTGAACTCCATCTGCATTCATATTTGGTCATTTTGAGTATTCATACCAAGTTTGGTCCTGATCCAACATTGTTTGAGTCCACAGTGCTCTCTGGATATAGGTGAACTACAACTCCAAAACTCAAGGTCAATGCCCACCAAACTCTTTTAGCATTTTCTCTTGGTTATGGGAGTTCTGTGTGGGAAGTTTGTGTCTTTCTGCCATTCCTGCCAGGATATCTATGTCGTGTTCATCGAAACAGTCCCAGGTTTCACACTGAGTGTATAAATACTTTTAAAAGCATATTAACTATATGTATTACTTTGTTAGAGTGTCATTTTGTGTCATTTTGGTTGGTGGTGTGCCCCAGGATTTTGCAAATGTAAAAAGTGTGCCGCAGCTCAAAAAAGGTTGGGAAACACTGCCCTAGACCAACCCAGGAAAATCTTCTTTATGTTCTGGGCCCTAAGGAGGTGCGCCTGGAGTCCACAAGGCATAAGGGCATTCTCAGCGTCCGCCCCAACTCTTTGGAACTCCCTGTCGCCATATGTACGAGCCTCGCCTGACTTGCGTTCTTTCAAGCAAGCCCTTAAGACGTGGCTCTTTAGTAGAGCATTTGGTTTGTAATCACTCTAATATTCGCTGTTAATGGAATTGTTGTAGAAGTCTGTTTTATCTTGTCTATGTAAGTCACCTGGAGCCCAGGTTGGAGTGAGCTTCTGGACAATTGTGTAGCTTGTTGTCGACCTTTGCAACCCGAAAGACAGTTGCATCTGTCAAGTAGGAAATTTAAGTACCACCTATATGTGGGGAGGCTAATTTAACAAAATTTACGAGGCCATAAAAAAATCTCCAGCATGCGGGGAATGCGGAAAAGTACTTCATCAGTGTCACAGATGGACAGTGAAGCGACAGCTCCCCTGGTGGCCAGAAGTTGGAATGTTAAATAGCCTCTGAGTGTCTGTCTAATATATATGTTTTGTGTGTATGGCATTGAATGTTTGCCATGTATATGTACATTGTAATCCACCCTGAGTCCCCTGCGGGGTGAGAAGGGTGGAATATAATACTGTAAATAAATAAAATAAAATAAAGTCCAGAGGCTGTCCATTGAGCTCCACGTGCCAAATCCCAGCCTTTGTTCCTCTGAGCATAACCTCCCTGTCTTACCTTCTTTTTTCATCTAGGCCAGGGGGGAAAAAGACTTGTGTTTTATTGCCCCGGCGAAGAGAAAGAGAAATGATAGTAAATAAGCGAACATTTGCCAGAAAGGTAATAAGAGGCGAAGCTCTTCTGCAAGGAAAAGAAGAGAGAGCAAATGGCTGAGCTGGCATATTTATCTGCCCAAAAAAAAGAGAGAAGGGCTATCTCTAAGGAGGGAAGTCTCCCAAACTCTCCCCTTCCAGTAAGTCCCAGTGTGGAGGCTTCGGCCCTGGTGTGTGATTGCCAAAGGCAGCAGAAAACAAGAGAGGGAGGGATTGGCAAGGCAAACGAAGTTACCGCCATCCGGCGATTAGGTTAGCCGTTCCCTTGGGACTGGCCTGCGAGGTGATGGGCTCAAGGCAGAACAGGAACTAAATTGCATTTCATTTCAATTTGGCAATAAATGTGATGATTTCGTCGGATAAGCACAAGAAAAGGAGGCCAGGGAGCTGGGAGGGAAAACGGGGGCTTCGAGGAAGACAGCAGTCAAGCCCAGCAGCGTTGGACATCCGTAGGAGTCTTTGGAGGGAAGTCCTTAGTCCCTCTCTCTCTCTCTCTTCTGCTTTGGCCAGACCTCACCTGGAATAACCCTGGGTCCAGTTCTGGGACAAACCATTCAAGAAGGTGTTCCATGTGTTGTCGAAGGATTTCATGGCTGGAATCTCTGGGTTGCTGTGTCAATCAGTGAGAGTATTTTGCATAGAGGTACCCTGGCTGTTGTTGCTTGGGGGCATCCTTTGTTCGGAAGGTGTTAACAGGCACTTGATTTTTATTGTCAAAGGCTTTCATGGCCAGAGTCACTGGGTTGTTGTAGGTTTTGGGGGCTGTCTGGTGTGATGAATTCCCTACCTGAGAGGCTAGGAAAAACCTGAAAAAGTAGGCCCAAAACATTGGAGAGAAGTTGGTGTTTGGAAGTGAGAGAAATTGGTGTTTGGAAGTGAGAGAAATTGGTGTTTGGAAGTGAGAGAAGTTTGTGTTTGGATGTGAGAGAAGTTGGTGTTTGGAAGTGAGAGAAGTTGGTGTTTGGAAGTGAGAGAAGTTGGTGTTTGCAAGTGAGAGAAGTTGGTGTTTGCAAGTGAGAGAAGTTGGTGTTTGGAAGTGAGAGAAATTGGTGTTTGGAAGTGAGAGAAATTGGTGTTTGGAAGTGAGAGAAGTTGGTGTTTGGAAGTGAGAGAAATTGGTGTTTGGAAGTGAGAGAAGTTGGTGTTTGGAAGTGAGAGAAGTTGGTGTTTGCAAGTGAGAGAAGTTGGTGTTTGCAAGTGAGAGAAGTTGGTGTTTGGAAGTGAGAGAAATTGGTGTTTGGAAGTGAGAGAAGTTGGTGTTTGGAAGTGAGAGAAGTTGGTGTTTGGAAGTGAGAGAAGTTGGTGTTTGGAAGTGAGAGAAGTTGGTGTTTGGAAGTGAGAGAAGTTGGTGTTTGGAAGTGAGAGAAGTTGGTGTTTGGAAGTGAGAGAAGTTGGTGTTTGGAAGTGAGAGAAGTTGGTGTTTGGAAGTGAGAGAAGTTGGTGTTTGGAAGTGAGAGAAGTTTGTGTTTGGATGTGAGAGAAGTTGGTGTTTGGAAGTGAGAGAAGTTGGTGTTTGGAAGTGAGAGAAGTTGGTGTTTGGAAGTGAGAGAAGTTGGTGTTTGGAAGTGAGAGAAGTTGGTGTTTGGAAGTGAGAGAAATTGGTGTTTGGAAGTGAGAGAAGTTGGTGTTTGGAAGTGAGAGAAGTTGGTGTTTGGAAGTGAGAGAAGTTGGTGTTTGGAAGTGAGAGAAGTTGGTGTTTGGAAGTGAGAGAAGTTGGTGTTTGGGTATCAAAGGAGAAGCAGGAGGAGTGTTAGAGAGGAGTTGGGGTTAGTTAGTGTTAGAGAGAAGTGGCCTGAAATTGGTCAGGAAGCTAGCAGTGTCAGCTAGTGAGGAGACTCTACATCTATCAGGGAGATAGTTGGTAGAGGTGTAGATACTAGATTCAGGGTAGGACTATCTGTATTGGAGTTAAGATTTGCTAGGCAGAGAGGAAATCCTGTCAGTAAATTCTTGGAGGGAGAAAGGAGTGGTATTTTGTAACTAAGATCTGAACTGTTTAAAGCAGTGATTCTCAAAGTGCGCTACCGCCCGCCTCTCCGGTGGGTGGTCGCACGTTTCAGGGGGGGCGGTAGAAGCCTCCGATGAATTTGGGGGGCAGTGAAGCCTAGAAAGGGGGCGGTAGCGTTGCCCTGGCATTGGGTTGCGCAGAGCCTGCCCTCCTCCTTTCCTGAATTCCACCCACGCCATAGAGCTCCGTTGGCGTGGGCAGAGCTCCGGAGAGGAGGGGGGCAGAACTTGCGCAGAGCCCGCCCCTTCCTCTCCTGAACTCCTACCACGCCTTATATGCCCTGTTGCAACTTGCAGGCGCACACACTCGCACCCTTGTCACCTTTCGCCCCTACATCTATGGCAGACATCCTCGGAGGTCTTTTGGAAACTAGGCAAGTGGAATGTCCAGGGTGGGAGAAAGAAGTCTAGTTTGTCGAGGCAAGTGTGAATGTTGAAATTGGCCACCTTGATTAGCATTGAATGGCCTTGCAGCTTCAGTGCCTGGCTGGTTATTGCCTGGGGGGGATCCTTTGTTGGGGGGTGTTACCTGGCCCTGATTAATTCATGGAAAAAAAACACTGGGCAGCCTTGTCAAAACACAAGCAAACAACAGCGGGCAATGAGAGAACCTGTCTATGTAAATAGAATAATATAATATTATATCCTTGATGCAATTCAAATAGGTAATAGAGTTCTAATCCCTAAAAGGTTCTGTTCCATTTTAAAAATTAATTTCTAGGGGGGCCATGAGCAATTTTTTTTCTGGAAAGGGGGCGGTAGGCCAAAAAAGTTTGAGAACCACTGGTTTAAAGGAACCATATGCTTTCATGCCAAAGTCTCTGAACCGTTAAGCTTAATGCCTATTTTGTAAGTTCTCTTAAATAAACTTAACTGTGTTATTGTTCAAAAAACCTGCCTCATGTGTGCCTCTGTCAAAGAAGTCTCAAATCAGTTCCCTGCAGCAATCAAGAGTCTAATGGTGGCAGCTTACATTTTGAAGAAGAAATCTCTTCAGTTTTACCTCAGTGCACAGGCCTGAATGCAAGTCCAGAGCATTATTGCCTAAGATAGCTCTATTAAGCCAAAGGTTTAATATTACTTATAAGTCTGGTGGTGGCCAGTGGGTTTTCAAAAGGTTTTCCGGCCAGAAGAGTGTTCCAGCTCAGTGCAGCTTTGGGTTTCTATTTAAGCAATCTTACATTCCATTGTATTTGGGGTACACACAAAGCCCTTAACATGTTATATCTGGCCATATTCTAGAGCAGGGGTGCTCACACTTTTTCAGCATGTGAGCTACTCTTAAAGCATCCAAGTCCAAAAGATCTACCTGCCCCTGGCACCATGCATTCCCGCGCGCTCTTGCCACCGCGCGCTCTTGCCACCACGCATGCTCCTGCTGCTGTTTTCCGCCCATGCAGCACTTCTTCTGCCTGCGGAGCATTGCAGGAAGGAGAAAGCACGAGGCGGGGCAACCAGAGGGAATGCTCCGCCCTGCCTGTCTCGCCGGTACCGGAGGCTGCATAGCTGCTTCTGGACAAGAGAGAGGCAGGGCGGTTCCTCCAGAGGCCCCGCCTTGTGCTTCCTTCTTCCTGCAATGCCCCGCAGGCAAAAGAAGCACTGCGAGAGCGGAAGCCAGCAGCAGGAGCATGCTGGTGAGGCCCGAAGATCACCTGGAAAAGGGCCGAAGATCTACTAGTAGCTCCCGAGCTACCTAATGAGCACCCCTGTTCTAGAGCATTTTCTCCTTACACTTTGCCTGCATCTATGGCAGGCATCCTCAGAGGTTATGAGGTCTGTTGGAAACTAGGCAAATCATAGAATCCTAGAGTTGGAAGAGACCTCATGGGCCATCCAGTCCAACCCCATTCTGCCAAGAAGCAGGAAAGTTGCATTCAAAGCACCCCCTACAGATGGCCATCCAACCTCTGTTTCAAAGCCTCCAAAGAAGAAGTGTCCACCACACTCTGGGGCAGAGAGTTCCACTGCTGAACGGCTCTCACAGTCAGGAAGTTCTTCCTCATGTTCAGATGGAATCTCCTTTCTTGTAGTTTGAAGCCATTGTTCCGTATCCTAGTCTCCAGGGCAGAGACTTCCTCACATTTGCTGTTGTCTTCCTGTTCTTAACAATGAGTCATTTGTAAGTCGGGTGTTTGTAACTCAGGGACAGCCTGTATTGTATAGCATTGAGCCATTGAAGTTAAAGTGGTGTCGCGCTACATTAATCCGACAGCGTAGATGCAACCAGAGTTACGGCATATACTCCAACATTTCCCAGATACAAAATGGGAATGGGAACCAAATGAAAAATGGGAACGCTTGTGATTTAGGAACATCGATGCCTCATGAAGATTTGCAAATAGAAGAAGGGCGGAAATCCAGGAGAGGGATCAGATTTGGGAATAAAAATAGTTAGAAATAAATGGCATTCCATTTGGGCAAGCCTCTTGTACATATCAGTATTCACTCAAATGACACATTGAGAACTACCCATGCGTGTATTATGATCCACTCCTGCTGCACAACTATCTATAAGGGAGTATCAAAAGGATGCTGGTGAGGATGCCGAGCATTAGGAGATTGGAACCATATATGGCTGCTAGGTCCAAAGCTTACAACATTTGGAGAAAGAGGTCTTAAAGGAGACAGGTCAAGGAGGAAAAAAATATTCAGATGCTTGCACTGATATGGGGTGTGTTCTTTACAGCAGGGCTGTCCAACATCTACCAGCCCAAGGGCTGGAATTCAGGTCACTGATGACCTGGGGGGCCGCAGTGGGGGTGGGGCCGGTCACGGGGCGGGGCAGGGCAGGGCAGGGTGAGAGTGGTGAGGCCCCGATCCCCGGGCTCTTCTCCCCGGAGGGCAGCGCCTCTCTTCCTGCTTTTCTCCGTGATCACGGAGAGAAGCAAGAAGGGAGGCGCAGAGCCCGGGGATGGGTGCCTCTCTTCCTGCTTTTCGCCTTGATCACGGAGAGAAGCAAGAAGGGAGGCGCACAGCCCGGGGATGGGCGCCTCTCTTCCTGCCCATCTCCGCCGCGGCTGCGCCATCTCCGCCTCAAAAAGACGGAGCGCGCCGATTGGCGGGGGGGAGGGAGGGAGTAGGAGGAGGAGGGAGCCTGCTCCTCCTCCCTGCCCTGCCCCGCAAAAATTATATTAAAAATAATAATAATAAAAAATAAAAAAATTACTTTAAACAGCCGATTTCTTTTTTTAAAGGGTAGGGGGCCGTAGGGAAGGGGCTGGGGGCCGTATACGGCCCCCGGGCCGCCAGTTGGACAGCCCTGCTTTACAGGATTGCACTTGCCAAAGAGCATGGATACAACTGAACACTATTACATGATCTGACTTCTGGCCCTAGCATACAGATAGCCATCCAGTTCTTGTGATACCTAGAAGCCCATTGCCATGCCCATTGCACGTTTGGTTGTGCATTCAGCTTCAGAATTAGCATTTTGGTTCAGTTGTGCCATTATCGGCCTGTCACTGAACACCAGGAAAACCAAAGTGCTCTTCCAGCAGGCACCAGCCAATCCCTCTGCAATGCCAGAAATACAGCTTAATGGCGTAACATTAGAAAAAGTTGACAATTTCCGCTCCCTTGGCAGCCACCTCTCCACAAAAGTCAATATTGACACTGAAATACAACACCGCCTGAGCTCTGCGAGTGCAGGATTCTTCCAAATGAAGCAGAGAGTGTTTGAGGACCAGGACATCCATAGGGATACCAAGGGGCTCGTTGATAAAGCCATTGTCCTCCCAACCCTGCTATACGCCTGCGAAACGTGAATTGTCTACATACATCACACACAACTCTTGGAACGAGTCCATCAGTGTTGCCTCTGAAAAATCCTGCAAATTTCTTGGGAAGACAGATGGACAAATGTCAGTGTGCTGGAAGAAGCAAAGACCACCAGCACTGAAGCAATACTCCTCCGCCATCCACTCAGCTGGACCAATCACATTGTCCGAATGCCCAAATATCACCGTCTCCCAAAGCAGTTGCTCTACTCCAAACTCAAGAACGGAAAACAGAATGTTGGAGGACAGGAAAAGAGATTTAAAGATGGGCTTAAAGCCAATCTTAAAAACTGTGGCATAGACACCGAGAACTGGGAAGCCCTGGCCCTTGAGCGCTCTAACTGAAGGTCAGCTGTGACTAGCAGTGGTGCAGAATTTGTAGAGACACAAATGGAAGGTGAAAGAGAGAAACGTGCTAAGAGGAGGGCGTGTCAAGCCAACCTTGATCGGGACCACCTTCCACCTGGAAACGAATGCCCTCACTGCGGGAGAAAATGCGAGTCAATAATAGGGCTCCGCAGCCAGCCACTGCCAGGACACCATACTTGGAGGACAATCCTACTCGGATAACGAGGGATCACCTATGTAAGAAAGTAAGTGTAGTGTAATTCTGCACAGGGAGATTTATGCCTTCTGTAGAATCCATTTCATCCCAAAACGTGTTCTTGCAGCTATGCTCAGTCATCCTTGGCTCTCCATTGGGTCACCTGCCCTGTCGGCTGTGCTCAGGCCGGTTCTAACGTATCGCTTCTGTAATTGGGGTTAATTAGCAGTGACAAAATTTATCTCCCTGCTTCCCATTAATCCCGTGCACAAAAGAACCCCTTGTGTTGCGATCAATGGCTGCTCAATGGCGCCACAATAGACTTCCCACCGGAGAAAGGAGCTGTCAGGCCCCAATGGCTCTCTGAGAGAATGAAGCCAGGGAGGGAGAAGGCTTTCGTGGAGTCGGCTTGAGCTCCCAATTCTTTCCTAAGAGGCGAAAGAAGAACATTAGGAGAAATAGGATGTAAGACAAATCCTTCGAAACAAGGCACGGGAGCATGATACATATGGATGGATGCCTGGAGATGCATGCTCCTTTGGGTTGTGCATTCAGTGATGCATAGAATGCCCCTTTGTCCTTCAAGGCAAGGGTTACGGAGCTTGGATTGTGTTTTTTGTTTGTTTTAGTAGACCACAACCTCAACATGAGTCAGGAGCGTGATGTGGCAGATAAAAAAGCCAATGTGATGCTAGGCGGCGTCAAGAGGAGTCTGGAGTCTAGATCAGGCAGGGGCAAACTTGGGCCCTCCAAGTGTTTTGGACTTCAACTCCCACCATTCCTAACAGCCTCTGACCCTTTCCTTTCCCCCTCAGCTTAAGTGGCTGAGGGGGGAAAGAAAGGGGTATGAGGCTCTTAGGAATGGTGGGAGTTGAAGCCCAAAACACCGGGAGAGAGGGCCAAAGTTTGCCCATGCCTGATCTAGATCAAGGGACATAACAGTTCCACCCTCTTCTGCTTTGGTCAGACTTCAACCCTGTGTCCAGTTCAATGCACAGATATAGGATGGTGGACATCTGGCTTGGAAAGAGTCCATGGGAGAGGGATCTAGGAGTCTCAGGAGATACCAGCCGAACATGACTAAACAGTGTGATGTGGCAGTTCCAAAAGACAGTACGATGCTAGGCTGCATCAATAGGTTTATAGTGTCAGATTCAGGGAAGTCATAGTCCAAATCTCTTCTGCTTTGGTCAGACGTCACCTGGAACAATCCCGAATGACCTTTGAGATCTGTTCCAACTCTACCTTCTTGCAAGTATCCATCTTTGGAGGTCTTTAAACAGACGCTGGACAGCCATCTATTGGGAGGGCTTCGATTGTGTCTTGCGGCCTGGAAGAAGGGAGTTGGACTGGATAGATAGCCCTTGGGGGTCCCTTCCAAGTCTAGCATTCTTTGAACAACACCACACCTTGCAACATGCCACTCTCTCCAATGATGTGTCACTCCTCGATTTGGATAGAACTGAAATCATTGATGGGGCCCAAATCAATTCATGTTGGCCCGTCGATAATAATCAATAGTTAATGCTGTGCATAATGAATGGAAGGGGCTGTCACTCCCTTTATCGGCGGAAGGGCCCCCCGAAAGGCCCCCGAGGTCAATGGGATGCCAGCCAACTTTGGAGCAGGACATTGGGGTGCATCTCCCCATGCCTAATGCTTTAATCTCCCCCTTTTCCTGCCCTTTGGGGAAGCCTGGCCGAAGAGGAAATGCCGGCTCAGGTGGAGCATGAAGAATCCCGGCGGTGGCGCCAAAGTAAACACTCCCTCCGCATCTTTATTCTTTCCAGCCTATTAGTCATTGATTTCAGATAGCCATCCGGGTCGGAGCTGGACAGGGCTCAATTCTCCTTATTATAACCCTATTGGCGTGGGATCTTGAGTGTCAGGAGGCATCCGTCAGATGGACAGGGCCCTTTGGCATCAGAGGAAATGGGATGGGAATGGAAGTGGGAGTGGGGGCCGTCACTGACACAAAGTGGCATTTGGACTGGAATGAACACAGCTATTTGTTTTATTCAATCACTTTTTGGGGGAGAAGGCTCCAATGCAAAAAGAGGATAATAATGTGACCATTGAGACACCAAATCATAGCTTATTGGAGTTGGAAGGAAGCATAAGATCATGCAGACCCACTTCCTACCACGCAGCAATATGAACTCGAGGACTTTGTCATGCCATCCTGTTGTCTCATTGCAATCACGCTGGAAACATGCTCTTATATGGACTGGTTTCATTCACTCCTTGATTCAATTATGCGTTGCTAACACGTTGCTGATGCAAATTCCTGCAGTCTTCCACACAGCCCTGCCCAATGTTTGTAAACTATGCTCCCCACACATTTTTCCTCCTATTTACAGTGGCAGTATGTCAGTCCTTTGGAGTTCTTTCTCCACTGGCCATTGAGAATAAACCTCTGCTTTTGCCTTCTACTCATCTGTATCTCATTTGGCCTTTTGGGAAGCTCAGCTGTGTTGGACGGGGTTACACTCCCCCTGAAGATGCAGGTTCGCAGTCTGGGTGTGATCCTGGACTCATCGCTGAGCCTGGAACCCCAGGTTTCAGCGGTGACCAGGGGAGCATTCACAAAATTAAAACTTGTGCGTCAGCTGTGTCCGTACCTTGGGAAGTCTGACTTGGCCACGGTGGTCCATGCTCTGGTTACATCCCATATAGATTACTACAACGCTCTCTACGTGGGGCTGCCTTTGAAAACTGCTCAGAAGCTTCAATTGGTTCAACGGACAGCAGCCAGGTTGATAACAGGAGCGGCACTCAGGGAGCGTACAACTCCCTTGTGCCAGCTCCACTGGCTACCAGTTTGCTACCGGGCACAATTCAAAGTGCTGGCTTTGGCCTTTAAAGCTCTAAATGGTTCTGGTCCAACTTACTTGTCTGAACGCATCTCTCCCTATGAGCCATCAAGATGCTTAAGGTCATCCGGAGAGGTCCTGCTCTCGGTCCCGCCTGCTTTGCAGGTGCGCCTGGCGGGGACGAAAGACAGGGCCTTCTCAGTGGTGGCTCCTCGGCTTTGGAACTCCTTTCCTAGTGACATCAGATCGGCCCCCTCCCTCCTGACATTTCGTTAAAAAAGTCAAGACTTGGCTGTTCGAGCAAGCATTCGCAGATGAACTTTAATTAATCGAGATCAAAGGATTAGTATGACGACGAAACGGAAACCGATTTTAAGATTGTGCTGAGATTTGTATTTTGTAGTTTTAATTGTTAATTTATATGGTTTTATATGATTGTTTTTATCTTATTATGATGTGTTATATGTGGGCACTTACTACCACTTGCTCACCGCCTCGAGTCGCCTTCGGGCTGAGAGAGGCGGTATAGAAGCATAGCAAATAAATAAATAAATAACTCGCCGGGTTTCTGAAACAACAGTTTGAGAAAGCTGACATCCCTCAACACCAGGATTCCATAGCATTGAGCCATAACAGTTAACGTGGCATCAAACTGCAAACTGGACTTGTGGGACCCTCCTAGGCTCCCCTTGTTCGATGGTCGAGCCACCGCTGGCTAGTCCCTGGACAGCTCATTGACCCATGTGGTCATGAGCCCTGGCTTCCCCTCCCCTGCCTTAGATGTAGTTCCTCCCTCTTGTGCTGTATTGTCTTGTTCGTGTACTATGTATTCTATGTTCAAACTGTAAACCGCTCTGAGCCTTCGGGGAGTGGCGGTTTAGGAAGTTTGAAGAAATAATAATAATAATAATAATAATTTTAGAGTGGAAATGCACCTTGGGTGTGTGCGTTGAGCTTCTGCCTTGCCAACTTGTTTACTCTACTTGAATTCTCCAGTACCATTGCTCATGTTTCTTAATAATATAATAATAATCAACTTTATTTATACCCCGCCACCATCTCTCCAATGGGGACTCGGGGCGGCTAACATGAGGCCAAGCCCAAATAACGAATTACAATAAAACAAAAATCAAAACCTCAACAACAATACAGTAAAATACAAACATAAAAATAAGAAAGCAATGTACAAATGTAATATCTAAAATCACAAAACAACACAGCAGGCCACATGTACAGGATGAAGTGTTAAAAACTCAGTGGGATAACTAAATAGATTGAGAGAGTGCAACTAGATCAAGCATGGCCAAAGTTGGGCCCTCCAGATGCTTTGGACTTCAACTCTCACAAATCCTAAAAGCCTACCAAAACACCTGGAGCATGCCCAGATTACCCATAAGGCCAATGAGGCCATGGCCTAGGGGCGCAAGCCGGGGGGGGGGGCACAGATCACGGACAAAAAAAACCCTGGTCTGCGCCCCTCTTTCTCCCTTTCTCATGCCCCTCCTCGCTCCTTCTCCCGGCAAAGTCTCTGCTCCGTACCCTCCGTTTCTCTCTCTCTCTCACGCTCTCTCTCTCTCTCTCACGCGCTCTCTCTCTCGCGCTCTCTCTCTCTCGCACGCTCTCTCTCTTGCACACGCTCTCTCTCTTGCGCGCTCTCTCTCTCACGTGCTCTCTCTCTCTCACGCACGCTTTCTCTCTCACGTGCTCTTTCTCTCTCACGCTCTCTCTCTCGTTCTCTCTCTCTTGTGCTCTCTCACTCTCTCTCTTGTGCGTGCCTTTGGAGCAAATTTGCACCCGCTGCGCTCTCAAGCCTTCTGACTCCCGAGGAGACCTTAAGAGCACAGCTGAGCTTTCCAGCCGGTGGGAATGGGGACCTTGGAGGTGGCGGGAGGTTGGCTTAAAGGGGGCGTAATTCCGAAGTGTGGCCTAGGGTGCAAAAAAGTGTTAATCCAGGCCTGACCTGGAGGAAACAAGTTTGCCCAGGGCTGGTGTAATTGAACCTTAATCCCACTATTGTTTCTCTGGTTAGTAGAGAAGCAAAGCTGCCAAGAGGAGATAATCTCTGGAGGGGTTAACTTTTGACAAGCAAGGAAGACAGAAAAGCAGTGGCTTTCCAGCTGGCTGCCTGTGCACAACCTATCGAGCTGTCTCTTAACCTGCTTTGTGGAAGAGGGTCGGGCAGGACCCAGGTCAGCAGCCGCCGCTTAGAGACCAGAGCTGGATGACATGACTCATATCCTGCCCTGGATGCCTCTGCATTGTTCAAAGACAATCTTGGTGTCTGGAGATAACAGGGCTTTTTTATGTGAGTGAAAGAGAGTGGGGGAGACAACGGAAGCGAGCAGGAGTGCAGCAGTTGGAGAATCATATTGTCAAAGGCTTTCATGGCCAGAATCACTGGGTTGCTATGAGGGTTTGTCTTTCCTAATTGTTTCACCTGCATCTGTGGCTAATCTTCAGAGTTCTGTTGGCAGTGAGGCAAGTGGAGTGTATTTATATATACCTGTGGAATAATGTCCAGGGTGAGAGAATCCTTGTCTGTTGGAAGCAAGTGTGAATGTTCCAATTAGCAAGCTTGATTAGCATTGAGAAGCCAAGAGGCAGCAAAGTCAATCAGTGAGGGTATCTGTATTGAGGTAGCCTGGCCTTTGCTGCACGTGGACAATTTCAACAGAAAGGAGGAAACCATGAAAACAAAAAAGGGTTCTTTCTCCCACCCTGGACCAGGAATGTGGCGTAGCTGGCTGAGTGTCAGCTGCATAAAATCCCTACTGACCAGAAGGTCATGAATTCGAGGCCTGCCCGGGTCGGGGTGAGTGCTCCACCAATTGTGTAGCTCATTGTTGACCATTGCAATCCAAAAGACAGTTGCATCTGTCAAGTAGGAAATCGAGGTACCAGTTGAGTGGGGAGGCTTAATTTAACTGATTTACGAGACGATAAAAATATCCAGGAAATACACACAAAAGGAGCGAAGGAATGCGACAGCTCCTCCTGGTGGCCAGAAAAAGCTGGAATGTTAAATTGCCTCTGTGTCTGTCTTATATGTTGTATGTCAAATGGCATTGAATGTTTGCCTGTATATGTGCATTGTGATCCACCCTGAGTCCCCTGCAGGGTGAGAAGGGCAGAATATAAATGATGTAAATAAATAAATAAATTATTCCACAGGTATATATACACTCCACTTGCCTCACTGTCAACAGAACCTCTGAAGATGCCAGCCACAGATGCCAGCCGTCAGGGGAGAATGCTCCTGGTACATTTATTGATTGATTGATTTCGGATATTTGTACCCCGCCCTTCTCACCCCTGGGGGGGGGGGGGACGGACGGACGGACTCAGGGCGTCTTCCAGCTGGCACATATTCGATGCCCACACATAAAATACAATAAAATACACATCAAAAACAATAATTAAATAGTTAAAACATTAAATTAATACAGTAAAGTTTATTAAAAAGGGGGCCAGCCATTGTCCCGCTGGGTTCTGTAATTGCCGTCTCCATTAAGCTTGTCCATAAACCATTTCCAAAGCAATTGTCGTCATTGTCATTGTCAAGTCTGCAAGATTACCTAGAGGCCTGGTCCCACATCCACGTTTTTTGATTTATTCCTACAGGAGAGGAGGGATGAAGATGACCTAATTTCCCCAGGGAGTGAATTCCACAGGTGGGGGGCCACCACCGAGAAGGCCCTGTCCCTCGTCCCTGCCAACCGTGTTTGTGACAGGGGCGGGGCCGAGAGGAGGGCCTCTCCAGAAAACCTTAAGCTCCTAGGTGGGTCGTAGAAGGAGATATGTTCGGAAAGGGTCGTTCCATACATGGCCATACAGCCCAAAAAATTCACAGCAACCCAGTGAGAGAATCCTTTACACATGGAGAAATTGATGGTACTAAACTCTGGCAATAAAAATGTATAGATTGTTGGGACTCACTGCAGCGTCCCTCTTTTCTTTATGGCCCAAAACTGCCAGGGTCTTTTTATCCAATCAGATACTGAAAGTAAAGGGATCATTCAACAGGCTTATTTGGCCAAATCACCCTGCCAGGTGAACTCCAAAACGGGGATGCAGCTTAGCTTTCTAGTCAAAACTTTGGGCATGTGGACACAAGCTATTTCTCTCACACTTCTCTTTCCTATTTGTTGTCTTCTGGTGCCTCCTTATCAGCAATTCACAACAATAATTTCCCTCTTCCTGGGTGGCAAGTCCTCAAGCTCCATCCCTGGAACTTTTCCCTCTTTCAACTTACTCTTTCCTTTGTTCTTTTGACTAGAAATATACTATCTCCCTCTCAAGCCCTCCTCTTTGCCTAAACTTTTTTTTCTGACATGTTAACTTTCCATTTTTTTCAATTTCTCTTTGCCCCAGTCACTTCAAGATATAGGATGGGTGACACTTAGCTAGACAACAGTCCACGTGAAAGGAATTTTGGGGTTTCAGTGAGCCACAAGCTGAACATGAGCCAACAGTGTGAAGCGGCAGCGAAAAAGGCCAATGCAATTCTAGGCTGCATCAAGAGGAGGATCGTGTCTATATCAATGGAACTCTAATGTAGATCGTAGGCATGAGAAAAAAGTTATGAAAAATGAAATGATTCGTAAGAAATTCGTAAGAAATGCTACTTTTGAGTATTTCCGCACCTGGAACGCCAACCAGGAAGTGGACTTTCTATAAAGAACTTCGGGGCCAGGATTTTCTTAAGTGTCGTTATTAGGTCGTAAGGGGGCACCCTCCTTCTCTCTCACCACCCTCCCACCTCCCTTGCCAATAAGTATTATGGCAAGGCAAGCCCTAAACTCGCTCCTTCTTTCGGCTGGAAGCCCGGAAAAAATGTAAACAGAGAGGATTACTCAGAAGTAAATCTGCAAAGGAAGGCACTTTGGATGAAGGGCCCTCCTTTGTGGATTTACTTCTGAGTAAACCTCTGTTTACATTTTTTCCAGGCTTCCTGCCTCTCCTGCCTGCCAGGATCTAAAGCATCAAAGAGTATTGGGGTGAGAAACCAACCTAATGTATAATAGAATGAATGCTACTGTAAGTGCCTAATATTATAAGTAATCCAACTGGTCATACCTACATTCCATGCACATGCAATAATACAGCAGTAATAACAATAACAAGAGGTAAAATTCAAACCGAAGTATTCTGACTGGTCCCTGCCTCATGCGGTGCAAACGGGCTCTTCTCTATTAGCCGGGAAAAGCCAGCGTTTTCTGCTTGGGTGCACACACATACATATTCTTGGGGGGGATTTGCTGCAGAATCCGGCTCATAGAGAAGATTCTGCAGCAAATCCCCCAAAGAATATGTATGTGTGTGCACCCAAGCAGAAAACGCTGGCTTTTCCCTGCTCACAGAGAAGAGCCCGCTTTGCACCGCATGAGGAGGGACCAGTCAGAATACTTCGTTTGAATTTTACCTCTTCTTATACCCATTGTTATTACTGCTGTATTATTGCATGTGCATGGAATGTAGGTATATGACCAGCCTGGGCAAACTTGGGCCCTCGCTCCCTCGGAATCGGGGTGAGAGAGAGGCAGCGAGGAGCGAGGGGGGCTCCTCCTCCTTTTCTTTTGCTGCTTCCAAGAATAGAATACCCCCTCCCTCCGTCCTTCCCTCCCTCCTTCCTATTTGGAGAGTCCCATCTAGAATTCAGTGTGATTTATTCAAGTTTTGGCCCTCAACTCCCAGAAATCCCAGCCAATTTACCAGCTGTTAGGATTTCTGGGAGTTGTAGGCCAAAACCATCTGGAATGCGCATGCGCTGGCATACGAACTACTAACGAATTTCGTTAGTAATTGTTACATTTTAGAAATTTTGGAAAATTTATTAATGTCTTTATATTACTAATAAACCCCCCCCATTTGATTTTAGAATCGCCATTTTTGGGTTCGAAACCATGCCTAGTAGATCGGGCCACTATCCTGCTTTGGACAGATTTCACCTGGAATCATCTTATATTGAGTTCAAGATATGAATATTGAATGGCTCAGATACGCCCCCAAAAATGTATTTATTTACAATATTTATATTCCGCCCTTCTCACCCCGCAGGGGACTCAGGGCGAATTACAATGTACATATACATGGCAAACATTCAATGCCATAGACCAGGGGTCAGGAACCTATGGCTCGGGAGCCAGATTTGGCTCTTTTCATTATTGCACCTGGCTCTCCAGAGCAGCCCGGGCCTCGGTTTCCCAGCATGCAGCAGGGAGGATTGACGCATTCTCCATTCTCCCTCTTTCTTCCTTCTTTCCTTTCTTTCTCCCCCTTCATCCTTTCCTTCTCCTTCTCTCTTTCATTTTCCCTCCCTCTCTCCCCTTCTTTCCTCCATTCTCCTTCTTCCATCCTCTTCCTTCCTTCCTTTCTCCCTTCACCCTTTCCTTATCTCCTTCTTTCCCCCCCTCTCTCGCCTTCCTTCTTTCCTCCTTTCTCCCTCCCTCCCTCTTCCTTTCTTTCTTCCTTCCTTCCTCTTCTTTTTCCCAAATCTTCCTTCCTCCTCCTTCCTTTCTTTTCACTTCCCTCTCTCTCCCCTTCTTTCTTTTCTTCTTTTCCCTTCATTATTTTATTTTTTCCTCACTCCTTTTCCTTTCTTTTCCCCACCCTTTCTTCCCTTCACATTTCTTTCTGTCTTTTCCCCTCCTTGTCTCTCTCCTGTTTTTCTTTTCTTCCTTTTCCATAGTTCGTTCTTCTTTTCTTTCTTCCTATCCCCCTCCCTCCTTTATTTCCTCTTTCTTTCTTTCCCCCTTCCTTCCTTCCGTCTTCTCTTCCTTCCCAGAGTCCTGAGCATGCCTTTTGCAGAGCCAGGTCTGAAGTGTCCCACCATTCTGCCGGGGGAATCCTTTTCTCATAGAATGTGCGTATAGACTCACATTTAGTTGAATTCAGTCTTAACATATATTATATATATTATATGGCTCTCACTGAAATAAATTTCCAAATATTTTGCTTTCATGGCTCTCTGAGTCAAAAAGGTACCTGATCCCTGCCATAGACACACAACATATATAGACAGACACTCAGAGGCTATTTAACATTCCTGCTTCTGGCCACCAGGGGAGCTGTCGCTTCCTCATTCTTTGCATACTTCCTGGAGATTTTTATGGCCTCTTAAATCAGTTAAATCAGCCTCCCCACAAAGTGGTACCTAAATTTCCTGCTTGACAGATGCAACTGTCTTTCGGGTGGCAAAGGTTGACAACAAGCTACACAAAATTGGCCGGAAGCTCACTCCAACCCAGGCTGACTTCAAACTCATGACCTTTCGGTCATTAGTGATCTTAATGCAGCTGACTCCCAGCCAGCTGCGCCATAATTCCTGGTTTTGCCACTTACAAGCATTTCCTGGAAGCAGAAAGTTTCCGCACGGAAGGAAAGGATTCTTATTTTGGGGTCATTAATTTCATGTCGCTAGATTTTCTGGGCACCTTGCTACTCATTGAGGGAGGTGGCATTCCAGAGGTTTGGAAATGGGACGGAAATGTGGGCAAGATTGCCCTTTAAATGACAAGCAGTATGACCAGCAGACACGGATAGGATGTGGGTTTTTTTTCTCTGTGAAATTTCCTAATCCCCCTTTAAGCCCATCTAAGCCTCTTGTGTCAGAAAATCCCAAAAGGTAATGAGAAACTGAGTGAAGAAAAAAGTTCTTCTCTCCTTCCCTTCCCTTCTTTTCCTTTTCATTTTGCCTTCCCTTAGTCTCCTAGCAATACATCTACACAGTGGGATAAATGCAGTTTGACACCACTTTAACTGCCATGGTTCAATGCTTTGAAATCCCGGGAGTTGTAGCTTGGTGAGGCACCAGTGCTCTTTGGCAGAGAAGGCTAAAGGCCTTGTATTCAGTACAACTTACTCAATTCCATAGCATTTAGCCATGGGAGTTAAAGTGTAATCAAACTGCATTAATTCTATAATGGAGATGCAACAAAGACCTGTGCTTTGAGGGTCCCTACCTATTAACATTTATTCTGTGGAGAGAAACTTCAACGAGGTTTTTGAGGTGGTGGAATATATTGCTTATATTAATGCTTAGTTCTCATTCACATCAATGTTGTGACCAATATCCTATGGTCTGCTTGCACAGTGCTTCTGCGGGAAGGTAACGGCACTCAGGCCCGGATTACCCATAAGGCCACCCTAGGCCATGGCCTAGGGCGGCACCTTTGGGGGGGCAGCAGGTCTGGACCCCCCCCAAGAAAAAAATTCAAATAATATATATATATTTTTAAAAAGGGCGCATGCGCGCGGCAGCATAAGCGCCATCCACGGCTGCCATCCACGGCTGCCCCCCTTGCTCTGCTCCCCTTGGCTCTGCCCCGCCCCTGGCTCCGTCCCCACCTCCTCGCTGGCGCGAGGAGGAGGAAGGAAAGCCCAACCCCTGGAGCCGATGCGGGGCCTCCTCACTGTTCCTCCCTCCCTCCCTCCCTCCCTCCTAAAGCCATCATGCCGACCTGAAAAGGGCGATTTTGGCCGCTTTTCAGGCCGGCATAGTCGCTTTAGGAGGGAGGGAGGGAGGAACCATGGGGAGGTCCCGCATCGTCTCCGGGGGTGAGGCTTTCCTTCCTCCTCCTCCTCGCACCTGCGAGGAGGCGAGGGCGGAGCCGGGGGCAGGGCGGGCAGAGCTGGGGGCAGGGCGGGCGGAGCCAGGGGCGGGCCAGACCCGGGGGCGGGGGCAGACCCTTTGGCCTAGGCCAGGGCACCAAAAGGGTCTGATCCGGGCCTGATGGCACCCCATGCAGTCATTCAGGTCACATAACCTGGAGAAGTCTATGGACAATGCTGGCTCTTCGACTTAGAAATGGAGATGAGCACCACCCCAAGAGCTGGACATGAGTAGACTTAATGTAAGAGAAAAACCTTTACCTAACCCTAACCCTTTTAACCATGGGGTAAATGGGTGAAAAGGAGTCACGCAGGTGGCTGGGCTTCAACACTCAGACATCAAGAACCATTAATTCTCAATCAGCTGCATTCCTTTCAACATGCACCTTATTCCTGGAAGGACCCACAGACAGACACAAGGCCTCAAATTCACCCGTGACACTTCATTAAATTTCCCACCTCACCTTGGAACAAATTAGTAGGCCTGGTTGATCAAGAAAAAAAATGGTTTAAAACTCATTTCAGATGTAGGGGGCGCTGGTGATTCGATTCTCAAATGATTTCCAAAATTTTACCAAAAATGCTTCAAAATTTCCAAAATTTCCAAAAATTTGGAATCACTTTGTTAATGGCGTCAGCGATTGTGGAATGCACGCAAACCTGTCAGACTGAAACGGGAGGGAAGAAATCCACTTCCAAACTGGGTTTAACATGGCTCCCACCTCAGATCCTTTTCGCAGGGAGACAGGGAGAAGGAGAGAAGCATTGACAGAGCCTCCCCCCTCACTGAAATAGGGGTGTGAGGGGAGAAGAGAGGTATATATGTGAATATGGCATGTGTTTAACACGGCCTTCGCCCCAGTTCTGATGCGGAGGGCTTCCCTCCATATTAGAACTGCACACAGAAGGGAAGGCCAGGGAAGGGAAACCCGCCGATTCGTTTCCAAAAAATGGCAGCAGTGGCTTCGAAATGACAAATTCACTTCCGGGTTGCTTAATCGCTTCAAAACCGCTTCAAAGGTGAATTTTTGTCACGATGCAGGGTCTTGGCCCAGCCCCTTAATCACACACACAGAGACGGCAATCAGCTAACTATTTATTGAATAATAAAAAACAGGTGAAAAGGATAATTGTCCATAAAAGTATCAAAAAGTTCAATCAAAAAGGCAAAGAGTCCGTAAGTAAATCCAATGGCAAAACTTGGCAAAGGCTCCGCAAAAACACTGCGGATCAAGAACTTGGTCCGTGGCAAAGGAACAAAGCAAAGTTCATTACAAGGCCCAAGAAACCTCTTGGCAAGGCACGAGCCGACAACCTGGCTCCGTGGATCTTCGCTCGCTTCACTCCCTTCAGATCAGAAGTGGCCGAGCTACTGAGGATCCGTTTCCACGGATCCTATACTTAATTCCCCTGGTGAGATCCCCGACGCTCTAGGCTACGGCGCCAATCTGTGCTACGGGATCTAGCGCTCCTATGGCGCTCTAGGCTCCGGTGCCATTCCCTCCTGCTGGACTCGATGCTCTGTCTCCTATCAAAGCTCCGTCCTTGCCTCCCAGCACCTGGGTCACTATCTTCATGAGAGCCAGACTCCCTTTCAGCTTCCATGGACACATCCTCCGCTATCTCCCTAACCCTTTCCTGCGACCCGTAACCACCTGGTTTCTCATACAGATTATCTGAATCAGCACTTTCAGTGTCGGCCTGACTTACCCAGCTATCATAGCCATCCGGCCAGCCATCATCCCATGCTAAGCTTTCTGTAGGAGAAGAAGGCCCAGCTGCCTCATCATCCCCTTCCTCCATGTCCTCAGCAGCTGCAATTGACCCCCGGGGCTGCCCCTGCCCCCCAGGCACGAAAGGGAACTGGGTTGCTACAATTTTATTCGAATTCATTCCGATGAACCTAACCAGGCCTACAAATTAGAGGCAAGGATGGATGCGTGTCTCTTCCAATGGGTGACTGAACTGGCCAGCACAGACCTGGGCCAATGGATGGCCAGCATGGCAAAGTGTTCTTGTTTTGTATCACTGTCAATGCACTGTAAATACATCCATGTCTTTGGTGTTGTGGGTATGTCAGTCTTTGGAGCACAGACCCTGCTGCCATGCACCTTGGCCAATGGGAATAAAGTCTCTGATTTTATCTGGCTCGTTGGAAGCTTGGCACACCGGTCTCTGAACCCACGGTTCTTGTGGTAGCTGAAATCACTCAACACAAGAACAAGCCATGGATTTGAAATGTGAAATGTGGCGTACGCAACCATGAATGGGATACATCTGTGGTGCCACTTGGAGGCATGTCAACCTTGGCAGGTCCCAAAACCCCAGCTGGAAACCCTGGCTACAAAGGCCTTTGGCTTTCTTTCTCTATGGGGCAGGGGAAGGGGAGCAGCACTGTCCCCGGGGGCCCTTGCATTTTGCTGGCTCAGCAGCCCCCTTTGGTGAGTTGCCTTGATGGACTGCCAAGCGGGCACCCCCTTCCTTCTGCCTCCAGCTGTCTCCTCGCAAGACTTCAAGCCTCTGGGAAGAGTGGCAAATCCTTCAGCCTAATGTTAGTTGAGTTTTCGCCCTGGCCTCAAGCGCTGCCATTTATCTACCAGCCTGGAGTCTCGGGCGAAGAGAGGAGGAGCGGAGTTCATAAATCAGCCGGTGCTGTGCCCAAGACAGGCGTCTGGGCCATAAATAAAGTGGAAGTGTCACACCGCAGAGTCAGCAGCACAAGGCAAGGAAGGAAGGAAGGAAGGAAGGAAAGAAAGAAGGAAGGAAGGAAGGAAGGAAGGAAGGAAGGAAGGAAGGAAGGAAGGAGATAGCTGCTTCAAGATTCATATGACGAGCGGAGTGCCATCAGCAGGGTTCCCTCCTGGGCCCGGTCCTGCTCAGGATTTTTATAAATGACTTAGACTTATTATTCATTAATGACCTGGATGTAGGAGTGAATTCTGAGGTAGCAAAGTTTGCAGACGACACTAAATTGTTCAGGGTAGTTAAAAATGAAACTGATTGTAAAGAGCTCCAGAAAGATCTCTCGAAATTGAGTGAATGGGCAACAAAGTGGCAAATGCATTTTAACCTAAACAAGTGTAAAGTCATGCACATCGGGGCAAAGAACCCCAACTACACCTACAAATTGATGGGGTCAAAGCTTTCCGAGACAAACCAGGAAAGGGATCTTGGGGTTTTGGTGGACAGCTCAATGAAGATGTCAACCCAGTGCGCAGCAGCAGTGAAAAAAGCAAATTCTATGCTTGGCATGATCAGGAAGGGAATCGAAAATAGGTCAGCAAATGTTGTATTACCTCTCTACAAATCTATGGTAAGGCCACATTTGGAGTACTGTGTACAATTCTGGTCTCCGCACCTTAAGAAGGATATAACGGAACTGGAAAAGGTACAGAAAAGGGCAACAAGAATGATCCAAGGGATAGAGCAGCTCCCTTATGAAACCAGGTTGCAACGCCTTGGTCTTTTCAGCCTTGAAAGACGGCGTTTAAGAGGTGACTTGATCGAAGTGTATAAAATCATGCATGGGATAGAAAAGGTGAATAGAGAAAAACTATTTTCTTTGTCACAAAACACTAGGACTAGAGGGCACTCCCTGAAGCTCCAAGGTAGGAAAATTAGGACAAATAAAGGGAAATATTTCTTCACCCAGAGGGTCATTGGGTTATGGAACTCACTTCCAGAAGAGGTTGTGACAGCGGTCAGCCTGGACAGCTTCAAGGCAGGATTAGACAGATTCATGGATACCAAGGGAATCAGTAGTTACTGAAATGGACATCCAAGTGCCACCTCGGAGTTGGTTGAGGTAGGCAGGATTTCCCCGGGTACTGGTTGTGGGGGGTCGGGAGCAGGTCAGGGTTTTGCCCTCCCTTCTGCTCGAGATCCCCGTGCACAACTGGTGGGCCACTGTGTGATACAGAATGCTGGACTAGATGGGCTGAGGTCCGATTCAGCATGGCTCTTCTTATGTTCTTATGTTCTTATGCATGATCATCAAGTTTGCAGATGACACCCAATTGGGAAGGATAGCCAAGACTCCAGAAGGCAGGAGCAGAATTCAAAACAATCTGTACAGAAGAGAGAGATGATGGGCCAAAACTAACAAAATGAAATTCAACAGGGACAAATGCAAGATGCTCCACTTAGGCAGAAAAAAATGAAATGCAAAGATACAGAATGGGGGACAGCTGAGGTCGAATCCGGAGATTCTGGCCTCGAAGACCCCGCAGCAGAGAGTTCCCAGCATCCCTTTTGGCCCATGGCCCAAGTCGCACCACCACCAAACCTTTTTTTCCTTCAGCCCCACCTCTGTGCCACTCTACTACATCAACTTCGTCCCTCCCAACCAGCCAAGCCACCACTGCCTCCCATAACCCCATCTGTACCACATTTACACAGCAAACATCAAAAACAGCACATAACAATAAATCAGGACATTTTCCCAGTTTCCACCCAACCCCACACATGGCATCAACACAATGAACTCCATAAATAGACTATAGCAAGATAAAAGCCAAATACATTTCCCTCCCATTCCTTCCCCAGAGCCCAGGCACCAAAACATCTCTAAACAACTTTATACTTCACATAACAATTTCCAAGAACATTTCTCCTAGCGTCCACACAGCCCCACACATCTCTAAGAACATACTCCACCCCATAAGCGAACCACATCAAGATAGAAGCAAACACTTTCCTCTGTGCCCCCAAGCCACAACAGCCTGGCGACCTCCTACAGGCCTAATGCTAGGCCGCTGCAGTACCTCCGCCCGCCACTAAGCCAAACGCCTCCCCGCTCCCAAAACAAAAATAAACCAAACACTTTACAAACAATAAACAAGCCCCCAAATCAACCCACTACCCCCTTGCCTTGCCTTCCATCCTTCCTGCGACTGGTCCGATTCTTCGGGCCACTAGGAGGGGGTCCCCCGCGAAGACGGACGCACATCGCGCCCGCCTCGCTCCCTGCACTCCACCATTTTGGAAAGGCGGGGGGAGCGCTGCACAAGGGAGGGGGGGGAAGAGCCTGGAACCGCGGTTAAGGGGATCCCATAGGAATCAATGGATTCAGTATCCACAAGTTGAAAGTTTCACCAATTTGCCCCGTTTTGGTCCCAAAACACTCTACCTCTTCTCCCATCCTCTCTTCTTCCTTCCTCTTCTCTCTCCTCTCTCCGGTCTGGGGGAAGCCCGGAAAAGCGGCCGCTCGCTATCAGCGGCTTGACTCTCCCGCTTGCGCTCAGTTCATCCGAGGACAATCGGCCCCCACCCTTTTTCGCATTAAAGTTCCATCAACTCTGCAGCAATGATGAGTCCAAAGCCAGCAGCAAATCAGCGGTTTGGACTAAAAAGGATCTTGAAGGGGGGGAGCAGGTCCCCAGCTTTCTGCCACATTGAGAGACATAGTTTGCAAGTACCAGAACTCATTTCCCCCCATTTCCAACCATTTCTTTCCTGAATGAACTCAAGGTCCTTTCCCTGGCTGGAAACTGTCAGGGAGCCCAAAAGTGCATCCATGGACTCTGGGGGAAGGGAAGATGTCTCTGCCTCGGTAGATCGCCTCAAGGGAACGCTTTGGGAGGGATCCATGCGAGCAGGGAGGCTTTGAACCTGCAACCCGGGTCCCCGTGGCTGGGATAAAGAGTTCGCCAAGGACCTCATGTAACCCAGACTTTCTTGCTGTTTCTCTGGGTTAGTCCCGTACAAGCGGGCTGGCCCAGGACTGCACACAAACCCTCTCCCTTGCATTTTGGACTTTATAGTTTCCAAGGACATTTTCCCAGTTGGACATTTCCTGCCTTTTCCATTCTGCCCCATGGACTCTCAATGACTTTGTCATCCTACTACACACCCAGGAACAGCTATGCCTCAAGACTCTGTAGTTTCCAAGGACCGTGGTTACATCTGGAGGAACTACAACTCCCAGAAGGAAAGCAGCATTTTGCTGATGTTTTAAAAGATCATTTTCTCTGGGAAGGAGGTTGCATGGGAATATTATGGGATGATTGCTGGGGATCTCTGTTTTGTCTTGTCTGATTGTATCCTTATGTGTTCCCCTTTTGTGTCACTGTAACATTTAAGATAATGCCCTCAGCTGAGATGCAGCAGTTCCAAAGATTAAACAGCTGTAATGCAATATCTTTTCCCATCCACTTTTCCCTTGCACAAATAATAGTTTTGGGGGGGACGCTGGGTTCCTTCGTGGGGAAAGGCCCACAATCTTTGCTCAGGTCTCCCCGCATATGTCTCTGTCACCATCGGAGCTTGGCCACTGATGGAACATGTGTCTGGACATTTAATCATAACCCAGAAACATGGCTGCTCCATAGCGAGATTCGGACCCTTGCAAACCAGCCGAAATAGACATTTTTCCTGGATCATTTTAAACTAAGAAACCATCTATTCCACTCAGCCAGTAACTCCCAGACAAAGGAAGTTTCGGCAAGGACAAAGCAAACCATTAAGGAATTCAAATTCACAATGGACCGGGTGGGCTCGTAGCTCCACATCGGATGCTCGCTCACCCCCTGGCCATTTTAACAAAAGGTAACTTCCTCTTTCACCCATCCGTTCCTTTGTGCCCTTTCCCGCCTTGCGCAGCCAGCCAGGATTGGCTGATTCAAATCTAGGCGCACTTTCTCTGATTGGCTCAGGCGCACCGGCCGGCTTCTGGCCCAGCTGACTTTGACATCTGAGCCTATCAGCTGGATCCGCTCAGAGGGAGGGAGGGCGCGCAATTCAAATGTAAATGACTACTTTTCTATATATTTGTGTGGACAACCCATTAAAGCATGTTTTGCCTTTGGAACCTGGTGTGGCATCTCATCCTTATCAGCTGAATAAGATTCTTCTCTCGGTATTGGCGTTCTTCCGGTCTGGGTGAGCTTTGATCTGGATTACAGTGGGATTTGTAGTTTTGGGAAGATCACCCAGATTTGGGCCTTGATCCTCGCAATTTAGGGGTGGCCTGGGCTCTGCCCCCTTACGGGAAGGGTCCCCTCTATTTCTATCGTTCGGTAACACAGCTGGCTTGAGAGCAGTACGTGTGAAAAGATCTTGGGGTCCTTGTGGACAATAAGTTAAACATGAGCCGGCAATGTGATGCGGCGGCAACAAAAGCCAATGGGATTTTGGCCTGCATACGTAGGAGTCTAGCATCTAGATCCAGGGAAGTCATGCTCCCCATGCTCTATTCTGCCTTGGTTAGACCACACCTGGAATATTGTGTCCAGTTCTGGGCAGAGCAATTGAAGAGAGATATTGACAAGCTGGAATGTGTCCAGAGGAGGGCCACTCAAATGATCAAGGGCCTGGAGAACAAGCCCTATGAGGAGCGGCTTAAAGAGCTGGGCATGTTTAGCCTGCAGAAGAGAAGGATGAGAGGAGACATGAGGAGGACCATGGATAAATATGTGAGAGGAAGTCATAGGGAGGAGGGAGCAAGCTTCCTTTCTGTTGCCCTGGAGACTAGGACGCAAGGGAGGAATGGCTTCAAACTACAGGAAAGGAGATTCCACCTGAACATTAGGAAGAACTTCCTGACTGTGAGAGCCATTCAGCAGTGGAACTCTCTGCCCCAGAGTGTGGTGGAAGCTCCTTCTTTGGAAGCTTTTAAATGGAGGCTGGATGACCATCTGTCAGGGGTGCTTTGAATGCAATTTTCCTGCTTCTTGGCAGAAAGGGGTTGGACTGGATGGCCCCTGAGGTCTCTTCCAACTCTATGATCCTATGATTCTACAACAGAGGAGTGAAGTGGAAAAATCAAAGTTTGCATTTGGAAATTTTTAAAAATATTTCTGATCTGCGGATGCTTTGACACTTTGGGTGAAAAAAGCCAACTTCCCTTAACTATGCAATGTGATAAATAAATAAAACTTTTTAAAATTTCAATGGTGAATACAATACCGCCTGAGCTCTGCGAGTGCAGCATTTATTCCCAATGAAGCAGAGAGTGTTTGAAGACGAGGACATCCATAGGAATGCCAAGGTGCTTGTTTATAAAGCTATTGTCCTCCCAACCCTGCTATACGCCTGCGAAACGTGGACTATCTACAGACGTCACATGCAACTCCTGGAACAATTCCATCAGCGTTGCCTCCAGAAAATCCTGCAAATCTCTTGGGAAGACAGGCAGGGAAATGTCAGTGTGCTGGTAGAAGCAAAGACCTCCAGCATTGAAGTGATGGTCCTTCGTCATCAACTCCGCTGGACCGGCCACATTGTCTGTATGCCCGATCACCGTCTCCAAAAGCAGCTACTTTACTCTGAACTCAAGAGAACAGGAAAAGATATTTAAAGATGGGCTTAGAGCCAACCTTAAAAACTGTGGTATAGACACCGAGTACTGGGAAGCCCTGGCACTTGAGCGCTCTAGCTGGAGGTCAGCTGTGACCAGCAGTGCTGCAGAATTTAAAGAGGCACAAATAGGGGAGGGGGCAAAAGAGAGAAATGTGCTAAGAGGAAGGCGTGTCAAGCCAACCTCGACCGGGACCACCTTCCACCTGGAAACTGATGCCCTCACTGCGGGAGAATATGCGGGTCAAGAATAGGGCTCCACAATCACCTATGGACCCAGGACAGCGAACTTGGAGGACAATCTTACTTGGACAATAAGGGGTAGCCTAAGTAAGTAAGTATGTGTTAATGTGCATTTAATTTTTAATTTTTTTAACTTAAGTGTATTTTGTTTGTTGTTCAAAGGCATTAAATAATTGCCATATGTAAAGCCGCCTTGAGTCCCCTTCGGGGTAGAGAAAGGCAGGATACAAAAAGAGTAAATAAAGAAATAAACTTTGCAACAACAATTAATAGCAAACAACGATTAAAAGTGATTGTTAGTAGATGCATGCACATAATGTATTCCCCATCTTCTTCCAAGCGAATTGCAAAAGAGAACAAGGCAATTCACTCCAAAGGGAAAGGCAACGGACTCATGCCTCTTCTCCACAGAGGAAGGTTGACTGGTCATCTGCTGCAGACGGCTCATCCTTGGACACTCTTAAGTGCCACTTTAGTGACAGCCAATCTTTTTCTGCAGGACCGGCCATAAAAGCCCCTGAAAGCTGGCCGGCTGCTGCGGTGCATGTCTGACAGTGTTTGTGTGTGAAAGCTTTCCTTTCCTTCGAGGAAATGGCATCTCTTCCGGACAAGAATCGAGGGTGAACTCTTCCCCCTTTGAGTGGCACATTAAGGCTTTCGCGGGAAATGCTTTGAAGCCTTCCCTGTCTGCTGTCCAACCAGCAGCACAAACATGCCGTGATGAGGCCCATCAAAGCCCTCTTGTCATATGAAACAAATGACTCAGAGAATCATAAATCCCTAGCGTTGGGAGAGACCCCCAAGGGCCATCCAGACCAATCTCCTTTTGCCACCATTGAAACCCTCCCAACAGATGGCCATCCAGCCTCTGTTTCAAAACCTCAGAGGAAGGTCTATTGCAGGCATGGCCAAACTTGGACTCTCCAGGTGTTTTGGACTTCAACTCCCACAATTCCTAACAGCCTACCAAAACACCTGGAGGAAACAAGTTTGCCCAGGCCTGGTGTAGTTGAACCTTAATCTCACTATTGCTTCTCTGGTTAGTAGAGGAGCAAAGCTGCCAAAAGGAGATAATCTGTAATCCAGTGGTTCTCAACCTTTCTAATGCGGTGTCCTCCTAGTACAGTTCCTCATGTTGTGGTGATATCATGTTGCTTTTGATATTTGGGAGGTGTAATTGCTGGGATTTATAGTTTACCTACAATCAATGAGCATTCTGAACTCCACCAATGATGGAGTTGAACCAAACTTGGTGCACAGAACTCCCATGAGCAACAGAAAATACTGGAAGGGCCTGGTGGACATTGACCTTGAGTTTGGGAGCTGTAGTTCACCTACATCCAGAGAGCACTTTGGATTCAAACAATGATAGATCTGGACCAAACTTGGCACAAATACTCAATATGCCCAAATGTGAAAACTGATGGAGTTTGGGGAAAATAGACTTGACATTTGGGAGTTGTAATTGCTGGGATTTATAGTTCACCTACAATCAAAGAACATTCTGAACCCCACCAACAATAGAATTGGGCCAAACTTCCCACACAGAACCCCCTGACCAACATAAAATACTGTGTTTTCTGATGGTCTCTGAAGACCCCTATGACAACCTATCGCAACCCCCCCCCCCCAGGGTCTCGACCCACAGGTTGAGAAACACTGCTCTAATCTGTCAAGATAGTTTTGAATTCTGCTCCTGTCCTCTGGAGTATTGGCTATCCCTCCCAATTTGGTGTCGTCTGCAAACTTGATGATCGTACCTTCTAACCCTTCCTCTAAGAGTCATGAATCAAGATCCTGAGCAGGACCAAGGACCCTGCTGATGGCACTCCACTCGTCACTTCTTTCCAGGTTGAAGAGGAAGCATGGGGAGAAGCACCCTCTGGGTTCGTCCTCGTAACCAATTACAGATTCACCCAATTGTAGTTTTGCCTAGCCCACATTTGACTAGTTTGTTTGCCAGAATGTCATGGGGGACCTTGGTGAAGGCTTTACTGAAATCCAGGTATGCTACATCCATGGCATTCCTCGCATCTACCCAGCTTGTAACTCTTATTGAAAAAAGAGGTCAGATGAGTCTGGCATGACTTGTTTTTGCAATGACTGCATTTGTTTCTAAGTATTTATGTATTATTTATTATTTATTTCAATCATTTGTAACCCGCTCTACTCTACCCCAGAAGGGGGACTCAGGGCGGCTAACAGCATTTCATAACAACAATAAACAACAATTACATTGTAAAATACATTAAAATAGATTAACCTATTAAATAACATTAATTAAACAAAACACACTCCAGTTCCGTATTCAAGTTAACCATGTCAATCTGCAGTCCATTTCAATAGCCTTATCATCAGTTAATGTCCGCCATTTGTCCAGTATCTAACTAAGTGCCTGGTCCCACAGCCACGTCTTTACCTTTTTTCTGAAGGAAAGGAGGGAAGGCGTCGATCTAATTTTGCTGGGGAGTGAGTTCCACAGGCGAGGGGCCACCACCAAGAAGGCCCTATCCCTCGTCCTCACCAAACATATTTGAAACGAAGGTGGGATCGAGAGCAGGGACTCCCCGGAAGATCTTAAATTTCAAGGTGGGACATAAGGGGAGATACGTTCAGACAAGTAAGCTGGGCCAGAACCGTAAAGGGCTTTAAAGGTAAAAACCAGCACTTTGAATTGTGCTCGGAATTGGATCGGCAGCCAGTGGAGCTGACACAACAGGGGAGTGGTGTGCTCCCTGTATGTCGCTCCAGTTAGTAACCTGGCTGTCGATCGCTGAACTAGTTGAAGTTTCCAAACAGTCTTCAAAGGCAGCCCCACGTAGAGTGCAGACCACTTCCTTAACAATCTTTTCCAGAATCTTGCCTGGTATTGACGTGAGGCTGACCAGATGGTAATTGTTTGGGTCATCCTTTACCCTTCTTGAAGATTGGGACTACATTGGCCCTCCTCCAATCTGCTGGGACTTCTCTCGTTCTCCAAGAACTCTCAAAGATTATTGCCAATGGTTCCAAGATTATTATTTCGGGATTTTACCCCACTCTTCTCAACCCCCAAGGGGGGGACTCAGAGCGGCTTACAGTACGGCACAATTCGATGCCTACATAATAACAATATAAACCCCAAAACACTTCAACAATTAAAATACATTAAAAATACATTAAAATACAACTACATTAGCACCATACACATTCACTCTGGATTAAAACAATGTTCAGTCCATAAAAACATTGGCCATAATCACCCACTTTCATTAAAAACCAATCTAAAATGCTGCCTTGTGCTGGTGTACGAATGCCTGGTCCCACAGCCAGGATTTTACTTTTTTCCTGAAGGCCAGGAGGGATGTGGTGGATCGTACATCAATAGGAAGCGCATTCCACAGGCGGGGAGCCACCACCGAGAAGGCCCTCTCCCTCGTCCCCACCAGCCTCATCTGAGACGTAGGCGGGAGCGAGAGCAGGGCCTCCCCGGATGATCTTAGATTACGAGGTGGGACATAGCGGCTGATACGTTCGGACAAGTAAGCTGGGCCAGAACCGTATAGAGCTTTAAAGGTCAAAACCAGCACTTTGAATTGAGCCCGGAATTGGACAGGCAGCCAGTGGAGCTGACACAACAGGGGGTGGTATGCTCCCTGTATGTAGCTCCCGTTAGCAATCTGGCTGCCGCCCGCTGGACTAATTGCAATTTCCGAACTGTCTTCAAAGGCAGCCCCACGTAGAGTGCGTTGCAGTAATCTATTCAGGATGTGACCAGAGCGTGGACAACCGTAGCCAGATCAGACTTCCCAAGGTACGGGCGCAGCTGGCGCACGAGTCTTAACTGTGCAAAAGCTCCCCCGGCCACCGCTGAGACCTGGGGTTCCAGGCTCAGCGATGAATCCAGGATCACTCCCAAGCTGCGAACAAGATGACTTCCGCTAGTTCCTTCAATACTCTTGGGTGTAGTTGATCTGGCCCTGAAAGGGGACTTGAACTTGTTTAGAGCGGCCAGGTATCCCTGGACAACTTGTTTCCCAATTTGGGGTTGGATGTCCTCTAATCCCTCATCCACTCCATCTTGCTGAGGTTGAAGACGACTTTCTTTTTGTGAGAAGACGGAGGCAAAGAAGGAATTGAGTAGTTCTGCGTTTTCCCTATCTTCCCCTGTCAGCCTTGCCCCATCTTCTCCTCGAAGAGGCCCTATTGCCTCCTTGTTCTTCCTTTTCCCTACAGGAGTTGGCTGTTTGTTTGAATTCTTCTTTGGTGATTTCTCCCTCTTCCCACTTCTTGTGCATGCCTATTTTGAGTCTTAACACAGTTAGAAGTTCTTTGGACATCCATTCTGGCTTCTTTGCACTTATCCTATTTTTTTTTCTTTGTTGGCACTGTTTGCAGTTGCACCTTGAAAAACTCCCATCCATCTGTAACTCCCTTGTCTTTTAATATCTGTGTCCACAGAATGCTGCTCAGTATTTCCTTCATTTTCCTTCATACCTTCCAACTATGCAGTTCATGGAGAAGGGGCATAATTCTTATACTGGTTACATCCCGTATAGACTACTGCAACGCTCTCTATGTGGGGTTGCCTTTGAAGACTGCTCGGAAGCAGCAATTAGTCCAATGCTTGGCAGCCAGGTTACTAACAGGAGCGGGATACAGGAAGCGCACAACTC
Source organism: Anolis apletophallus (assembly GCA_030556195.1). Classification (NCBI taxonomy): domain Eukaryota; kingdom Metazoa; phylum Chordata; class Lepidosauria; order Squamata; family Anolidae; genus Anolis; species Anolis apletophallus. The sequence goes on along the minus strand of JARBWK010000007.1, from coordinate 148,003,334 downwards.
CCTTGTTGCGCCAGCTCCACTGGCCGCCAATTAGCTTCCGAGCACAATTCAAAGTGCTGGTTTTAACCTACAAAACTATACGGTTCCAGTCCAGTTTACTTGTCCGAACGGATTCTCGCCTATGAACCATCAAGGATGCTAAGATCTTCCAGAGAGGCCCTGCTCTCAGTCCCACCACCTTCGCAAGCACGTCTGGTGGGGATGAGAGATTGGGCCTTCTCCATGGTGGCCCCTCGGCTGTGGAACTCTCTCCCGAGCGAGATTAGATCTGCCGCTTCCCTCTTGTCCTTCAGGAGGCTAGTGAAAACCTGGCTCTGGAACAAAGCATTCCCAGAAGAAGGCTGAGACTAGTTATTGACTAAATGACCACATTTACAGACTGAGTTGAACTTGTTTTTAGTCAGCGATTTGGCTGTTATGTATTGTATTTATTTGTATTTTAATCTTCTATTGCTGTTGGATGTTTTTAATCTATATTGTAGCATTGAATCTTTGCTGTAAGCCAGTCTGAGTCCCTCTATGGAGGTGAGAAGATCGGGATACAAAGGTTTTAAATAAATAAATAAATAAATAAATCTATGTATATAATAAAAGCCAGTGTTTGCGGGCGGAGGTGCGGTGATGCATGCGGAGTAATATGTGGCAGCGTTTCGATTGGTTGCCACTGTGGGATTATTTGCATAAAGGACACTGATTGGCCAGCCTTGAAACTCCGACACTCTAAGGCACCAGATTATTTGCATAAAGGACTCAGATTGGCCAGCCTTAGAACTCCAACACTCTAAGGCACCAGACAGAGGGCATTGGTTGCCACTGAGGAACTATTTGCATAAAGGACTCTGATTGGCCAGCAAAACAGAATGCAACTGAATGCTTGAGTTAGCCAAATGACAGGTTTTTTTCCATTGGAAATGGAATGTTCATTTTCTGGCAGGTGCGGAGGTGCCAAGGAATACGTTACAGCGTTTTAATAGGTTGCCACTATGGTATTATTTGCATAAAGGACTCTGATTGGCCAACCTCAGAATTCCAACATTCTACGGCCCCAGACAGAGGGGATTGGTTGCCACTGAAATGGTATTTGCATAAAGGACTCCGATTGGCCATCCACATTCCAACATTCTAAGGCGACTCAGAGGGAAAAGGAAAGGCCTCAGGCAATCAGACACTGCGGCCCACAGCAGTGACGGATCAGGACCAAACTTGGCACACAGGGGCCCAATGGCCCACTTCACAACGCGACCCTCACCCAATGACCAATACAGACCAATATTAGCACACAGGGGCCCCCTGCACCCACTCAACAGCCTGGTGCTGTTTCAAGGAGGATGGACCACAGATGATGGGACTTGAAATACCTGCACTCACCTTCCGAGACCGCTGCAACCCTCATCCAAAGAATGATCAAGACCAAATGTGACACACAGAGCCCCCAAGACCCACTCTACATCCTGGAGGGGGATGGACCACGGCCAATGGGACTTGCAGTACCTTCACTAAGTTCCTGAGACCACTGCAAGCCACATAAACATCTAATAGGAACCCATCTTGGCACACAATGCCTTCCTCAAATAACCCGGGCACTGCCGGGTCCCCAAGCTAGTAAATAAAAATACTGGTGACGACAATGTCCCCCTTTGGCTCCAAGGCCAAGGCGCGCAATGCACTCCTGATGTGATGTGGCTCACCATTGTGCATGTGTGTGCGTCTGTGTATGTATGTGCCATCCTACAGACACACAGAGACGCACTTTTGCGTGGAAATGCCTGGCCCGGGGCGTTCCTGCCGCCGATGGTAGGCCCACCTGCCACAGGCCTCTCTCTTCATGGCACATTTCAGGTTCCCCGCTGCGTTGCGTTTCCAATAAGAAGAAAGAACTGTCAGCATTAAGCAAATCAGAGCCGCGTCTCGCTTCTCCCGAGTCCTGTGTCACCCATGAATATCTGAGAGTTGATATAGATTTTCCCCTCCGCGCCGCTCTCGGCTCCGACTTCTGTCCTCTCGGTATTTCCTTAACAAAAGAAAAGTTTAATGCGCCAGCAAAGGGAGGGAAGATATCCATAGAACGCCAATTTAAACTCTTTTAGCCTGATCCTCGCCTTTGCCTTTAAACTTGCTTCATTTCTCTTCTTACCTGTAATAGAAAGGAGGTTTGATTGTGTCTTTTTTAAATAGCGACCTAAGAAAGGTACAGAAAAAGGAGCTTTTGAATAAGGCTACGTGGAAGAGAGGCCTTTTGGGAAGAGGAGGCGCAAACCTGGAAGGGGAGGCTTTGTTTGAAAATTCAAGCACTCACGTAGTCCTAGAAGCAGGGACCTGGAGGGGACCCCAAAGGCCATCCAGGCCAACCCCATCATGCCAGAGAAGAGAAGGAAGGGAACCCAAGACTCATTTATTTATTTATTTATTCAAACTTCTATCACCGCCACTCCCCGAGGGCTCGGAGCGGTTCACAAGCTTGACATAAAACCGAACTGGACGACAACAACAGTACCACAACAGAGGGGAAGGAGGGAGGGGCATAGAGGATAGGGGGGCTGAGTATAGGCAACTCATAGCCCAGCAGAACTCTATAGTGCCAGGGTGATCTTATGAAGGCACAGCCCTACAGTCAAAAGGAGGAAGCTTGGGGGTTCCTAGGACAATCTCCCGTGAGTGTTTGCTAGTGGGGGGAGGGACCTCTCCCTCTCTATGCAGTAGTTCGGTAGGAGGACTCCAACCTGTCAAGGTATTGTCCTTCTTGGGTTTAGGACATGTCCAAAGGAGCTCTCGTCGCTTGAAACTCGAGCTCCAAAAGGTTCTGGACTGGAATCTCCTCCAAGTCTTGAACTCGGCTGGTCTAGGCCTCTTCTCCTTCAGTGGGCCAGCAGAGAGCTCGGTGGGATCAGAGGTAAAGTGCCATTGGTTCTTCGTCTTCCGGTGCCGCTTCTGCTTTCTCCGGTGGCCACGTGGCTTCCGCTGCTGGTCGCTTCGGGGTTCAAGTCCTCCAGGGGCGGGGACTTCCACTGTAGTCTATTTCCGGGCCTCGCGTCTTCCATGAACGAAGACATCCGGCTTGGCTTGGCATTTCCAAGATCGGTCGCCATGTTTGACCAACCCTCCTCCACTCCACTTAGTCCTACTCCATTCTGCCATGCAGGAAAACATACACAACAGACAATCAAAACTTACACAACAGATGTCCATGAAGCCTCTGCTTCAAAGGCTCCAAAGACTCCAAGGCAGAAAGTTCCACTGTTGAATGACTCTTACGGTCAGGAAGTTCTTCCTAATGTTCAGATGCCATCTCCTTTCCTTGACCTAGTTTGCTCTGATGCCTTCTCTGTTATAGATCAGCCAGAGGCTGAGGGTTTAACTGACGATTTAGAGAGGATTGTGAGCTTTCCTGTGGCACAAAGTGATGGGCCCTCAAGTATGGGAAATGCAGGTCTGGGAAATGATGGTGCTCTCTGTGAGAAAACTGGCTTGGAAAGTGCAGGGCCCTCAAGGCCAGTCAGAGGAGCCAGAAGTAGCAACAGCAGATAAGGAATCGAGTGAAGAGCTGGGTCATAAGGAGAGTTCCCAGGAGAAATGACCTGTAGCTACAGAGATCAACAAAAGTCTTGGCATGCAAGAAAAGGACAATCAAAGCACCACCAACAGATGGCCATACGGCCCCTGCTTAAAATCCTCCAAAGAAGGAGCATCCGCTAGACTCCAAGGCAGAGAGTTCCACTGTTGAACGTCTCTTACATCAGGAAGTTCTTCCTAGTGTTCAGGTGGAATTGCCTTTCTTTGACCTATTGATGCCCCAGGTATGCTCTGTTGCCTGAAGGCAGGAGAAAAACCCAAAGTGATAGTTTTTTTTACTCCTGGGTAAAGGGCTTGGAGTTCAGACCTTTTAAACTGTATTATATGGTGGTCAGTGTAGACTCATATAATGTAATTCAACCCAGTTTAACTGCACTATATGAATCTACACTGATGATGTAATGCAGTTCTAAAGTGTATTATATGGCAGTGTAGACCCATCCTTAGGTGTATATCTTAACTAAATACTAGAACATGAACATAATAAAAATCACAACTGAGCAATGCATCTGATAAGAATCTATCATTAGTTTGAATCAATTTGGACAGCTATCCATTGAAATCCATTCAGATGTTCTGCATCATTTCAATAGGAGAGTGGCTGATCCTTTGGCATCACCCTTTAAACAAAGTACTGATGGTGTTCTTGAGCCACGATGACCCCCCCTAAGATCTATTTTGTTAAAGACTCCACAATAAATATATTAATTTTATTATTTTTTGAACTTTGCTAGTTTGCAGTATCAGAGATTTGAAGAGGATCGGTAGCAGCTTCACTCCACAAAGACTTCATAGTTTCTAACCCTTTAACAAGTTGTATCTCCTTTCCTTGACTTTCTGTGTAACTTGTATCTTTCCATGCACTGTATCTATTTCTTATATATTAAACTGTATAAACTTCACAAAATGTAACAAGATGTAGCTCAAAGACAGTCACCCTGCAGAGGTAGTTATAAAAACAAGAAGTTTGGACAAATCCTTCTGGCTCTTTCCCAAGCCAGGTAATCATCAAAATCCATTGTGTGTGTGTGTGTGTATATATATATATATATATATATATATATATATATATATACACACACACACACATACACACACACACACACAGAGTTAGGTAGTTTCCCATGTCAGCCCAGATAAACCCAGAACTATTTGTCTAGTTAAATTGTCCACTTGAGGCTGAGAGACTGCTAACTGTGGAAATAGAAGCTCAGAGTATGTACATTTGTTAAACCTCTTTATTCACAGACCAACCCTTGATTGTCATCATCTTTTGTTTTAGGAGCCCCACATCTTTGTATTTGAAAGCTCCCATCTCTGTCAAACATAGAACTAGACAATTGAGACAATCAAAATCTCATTATCGTGAACGGGACTGTGTGAACACAGCTGGCTGGGTGTCAGCTGCATTAAGATCACTACTGACCGAGAGGTCATGAGTTCAAAGCCAGCCTGGGTCGGAGTGAACTTCTGGTCAATTTTGTCTAGCTTGTTGTCAACCTTTGCAACCTGAAAGACAGTTGCACCTGTCAAGTAGGAAATTTAGGTACCACTTATGTGTGGGGAGGCTAACTTAACAAATTTACGAGGCCGTAAAAAAAACTCCAGCAAGAAGCATGCGGGGAATGCGGAACTTCATCAGTGTCGCAGATGAATGGTGAAGTGACAGCTCCCCTGGTGGCCAGAAAAAAGTTAAATAGCCTCTGACTGTCTATCTATATATGTTGTGTATCTATGGTATTGAATGTTTGTCATGTATGTGCACATTGTAATCTGTCCTGAGTCCCCTGTGGGGTGAGAAGGGCGGAATATAAATACTGGAAATAATACTGCAAATACATTTCTTTAATATTGTCTTTGTGAATGATGCCTCTTCTCAGGAGGGCGTCCCATCAGCTTATTGCAAATGGGAATCCCTGCCTGGAAGCAGCGATATCAGCCGAACTCCCAACCAATCAGGGCACAGACCCAGACCGGCACTTCTTTCAACCAGTCAGGGGAGGAAGCAGGAGTTTTGAATAAGATGCCATGTTTCTCTGTATGTTTATGCTTGTGCACTTTGAAGCATCCGCTTGTATTTGCATCCCTTTTGCTGAATTAAATAAACTTCTATGGCTTGTCTTTAACCTGGTGACTGTTTCCCTATCCTGGCCCATTTGGTTTAGCTTACGCTCACCGGGCATGGATCCTTTTATCTGTGGTCCTAGCTTATCCATGTTCTCTAAAGGCCATCTAGACAAACGTGTGTGTGTGTTTACACATGCGTGTGTACCTGTTCCTTTAAAACACCTGTTCACTATGGTATCCCCATGAATTTTCCCAGGCTTTCTCATGCAACCAAGACTCAGAGTTGGTTTTGCCAGGTCTTTCCTCTCAAATATTAGCAACTGAACTTGGTCTTTATTGGTACTAAATTAGGGCTGGTCATATTTCATTTCCCTGATTAGATGGGATCATGTGCCTCTTAAAGCATTCAAACACCCGCCCCCCGGCCACCCAGAGACCCACCCTGCAAGGACAACTCAAGCACTCGTCCTGAGGGCTCTGGTTTTGGCCCCAAACTCTCAAGGCTTGGGATGCTCCCAAGAAGCCACCCAATTGCAAAGGGAGGAAATATTCCCTCGTTCTGACAATAAGAGACTGTCAGAAGCTCTGCCTTCGCCGGACCAGAAGAACGGTTTCAGGGGATTTGTGAAGCCCTGGGTGACACTTTGAAGCCGGCTTTATCTGTCAGCCTCTTGACACTACCCAGGCTTGGCAGCGCCTCCTGAGTTTGCAAAATCGGAAGGACCCAGCTTTGGTATTACCCCCCAAGGGCTCCGGCTGCGTCTCCCAAAGGATGAGGCTACACAAATGTGATTAGCAAACCGAACCAGCCGCCGCTCAGCCCTGACAAGAGCCTAGGCCTTGCTCTGCGACCGTCTGCTGAAACAGCACCTTTCGCATCCGCTCCGCAAAGCACGGGGGGAAAGCTGCGAGTCAGGAATTGTAACTGTTGGGTTGGAATTTAGAAGGGGAAGCAGGGAAGAATCATAGAAACACAGAGTTAGAAAAAATCCCATAGGTCATGCAGTCCAACTCAGTTCTGCCATGCAGGAAGACACCATCCAAGCCCTCCCAACAGATGTCCACCCAGCCTCTGTTTCAAAACCTTCAGAGAGGGAGACTCTAGTGGCCCCTAAAGCAGCAAATGCCACTGCCAAACAGCTCTGACTCTCAGGAAGTTCTCTCTAATGTTTCAGTAGAATGCTTGGAGGAAGGGGGTTGGACTGGATGACCATGGGGGTCCCTTGCAACTAATCATCATCATCATTATCATCGAAGTCTAGGATTCCAACTGGAATAAGTGCTATTCAACAATCAAATAGACTCTCTCAGAAAGCTCTCTAATGTGCTGAATAGTCATCTGTCAGGAGGGCTTGCATTGTGCCTTCCTGCATGGACAGAAGGGGGTTAGACTAGATAGCCTTTGGGGGTACCTTTAAACCCTAGAGAAATATAGATTGCCTGTGAGTGTGCTTGAATTGTGAGTCTGAATGGCCATCAGTCAGCAGGGCTTGGATTATGTCTTCCTGCACGGGCAGAAGGGGGTTAGGCTAGTTGGCCTTTCCAACTCTAGTGGAATATAGACCACTTGGGAGTGTGGTTGAATCTCCTTCTCTGGAGGTCTTTGAGGCTGAATGGCCATCTGTCAGGAGGGCTTGTATTGTGCCTCTGCTTAAAACTTCCAGAGAAGGAGACTCCACTGGACTCTGAGGCAGCATATTCCACCATCAAAAACTTTCACCATCACCAAGTTTTTCCTAATGTTTCAGTGGACTCTCTTTTCCTGCAACTTGAATCCATTCCTCCATTGTCTCCTAGTCTCTGCAGCAGCAGAAAATAAGCTTGTCTCCTCCTCAGATATCAAAACATGGAAGCTGGAGCAAGAATGGCAAAGTATAGGAGCTGCTGTGAGACGGCAGCTCCTATACTTTCCCCCTTCTCTCAAATTTCCTATGTATAAAATAGGCCTGGGTAGGTCCGTTGGAATGCTCATAAAATCAGAATGAATTCTGATTAAATTCACTTTTGAAGTGGTTTTGAAGCGATGTAAGCAACCCGGAAGTGAATTTGTCATTTTGAAGCCTCCGCCGCCATTTTCGGAAAGGAACAGGCATTAGATTCCCGGCCCTCCCAAGGTGCTTTCCTCTGATTGGCTGTTTAACCCAGTTTGGAGGCGGATGTCCTTCCCTCCGTGCCAGAACAGGGGTGATAGCTGCATCCAAACTGGGTTAAACACAGCTGTCACCCCAGTTCTGACACGGAGAGAAGACATCCCCATCCGAACTGGGTTAAACATGTATGTCCGCCATTAACGAAGCCATTCCAAAATTTCGGAATTAATTCAGAAAATTTCGCAATTTTTTGGAAACATTTCGGAAGTCATTCAGATTCGAAGCGCCAGAGCCCCCTACATCCGGAACGAGTTTTGAACCATTTTTGTGTGGACCAAACAGGCCTAGTATAAAGCCCTTGCTTTTCGAGATTGGATGCAGTTTGACGCCATTTTGATTGCCATGGCTGAATGCTATGGAGTTGTAGTTTCACAAAGTCCTTAGCCTTCTCTGACAGAGTGTTGGGGCCTCACTAAAGTACAGATCCCAGGGTTCCATAGCACGGAGCCATGGCAGTTAAGGTGGTACCAAACTGCATCACTACTAAAGTGCAGATGCGCCCCTTGAAACCACCTCCTTTCTTACCCCTTTTCCCAATTTTGTTTGACTTGCACAAGGATTTGCACGACAGTAAACCCTTTACCAAAACGAGATCAAGTAGCAGGATTGAAGCCTCACAGCTTTGGCCCTCCCTTGCTTGCAAAACCAGGTTTATTGTAGAATAAAATCTTCCCCGGTGAATGGAAAATATTTAAACGAGAGCTTTTGCATCTTTGTCTTCTTTCCTCCTCAGAAAGAGTGGGAGGAGGTCCCTTTTTTGCTGTCTCCTCAAAGGGAATAAAAGCAGGAAAGTTGCAAGAGATTTGGGCTCCCAATTTCATCTCATTCTTTTCCATCCTTCAGTAACTGGAAGGATTTTTTCCTCTACTTCTATTTGCTTGGCATCGATGGGTGTGTCTACACTGTGGAATGAATGCGATTCAGCACCACTCAATGCAATGGAATCCTGGGAGGTGTAGTTTCTCAAGGTCTTTGGTCTTTTCTGCCAAAAAGTATGTCTATAACTCCCAGTATTTTATAGTTTTGAGCAACAGCACTTCAATCAGTATCAATCTGCAATAGCTCTACAGCAGGGGTGCCCACACTTTTTCATCATGCGAGCTACTATATGAACAATCAAGTTGAAAAGATCACCTGTTGTGCATGTGAGCATGCGCGCGCACGTGCATGCGCGCGCTCCTACTGCATCCTTTTGTCCGTGCGGGGCTTCTTTCTTGCCTGCCCACAAACTCGCTGCCGCGCGCACTCGGGAAGGGGATCCTCCTTGCCTGAGCACGCTCTCTCTCTTAATGTCTTCGTTGCCTTCTTCCTTCTCCTCTTTCTCTCTCTCTCTCTCCCTCTCTCCTTCCAGCGCCCGCCTGCCTGCCTGCCAAAAGGATCCGAAAAAGTTCTCCAGATTTCTTACTTCTCTCCTTGGCTTTCTCTCACACACACATTCCCTCCATCCCTCCCACAGCCTCGCATCCTATCTGTGCGCGTGCCTTCGCCTTGCTCCCCCCCCCCCCAGCAGCAACCAATAAGCGGTCATGTCACCACACCGTAGGTGGCAAGACGAGCACCAGGGCCGCCCACTAAAGCCTCATTTTGGCGAAAGAAGCCCCGCGAAGGCGGCGGCGGGAGCGCACATGCCCGCGCATGGCAGGAGCGCGCCATCTGGCTGGTGAGGCCCAAAGATCACCTGGAAGAGGGCTGAAGATCACCTAGGTGCTCCCGATCACCATAATGAGCACCCCTGCTCTACAGTGCGGATGTACCCAATCTCTTCCCTCTTTGCTCTGCTTTCAAGTCCAGCTATGGAACCTCCTTCCCCCTCCTTTCTAGCCTGGCCTTCATTTAGAAGATGGTCAGAGATAATTGGAATATTAACAGGATCTTCTTTGATGGAAAGGAATTCAACTATGACGGAGAAGCAAAAGTACGACTTCCCTTCTTCTCTCTGGTTTGCATGTGCAAAGAGACTTATGAATTATTGAATGGGCTTCCTAGGAAAATCAGAGAGAGAAGTGAGACCCTTTCTTTCCCACTTGCCCAATATCTTGGAGGAAAACGAGTTCCTTTTCATCAAGAGAGGGGCCATGAGAGCACCAAGCCAACGCTGGATCTGGACTAAACTTGGCACATAGTGCCAATTTACCCAACTGTGCATAGAGGCAGGGATTGGGGAATTATTACCCTTTTTCCAATTGGAGTTGTTGTATACCTGGATCCAGAGAGTCCCAGAAGGGCTGTCTGCGCACTCCCCTTCCTCTCCCGGCACCAACGGCTGAAACCAGGGGCACCGAAAAGGAAAGAGAGTGCGCCGAGAGCCCAGGCACGGACAGGGATGCCATTGTGCCATGTACCAGTAAGGACTTCTCGTGGACCACCCTGAGAATTGGGGGGGGGGCTGAAGCCCCTCAAGCCCCCCGCTACATGCCTGCTCATCTCCATCCTCCATAGTTCTCAGGAGATAACTTGCTTTCCAAGACCTTGCACGTTGGAGGTCTGTGCCACTTTGTTAAATCATATTTTAGTTCAGGCCCACTTTCAGAAAGTGGTGCATGCATACCATGTCTTGATGCATACAAAGGCACACACTCAGTGTTATGGAACAGAGACGGCAGTGGCTGAGTCCAGGAGTTAAAAGATAACAAAAGTTTATTTGAACATCAAATGGAAATTGGAGTAACAAAAAATAACCTATCTTCGGCTTTAGAAACCCACAATAATCCCAGGAAACCCAAACAAAAATGCTGTGGAGATGAAAACTCAAAAACAAACACCAGACGTCCTTCTGCGTCGTCCACTCAAAGGAATGCCCATGAAGCGTAGTCGAAAACCGGTCCGGGAGTCAGAGGGCAGGAGAAAGACACAAGGAAAAAGGAGGAGACGTTCCAGGGTCGACAGGAGAGCAGTCACAGTGAAGTCAAGAGGTACACGGGAGCAGGAGTAATGTGGAAACCAGGATCAAAGATACAGGAAAACAGGAACACAGAATACACGAACCAGCATAGCAACACCTTGACCACCGTGAGGGTCAAGCCAAATACTCACTTCTCTTATAGCACTAACAATCAGAGTCATCCGACAACCCGCCCTGTTCCAGGGCAGCAGCATTCTCATTCCTTGCAGCTGTTGCACCATGCCCTGTAGCAACCCAGTTCCCTTTTGTGCCTGGGGGGCAGGGGGCAGCACCGGGGGTCCCACTTGCATTAGGGCCAGCTGCAGTTGATGAGGACATGGAGGAAGGGGCTGATGAGTTAGCTGGGCCTTCCTCTCCCTCAGAGAGCTTGGCCTGGGATGATGAATGGCCTGACAGCTATGCTAGCTGGGAAGTTCAGGCTGACCCTGAGAGTGATGATTCTGATCATTATGAGAAACCAGGTGGTTACGGGTCGCAGGAAAGGATCAGGGAAACAGTGGAGGATGAGCCCATGGAAGCTGAAAGGGAGTTCGGCTCTCATGAAGATAGCGACGCAGGTGCTGGGAGGCAAGGACGGAGCTTTGATAGGAGACGGAGCATTGAGTCCAGCAGGAGGGATTGGCACCGCAGCCTAGAGCGCCAGAGAGGCGCTAGATCCCGTAGTACAGATTGGCGCAGAAGCCTAGAGCGTCGGGGGCCTCGCCAAGGGGATTAAGTATAGGATCCGTGGGAAAGGATCCTCAGTAGCTCAGTGAAGCGAGCGGAGTTCCACGGAGCCAAGTTGCTGGCTCGAGCCTTGCCAAGAAGTTTCTTGGAGTTGTTCATGAACTTTGCCTTGTTCTTTGCCACGGACCAAGTCCTTGATCCGCATAGTTTTGCGGAGCCTTGCCACGTTGCCTTTGGATTTTATCTACGGACTCTTTACCTATTGGATTGAACTTTTTGATACTTTTTATGGACAATTTACCTTTTCACCTGTTTCTTATTATTCAATAAATAGTTAGCTGATTACCGTCTCTGTGTGTGTGATTAAGGGGCTGGGCCAAGACCCTGCATCGTGACATGCCCAGACCTCCAAGCTAGCCAAAGCTCTTTATTACTTAAAGAGCCCTCCTCAGCTTCTGAATGAGTAGATGGCCAGTCTTGATCCATCTGAAACCCCAGAAATGTGCTGTTCCCCGAGTCTGCATTGCATACATCTCTCACTTCCTGCACTAATGCCGAATCTAGGTCTGTATCACTTTCTTCTGACTGTAATTCTGCATTCCCTGAAAACCCTTCAAACGTATCAGACTCAGAAGGCTCCCTAAGTACATGCTGAATCTTTCTCCTCTGTTCCCTGTCTTCGTCCAGGCTTGAAGCACTCGCAACTCTCTTGACTCTAGCTGTTGAAGCCTGATCCTCCAGAGCCGCGCCCCAAACCAAGCTACTGCTTGATGTTACTGCCTCAGCATCTTCATCAATGCTACTACCTATAGTAACTGGAGGCTCATTCACAACACTCAGTTTCATATTTGGGTGTGTATTTATTTGTAGGATATTCCTACTCTATAGTTGGGTTGCACACCATCATTGGAGCTTCACTTTTTCTTCTCCAAGCTGAACATCCCCAGTTCCACAAGCAGGCGCTCTTATGGAATCATGGTTTCCAAAGCAGGATACTATTACTTCTCTGGATCTAGAGACTATATTCCTCTTAAGGCAGCATAGAATTGAATTGGCATCATGCTCTTGCCTCATGCTCAGCTTGTGACCTACCAAGACTCCTATAAAAATAAAATGCACAGAGATAGGATGGACTGTTTCAAGCCAGCTATTCCCCATCCTATATCTGTGCATTTAACACACACACACACACACACCCAACGGTTGAAATTCATTTTGTTTCTTAAGGCCCATCGCTTGCCTGATCTTGGAAGCTAAGTTAGTCCTTGGATGAGAGACTGCCCACAAATGTCCTCAAAAAAGTTGAAAATCCATTTGTTTTTCAATGCTGTTTCTCGTCGACTTAATAAACTGATTCATATCATCATGCTAGAATCTAATTAATGCTGAGGTTCCAACTGAAGTCCAGAACTGTAATCCCTAAACAAAGAAGGACTTCACAAGAACACTTGCATGGACAATAACAATGGACGTCCCTTCAAACCTCGGAGTTGGCCCATTTGAAGGATATGTCCCTTCGGCATGCACCTTCGGACATCGGAGCATGCCCATCTGAAAGACGTGCCCCATGGTGATTTTGTCATTTCTCACAAAGGGGAACATCCTGCCTTCGGGAGGTTTTGGATTTCCCATCTGACTCACTCATTCTTTTCATCCCCTTGGCTGAAACCAAAGACAAGATACCATGAATGGATCCCATATCCAGGATTAAGGACTACCAGGGTTTGGCATCCGTGCCAGACCAAGATGTTTATTTCCTTCACTTGGGACAATACAAAAAGCTAGCTTGAGGACTCTTGGAGTAATTGCCAGCACTTGGACAAAAATTACGTCACTTAATCCATTCATCATTTCCTCCCGGTTCATTGTTACCCGTTCGGACCGCCTCCTTCGCTGTCATTGGTCGAGAGCCCGAAGTGGCACAGGCTTCCTGATTGGCTTCCTCGTCAGCTGGCCTCCCTGCCAGCTAATGACTCCAACCAATCAGCGCAAAGCTGGCAAAGGGGCGGGGGGACAGACAGGGAATTTGAACTTTGACTGCTCTATAAAAATGTAATGTTGTGCATTGTGTGGTATGTCGGCTTTTGGGCAAATGATTGCAGCTTGACATTCGCTCCAGCTGGAACGAAATAAACAACTTGGTGGCATTTCTTCAACTTGGTGAGATTTTATTTGGGGAAATTCAGAGAAAATTGGATTGGCTGCTTCCTATCTCGCCAGGGCTATATCGGATCCTCTTTGGTGGGTCTGAAAGGTCTCTGCCTTCACAGCAAGACCCCCAAATTCTTACTCAATATCAGAACTTACACTTTTTTGTTAAAAAACCATTGGCTTTGCAGAAAGACGAGATGCTGCTGGGTGGGTGGTTTTGTACAGAACAGGCTGTCCTCCTACTGTCCTTTCTGCAGGACACTGGTCAGATCAGGCCAGCCATTGCGGTGCTCTTGAAGCAGGAGGAGAGCACACCTGGGATAAGACAAATTCCCCAAGGAGAGCGAAGGTCTGAAAAAGGGTTGACTTCCAATCCTTGGGGAAATTCAATACTTCGGAAGACTTCTGGTACATCATGAGAAGGGAAAATTCAGGTCATCTGCAAGAGATACTGGCAACCGTATGGTCAGGCATTGCTGAAGGAAAATCAACATGGTTTCTGCAAAGGCAAATCATGTCTTACTAACTTGATAGAATTCTTTGAGGGTGTAAATAAACACATAGGTAAAGGGGACCCAGTCGATATTGTTTACCTTGACTTTCAAAAGGCTTTTGACAAAGTCCCTCACCAAAGGCTCCTAAATAAGCTCTTCAGCCATGGAATCAGGGGACAGGTCTTGTCCTGGATCGGAACCTGGCTAAACTGTAGGAAACAAAGGGTGGTAAAAAATGGACACTTCTCTGGGTGGAAAGAGATGAGAAGTGGCGTACCCCAAGGTTCAGTTTTAGGACCGTTACTTTTTAATTTATTCATAAATGATCTGGATGTAGAAGTAAATTGTGAGGTAGCAAAGTTTGCAGACGACACTAAATTGTTCAGGGTAGTTAAAAATGAAACTGACTGTAAAGAGCTCCAGAAAGATCTCTCGAAATTGAGTGAATGGGCAACAAAGTGGCAAATGCATTTTAACCTAAACAAGTGTAAAGTCATGCACATCGGGGCAAAGAACCCCAAATACACTTATCAACTGATGGGATCAAAGCTTTCCGAGACAAACCAGGAAAGGGATCTTGGGGTCTTGGTGGACAGCTCAATGAAGATGTCAACCCAGTGCGCTGCAGCAGTGAAAAAGCAAATTCTATGCTTGGCATGATCAGGAAGGGAATCGAAAATAGGTCGGCAAATGTTGTATTGCCTCTCTACAAATCTATGGTGAGGCCACATCTGGAGTACTGTGTACAATTCTGGTCACCGCACCTCAAGAAGGATATAACGGAACTGGAAAAGGTACAAAGAAGGGCAACAAAAATGATCCAAGGGATGGAGCAGCTCCCTTTATGAAATCAGGTTGCAACGCCTTGGTCTTTTCAGCCATGAAAGACGGCGTTTAAGAGGTGACTTGATCGAAGTGTATAAAATCATGCATGGGATAGAAAAGGTGAATAAAGAAAAATTATTTTCTCTGTCACACAACACTAGGACTAGGGGCACTCCCTAAAGCTCCAAGGTAGGAAAGTTAGGACTAATAAAGGGAAATATTTCTTCACCCAGAGGGTCATTGGGTTATGGAACTCACTTCCAGAGGAGGTTGTGACAGCCGTCAGCCTGGACAGCTTCAAGGCAGGATTAGACAGATTCATGGATACCAAGGGAATCAGTAGTTACTGAAATGGACATCCAAGTGCCACCTCTGTGTTGATGGAGGCAGGCAGGATTTTCCCCGGGTACTGGTTGTGGGGGGTCGGGAGCAGGTGAGGGTTTTGCCCTCCTTTCTGCTAGAGCAGTGTCTCTCAACCTGGGGGTCGGGACCCCTGGAGGGGTCGTGAGGGAAGTCTCAGAGGGGTCGCCAAAGACCATCAATAACACTTTTATGTTGGTCATGGAGGTTTTGTGTGAGAAGTTTGGCCCAATTCTGTCGTTGGTGGGATTCAGAATGCTCTTTGATTGTGAACTATATGGCATTAGGAAGGTTGAGAAACACTGTGCTGAGATCCCCGTGTACAACTAGTGGGCCACTGTGTGACACAGAATGCTGGACTAGATGGGCTGAGGCCCGATTCAGCATGGCTCTTCTTATGTTCTTCTTATGTTCTTATGTCAGGAGCCTGGGCAGCTGACTATAGAATCCTAGAGTCAGGAGGGACCCCAAAGGCCATCTAGTCCAACCTTATTAGCCATGCAGGAAGACACCATCCAAGCACTCCCTACAGATGGCCATCCAGTCTCTGTTTAAAACCCTCCACCATACTCTGAAGTAGTCTATAAGACTCTGGCATTGGAAGTCACCCCAAAGGCCATCTAGTCCAACCCCATTCTGTCAGACAGTAAGACACAATTCAAGCCCTCCCAACAGATGGACATCCTGCTTCGAAGTCCTCCAGAGAAGAAGACTCCACTAGATTGTTGAAGGTTTTCAAGGCTGGAATCATTGGGTTGTTGTAGGTTTTTCGGGCTATATGGCCATGCTCCAGAAACATTCTCTCCTGACATTCCGCCTGCATCTATGGCAGGCCTCCTCAGAGGTGTGAGGTTTTCACAACCTCTGAAGATGTTTGCAATAGATGCAGGCAAAATGTCAGGAAATAATGCTTCTGGAACATGGCCATATAGCCCGAAAAACCTGCAACAACCCACTCCACTGGATTCTCAGTCCACTATGTTGGGAATCCCCAAAGGCCATCTAGCCTGACCCCATTTTGTATAATGAGACATGAGATTATGATTCAGCATTTTATATGTTTTTAATTTGTTTAATTGATTGATCTGTGTTTTAATTGCTTATACGTTTAGATTGTTTATATTTTGATAAGATGTGTTCATTGTTTACCTGTGCAGCATTGAATTTTGCAAGATTTGTAAGCCGCCTTGAGTCCCCTCTGGGGTAGAGAAAGGCGGGGTAGAAATGAAGTAAATAAATAAATTAATTAATAGGGAAGACACCATCCAAGCCCTCCGGACAGACAACCACCCAGTCCCTGCTTTAAACCCTCCAGAGAAGGGAGAAAACTCCACTGAACTCTAAATGCCATAGAACAGTGTTTCTCAACCTGGGGGTCGGGACCCCTGGAGGGGTCACGAAGGGGTGTCAGAGGGGTCGCCAAAGACCATCAGAAAACACAGCATTTTCTGTTGGTCACAGGGGTTCTGTGTGGGAAGTTTGGCCCAATTCTAATTTTGGTGGGGTTCAGAATGTTCTTTGATTGTAGGTGAACTATAAATCCCAGCAACTACAACTTCCAAATGTCAAGGTCTATTTTCCCCAAACTCCACCAGAGTTCACATTTGGGCATGTTGATTTTCATGCCAAGTTTGGTCCAGATCCATCATTGTTCTGAGGCCACAGTGCTCTCGGGATGTAGGTGAACTACAACTCCAAAACTCAAGGTCAATGCCCACCAAACCCTTCCAGTATTTTTTGTTAGTTATGGGAGTTCTGTGTGTCAAGTTTGGTTCGATTTCATCATTGGTGGAGTTCAGAATTCTCTTTGATTGTGGATGAACTTCAAATCCCAGTAACGACAACTCTCCCCCAATCCCACCATTATTCAAATTTGGGTGTATCGGGTATGTGTGTAATTTGTATGTATGTAATTTTGTGTTTTTAAGTTTTTAATAATGTTGTTGTAATAGGTTTTAATTTGTATAGCATTGAATTTTTGCTGTAAGCTGGTCTGAGTCCCTCTATAGAGGTGAGAAGGTCAGGGTACAAAAATTTTAAATAAATAAAATAAATAAATGTGTGCCAAATTTGAATGAAAATACATCCCGCATATCAGATATTTACATTACACTTCATAACGGTAGCAAAATTACAGTTGTGAAGTAGCAACAAAAATAATTTTATGATAGGGGGTCACCACAACATGAGGAACTGTATTAAGGGGTCATGTCATTAGGAAGGTTGAGAACATAGAAGATGATGGGTTCTCCTTTTACGGAGGTTGGATGGGCATCTTTTGAGAGTGCTTAATTTGGAATTCTTGCAAAGCAGGAATGGAGTTGGAATAGATGGTTTTTGACTCCCTTTCCACCGAATGATCATAGGGCCCACTAAAGGTCAATACGATGCTGTTCAATGTCACTAAACTTTGGGATTCTAGAAATTGTTTACACAAATGCCTGTTCTAAACCCGCTTTCACTATGAGGCCTTCTAGTTGGTAGAGATCTTTACTCCATAAGCAGAGTGAGACCCCTTCCCCTGTTTGCCCTCTTGAAATCTATTCCCAAAAAATATTAGCGTTGACCCCGGTGTTGGCCATGATTTCAGCCCATGATATTTACCACGACTTGTCGGTCGGAATTTGACAGTCTTAATAGACAGCTGACATAATTGCATTTAGTATCTGACAGAATGTATAGCTGACGTGCGAGAATATTTAGCATTTGACGCACTCTGATAGCTGGTGTGCAGGGCCAGTTGATATTTGACAGTATCTGACATGCAGTAAGTTCCTTGGGTTTGACAGCTCACAGGCAATGGATTTCAGCATCCAACTAGCCGAAAGTCTGGTAACGTTTGAGAGATGGCGGCTTAGTCCTTATGATGCTTCATATTAACCTAGGATAATCCTGTGTCCAGTTCTGGGCACCGAAGCAGATGGACTGTGTACGTCCAAGAGTGAGCAAAAGGCCTGGGGATGTTTAGCCTGAAGGAAAGAAGAAGACATGAGAGCTGTGTTTCAAGAGCGGAAAGGATGTCCCACTGGGGAGAAGGAGAAAGCTTGTTTTCTGCTGCTCTAGAGACTGGGACGAAAAGAGATTCCACCTAAACATACCTGATTGTAAGAGCTGAATGGCCATCTGTCAGGATGTCTTTGTTTGTGTATTCCTTCCTTCATAGAAGTCAGAAGGGATCCCAAAGCCTTTGAATCAATAGCCTTTGTTTCTACTTTTGCCACGCCTCCTTGCACACCGTTGGCTGAGCGGCCGAAGTGGGGCTCAGGCTCTCATTGGATGAGTTGCACCAGCCCCCGGCCACTCCTCCTGGCTTCCTGATGTCAGATTTCCCCCCGATCAATCACAGCAAGGCCGGCTCTGGGGGTGGGCACAGGAAATTCAAACTGGGAAAAGTATAAAATGTCCTGGATTAGTGAACTGTGGCAGTCAAAGTGGTGTCAAGTTGCACTCATTCTACACTATTGATGCAACCCTAGACAATTTTGGAAAATTTTGGATTCTGGATCAAGGATGCTCCAGCTCATGCAGGCAAAATTTCAAGGTGGTGTTCTTGCCCAGAGATTCCTCTATGTAATGCTTCAGGAAACCTAGTCTTGAAATGCAAATCTTTGAATTGTTTTTGTTGTTGTTGGGATACATTTCCCAGATCAAACAACCCCACTTTTTCCAAAGGGGTTGAGTTTATCTCACCTTCCAATTCTGAGCACCACAATTGAAGGGAGCTGTTGACAATTGAAGGGGGGGGGTGACCAAAGCAATCAAGGATCTGGAGAACAAGCCCTATGAAGAGTGGCTGAAAGAGCTGGGCATGTTTAGCCTGCAGGAGAGAAGGCTGAGAGAAGACATGATAGCCATGTATAAATATGTGAGGGGAAGTCACAGGGAGGAGGGAGCAGGCTTCCTTTCTGCCTTCCTGGAGACTAGGACACAAAGGAGCAATGGCTTCAAACTACAAGAAAGGAGATTCCATCTGAACATGAGGAAGAACTTCCTGACTGTGCGAGCTGTTCAACAGTGGAATTCTTTCTCTGCCCCGGAGGGAGTGTGGTGGAGGCTCCTTCTTTTAAGCAGAGGCTGGATGGCCATCTGTCGAGGGTGCTTTGGATGCGATTGTCCTGCTTCTTGGCAGAATGGGGTTGGACTGGATGGCCCACGAGGTCTCTTCCAACTCTAGGATTCTATGATCCTGCTGCCCCTTCTATTTCTGGCTGCTCCAAGCCGCACACAAAAGCCATGATCCCCCCAAGTTTATATCCCCCCCTCTCCATTCTCGCTCTCTTTGTGTCTTTTGTGCAGCTTACCAATTAAAAAATGAGGCCTTGGACGGGTTCGTAATCCCAGCACCAGGAGGCAGGCCTTTCAACGTTCATGGAAGAGGAAAATAACAAAATTAAGAACAACAACAACAACATCATCACAAAGGCAGCGAAAGAATGCATGCACGCACACACACACACACACATATATTACAAAATCTTTTTAAAAGAGTGGGGGTCTCTCCCTCACCTCCGCTTTTCTCAAGGTAAGGAATCAAAAAGTTATTTGATGCATAATTGATTTGCTTTCGGAGCTGCCTTGCAAATTGCAGCCTTGAATGAGGAGCAAAGGGGGGTGAGGGCAATACCGTTTGCAAAGAGGTAGGCCTCTCCTTTTCAAAAACATTTTGACCTGCGGGGGATCAGTCATAGAAGGAAGAAATAAAAATAAAAATAAGAGGGAGATGGGAAAATAAATAAAGAAATAACTAAAAATATAAAACTAGAAAGCACCCCTTAGTTTGTGAGAAAGAGGAGTAGAGAAGGTGCTGTTAGCACACTTCGGGAGGCAAGGGGTTTTGGAGGGAGAGAAAAAAAACGAAAACACAAGACAAGACAATAAATTAGCAAACACAAAACAGAGAGCAAGGGGAAAGCCACCTGAGAGATATTGCAAAAAATATCTATATGTTTTTATTTTTTTTCCCAGATGAGTGAAGCTATTAAAGAAGCCCAAAAGTGCTGAATCGGCAGTAACCGGAGCTTTCTTCGGCGCCTGCCTGCCTGGATGGTGCAAGGAAGAAGATGCTTTTGCTCTTAATTTAACAGTAAGGATAGCAAGTGTTTTTTTTTTTAAAAGGAAAGGGGTTAGAAAATATGGTCTGTGATTCTTTGCAAAAATCCTGGGTCGAGAAATATATATATATATATATTGCAATATTCTGTGCAATATTTTCACATGGAGCTTCCGTGGCACAGAAAACAAAGCTTCCTGGGGAGAAAACAACATTTCTGCAGAGAATTATTATATGTGGTAGGCTCTCAGCTAACTGGCACTCTCAAGCAACCAGCCAAGAAACCCCCCCCCAAAAACCCTGAAGACGTAATACTTTAAATAAGAATAATAATAGTTGATATTAAACATTATATTATTGTTACTAATTATAGTATTAATTCCTCAATTATTTAGTATTACTATTATAGTCTCGCTTATCCAACCTTTGCATTATCCAACACAGTCTGTTTCCTGCCCTGATCCACAGCTGTTTCAATACGTTGCAATGTTTTAGGGTGAAATTCATAAATACAGTAATTATTACTACATAACGTGACTACGTATTGAACTGCTTTTTCTATCAATTTGTTGTAAGACATGATTTTTGGTGCTTAACTTGTAAAATTGTAGCAACCCAGCCTCCAGCCCTGCCCCCGGCCCCAGCTCAGCCCCCAGCCCAGCCAGGGGGGTCTGGGGATGCCCCGGGGGTCCCAATTGCTTTGGACCCGATTGATGGGGAGTCAGGTGAAATGGATGAGGGGGCTGTTGGGCCTGCATCTCCTACAGAGAGTTTGCAATGGGAAGACGATTGGCCCAATGCCTACGAGGACGAGGAAGGTCAGTTTGACCAAGGATTAGATAATTGGTATGAGAATCCAGGTGGGCGAGGTTCCCAAGAACGAACCTGGGAACCCGCGGGGGCTGAGTCCATGGAGACAGAAGAGGAGGATGTTTCTCATGAAGATAGTGAGACAGCTGGCGAAAGGGAGGGAAGGAGTTTTGACCGCAGGAGGAGCATCGAGGCTCATAGAAGGGAATGGCTTCAAAGCCTAGAGCGTCGCTGGGCTCACAGAGGAGGAGATTAAATATACGTTCCCTGGGAACAGATCCTCAATTGAACGGCCACTTCTGATCCTAGGAAGTGTAGCGTTCCTGCTCCTTGAAGCCAGCGTTGGCTTACCCTGCTGCCTTGCCTTGCCAAGTACCTTGGACCTTGTACCTTGCCTTGCCTTGACCAAGACTGGAGACTTCATTGCTATTGATTCGCTTTGTTTTTACGGACTTGCCTTGATAAAGATCCCCCAAAAAAACCCCATTGTGGCTGTCACCAGGTTTCCGTTACTGGCACTTTTTGCCAGCTATTTTTGGCACTAATTGCTTTTAAACTTGGGACATTCTTAAAAACTTTCCACCTAAATGTTTTTTATTATTCAATAAATAGTTAATTGATCTTATTTGTCTCTGGATGTGTGTGCTGGATTAAGGGGCCGTGGTGGCTGTGCCCAGGAAAAATATTGGAAAACCCAGCATCGTGAAAAAATCATAATGTCATTTGACGTTTCATAGGCTTTAAAATGATGGAAATAGCCTTAATCCCTCCTTGTTATCTTTTCGCAACATTTTCGCAAAAATTATCCAACATTGATGTTGGATAAGCTGGGTTAAACATAAAACGAAAGGCTAATCTACCCTGCATTTATACTCCACATTTTGTTTCTTAAAGGAAACTGAGTCAGAATCTGTTCTCATGTAATTTGAATGCATACATTCACAAAGCTGATTTAATAATAAAATTGTATTACATTAAGCTTATCTTAATTTTCTTTCAGTTACTAAATCTCAATATTGAGATTGACCAAATTTGGCACAAATACCCGGTACACCCAAATTGGAATACTGGTGGGGCTGGGATTTATAGTTCACCTACTATCAAAGAGCATTCTGATCTCCACCAACAATGGAATTGAACCAAACTTGGCATACAGAACTCCCATGAACAACAGAAAATACTGAAAGGGTTAGGTGGTCATTGACCTTGAGTTTTGGAGTTGTAGTTCACCTACACCCAGAGAGCACCGAGGACTCAAATAATGGGAGAGAACTTCAGCCTTCTCTGCCAAAGAGGTTCCTAAGACAATCAGAAATATGTGTTTTCCGATGGCCTTTGGCGACCCCTCTGAAACCATCCTTGCAACCCCCCCCCCCCCCAGGTCCCAACCCCCAGGTTGAGAAACACTGGCATAGTAGAAGTTAGGCGTATTTTTAACAGCAATTCCCAGCAACATTTCATGCACAGAAAACAATATTTCTGCACAGAAATATTGTGTGAGAGAGAGAGTATAATTTGTGTGTGTGCATGTGTTTTGTATGCAGAATGCTGCTTTCAGCACAAAGTATGATACAAAATAAGACCCCAATCTCAGTCTTTGCCAGGAAGGAAATGTTCTGCATTGAAAGCAATAATTCTGCACAAAATTTAGATTTTGCTTGCAGAAAATCCAGTTTCCTGCCTTAAACCACTGTATGTGAATTTTGCATGGCAGATGACCCAAAGTATGAACATTCTTTGAAAACTGTCCAGGTTTTGAGTATTTTTATTTATTTTATTTTTTTGTAAGGAGGAGAAAAATGGTGACATTACATG
The DNA here is from genome assembly GCA_030556195.1 of Anolis apletophallus. Taxonomy (NCBI): domain Eukaryota; kingdom Metazoa; phylum Chordata; class Lepidosauria; order Squamata; family Anolidae; genus Anolis; species Anolis apletophallus. The sequence continues at coordinate 147,980,474 of JARBWK010000007.1, read as the reverse complement.
TTGCTTCTTTTGAGAAGGATTCATCCACACCAGGAAAGCCAACTTCAGCCCTCCTCCAGGTGTTTTGGACTTCAACTTCCACAATTCCTAACACCCTACCGGATGAGTTGCTATAGCTTTTCAGTCTGATTGGCCATGTGTAGCAGCATTCTCTCCTGATGTTCCGTGTGCATCTGTGCCTCAAGAGGTTTGTTCAGAGGTCTGTTGGAAATGAGGCAAGTGGTGTGACGGCACAGCAAGCGCCACTTGTATGAGAAACTTTAAGTTGCAAAGGTTTGCACTATTGTATTGTGTTTCTGCAAGCCTGCTCAGTTTTGCAAAGGTTTGGTTGCATTGATTGGTTCTTTCCTCCTGTCAATCATTGTTTAACAGAGCCCAATTAAGTTTGTTCTGCCCCTTTTCCCAGGGACTTTGGGAATCTAGCCATTTTGCTTATCAGAGCTTTCCTGGATTTCTCCAGAAGAGGACATACTGAAGGTTTGCCAGGCTAAGCCTTGGTCAAGCCATCTCTCAACACCAATCTGACTTTCCTTGGGACTCATACTGCATACTCAACATATCGGAAGGTTGAGTGACGCTGACGAGCCCCAAGCGCCTTCAAACAGTCAGGTGGCATTCAGAGGAAGGTTTCGTGCCTTCAACATAGGCCATGTGGATGGGGTCTCGAGTGTCCGTATCTCAAGGCCACAAAGAAGGAGAGGACTTGGAGAGCCATCCGGCTGAAGCTTCCTGGACCTAAGCAACTAAGAGACTGTAAAGTATTTTTCTTTTATCCTTTTGGGGAACCAAGTAAAGTGCCTGAGTGAAGATAACTCAAGTTGTAAAAAATAAAGCTTGTTTGAGTCATCTATAATGTCCAGCTTGGTCCTTGGGAGCCCCAAGCCTCTAAAGGAAGGCAAAAAGCAATCCCCTGGTATAGAGAGACCACGTCCTCGCCCTTCACCAAGTATTTAGACCGGATGCAACGGCACAAGTGGAGTGTGTGTGTGTGTGTGTGTATCTGTGGAATAATGTCCAGGGTGGGAGAAAGAACCTGAAGCAAGTGTGAATGTTGCAATTAGCAATCTTGATTCGCATTGAGTAGCCTTGCAGCGACAAAGTCAATCACTGAGGGTATCTATTGGCTGTTGTGCCTAGAGGCCCTCTCTAAGAACATAAGAACATAAGAAGAGCCATGCTGAATCGGACCTCAGCCCATCTAGTCCAGCATTCTGTATCACACAGTGGCCCCCAGTTGTACACGGGGATCTCGAGCAGAAGGGAGGGCAAAACCCTGACCTGCTCCCGACCCCCCCACAACCAGTACCCAGGGAAATCCTGCCTACCTCAACCAACTCCGAGGTGGCACTTGAATGTCCTTTTCAGTAACTACCGATACACTTGGTATCCATGAATCTGTCTAATCCTGCCTTGAAGTTGTTCAGGCTGACAGCTGTCACAACCTCTTCTGGAAGTGAGTTCCATAACCCAATGACCCTCTGGGTGAAGAAATATTTCCTTTATTAGTCCTAACTTTCCTACCTTGAGCTTCAGGGAGTGCCCTCTAGTCCTAGTGTTTTGTGACAAAGAAAATAATTTTTCTTTATTCACCTTTTCTATCCCATGCATGATTTTATACACTTCGATCAAGTCACCTCTTAAACGCCGTCTTCAAGGCTGAAAAGACCAAGGCGTTGCAACCTGGTTTCATAAGGGAGCCGCTCCATCCCTTGGATCATTCTTGTTGCCCTTTCTGTACCTTTTCCAGTTCCGTTATATCCTTCTTAAGGTGCGGAGACCAGAATTGTACACAGTACTCCAAATGTGGCCTTACCATCGATTTGTAGAGAGGTAATACAACATTTGCTGACCTATTTTCGATTCCCTTTCTGATCATGCCAAGCATAGAATTTGCTTTTTTCACTGCTGCAGCGCACTGGGTTGACATCTTCATTGAGCTGTCCACCAAGACCCCAAGATCCCTTTCCTGGTTTGTCTCGGAAAGCTTTGACCCCATCAGTTGATAAGTGTAGTAGGGGTTCTTTGCCCCGATGTGCATGACTTTACACTTGTTTAGGTTAAAATGCATTTGCCACTTTGTTGCCCATTCACTCAATTCGAGAGATCTTTCTGGAGCTCTTTACAATCAGTTTCATTTTTAACTACCCTGAACAATTTAGTGTCGTCTGCAAACTTTGCTACCTCAGAATTCACTCCTACATCCAGATCATTAATGAATAAATTAAAAAGTAACGGACCCAAAACTGAACCTTGGGGTACGCCACTTCTCACCTCTTTCTCTCCAGAGAAATGTCCATTTATTACCACCCTTTGTTTCCTACAGTTTAGCCAGGTTCCAATCCAGGACAAGACCTGTCCCCTGATTCCATGGCTGAAGAGCTTATTTAGGAGCCTTTGGTGAGGGACTTTGTCAAAAGCCTTTGAAAGTCAAGGTAAACAATATCAATTGGGTCCCCTTTATCTATGTGTTTTATTTACACCCTCAAAGAATTTTAACAAGTTAGTAAGACATGATTTGCCTTTGCAGAAACCATGTTGATTTTCTTTCAGCAATGCCTGTTCTTCTATGTGCCTAGTAATTTTTTTCTTTAATAATGGTTTCCATCATTTTGCCTGGAACTGAGGTTAAACTGACTGGTCTATAATTTCCTGGATCACCTCTGGATCCTTTCTTGAAGATCGGTGTTACATTTGCCTCCCTCCAGTCCTCGGGTACAGTGCCTGATCTTAGAGAAAGGTTATATATCTTAGCTAGAAGTTCAGCAATTTCACACTTGAGTTCCTTAAGAACTCTGGGGTGGATGCCGTCTGGACCTGGTGATTTGTTGACATTTAGTTTAGTAAGGCATATGAGAACATCCTCCTTGTTTATCTCTATCTGTTTTAATTCTTTTAATTCCCTCCCTGAAAAAACTGACTCAGCTGAAGGCATATGTTGTCTGTCCTCCTGTGTGAAAACGGAGGCAAAGAAGTCATTTAGCCGCTCAGCGATCTCTTTGTCTTCGCTGATTTTCCCTTTCTGGCCATTGTCACGAGTGGCCCAACTGCTTTTCTAGTTGGGTTCCTGCTTCTGATGTACTTAAAGAAGTTTTTGTTGTTTTTTAATATTCTTTGCTATGTGTGCCTCAAAATCTCTCTTGGCTTTCCTGACTGTTGCTTTGCATTTAGTTTGCCAGAGCTTGTGTTCCTTTCTGTTCTCCTCGGTAGGAAGAGCCTTCCATTTCTTAAATGAGTTTTTCTTTTTCCAATCACATCTTTTACTTCATTTGTAAGCCATACTGGTGTCCTTTTGGACTTTCCATGCCTCTTTCTTTTTATTGGAATGCATTTTAGTTCGGCCTGTTTTAAGGTATTTTTAAACAGTTTGGGAGGTGTTCTGTTTGGGAGGTGTTCACTGGCACTTGATTGTTTGCTGCCTGGGGTTCTCCTGTTTCTGAGTGGTGTTCTTTATTTCCTGTCTTGCTTTCTGTGTTTTTTTAATACTGATATCCAGATTTTGTTCATTTTCCTGGTTTCCTCCTTTCTGTTGAAATTGTCCACATGCTTGTGGATTTCGATGGCTTCTCTGTATAGTCTGACATGATGGTAGTCAGAGTGGTCCAGCATTTTTGTGTTCTCAGATAATATTCTGTGTCCAGGTGGGTTCATCAAGTGCTCTGCTATGGCTGACTTCTCTGGTTGAGATAGTCTGCAATGCCTTTCATGTTGTTTGATTTGTGCTTGGGCAATGCTGTGTTTGGTGGTCCCTATGGATACACGGTCCATACGGTAGACTCCTGCAGTGGTTAAAACAGTGCTTCCCAACCTGTGGGTCTCCAGGTGTTTTGGCCTACAATTCCCAGAAATCCCAGCCAGTTTACCAGCTGTTAGGATTTCTGGAAGTTGAAGGCCAAAACATCTAGGAACCCACAGGTTGAGAACCCTTGGGTTAGAGGATCCCTCATGTCCTTTGCTGAATGGAGCATTTGTTGGATTTTCCTGGTGGGTCTGTAGATAATTTGTAGGTTGTGTTTCCTCATCAGCTTCCCTATGCTTCCCTATGGGAGTGCCTCATCATCACCCTCCACCAGGCCGGGCTCAGGAGGGCCTTTTTGTTGGCCCCCACCAGGCTGGGCTCTGGAGGGCCCCATCATTGCCCTCTACCAGGCAGGACCCTGGAGGGCCTCATCACCGCCCTTCAGGAAGCTGGGCCCAGGAGGGCCTTGTCATTGGCCTCCACCAGGCCGGGCCCTGGAGGGCCGCATCATCGCCCTTTAGGCTGGGCATTGGAGGGCCTCGGCAACGCCCTCCACCAGGTTGGACCCTGAAGGGCCTCATCACCGCTCTTCAGCAGGCCACGACAGGTTGATTTGTTGTTTGTTTGCTTTAGCATTGAATGTTTCTCACTCTATTACTTTTGTTGTCAAGTGCCCTGAGTTCCCCTGGGGAAATAGGGAGGTATATAAATAAATAAATATTATTATTATTATGCAGACAGTGGTTCCCTTGATGTATGGTAACAACACTTTTCCTCTAGGTGAATCTTTGTCTTTACTTCCATGACTTGTTCTTGGTCTTGCAGCTCTTTTGACATCTGTCGTAGAATGCATACCCATTGGCCTGTAGAGCCTGGTTGACGTGGTTCAGTTCACCTTGGAGGAGATCCTGTCTTATTTTCAGACAACCACGGATCCTGTTTGCACGGTCTGTCATGGATTTAATTCTGCTTCTTTTTTGACCTGGGTGATGGTTGTAGTTTTTATGTCAATATCTACCACTGTGCGTAGGTTTTCTGTAGACTGTGTGGCCTAACTGTTGATTTACTCTGCGAATGACTAGGACATCTAGAAATGGTAGTTTTCTATGTTCTCTTTTTCCACAGTGAATTAGAAGTTTGGGTGGATGTTGTTGGTCCAATAACTTGTTTAGTTCTTCTTCTCCGTGGCTCCAAATGGTGAAGGTGTCGTCCACATACTGGAACCTTATAGTGGGCAATTCATACCAGCTGTTAGAAAGACCAAAACACCTGGAGGAGAGCTGAAGTTGGCCCATGCTTGTTGTCGATGCACCTCCACCCGGGTCTTTCGGCTGCCCAAGGAGTGTGTGACATTGAAATCCTCCTGAACACCAGCCCCATCTATCTTTGTGGCATTGCTCTCACTGGCCCGTCTGACAGCTGTCTGATCTTTCCAGCCCTCTGAGGCTTTCTCTGCCCCTTCCCTGCCTCCAACCCTTGAAGACGCAACCTAGATGGCAGCCGGCTTCCCTAAGGCACCAGACGCCGATGCTTCCCGACACCCGGCTGAAGATGCTAAGCTCCGGACATGGCTTTCCATGTGATCTCCTGAGAGTCAGCACATTGGCCTCTCCCTGCCAGGGACGTCGCTCATGTCGCATCGGCCTTCCTTGGATTGACGTGGCTGCAAAAGGCAAATATTATCCATTCTGAAGGTGGAGACGTCTGTCAAGCGGGTAGGGTGGTGCATTTAGACAAAGCCATGGGAGGAATAGTGTGCTCAGCCTTTAGGGGCGCATGGCTGGAAAGACAAGGAGATGACATCAAATTTGCGCATTTTTCTTGTGCTGTTAAACTGAGTTTGTGGTTGTCACATCTGCTTTCCTTTCAGCTACGAAGCTCGATTTAATGACTTTTGGGGGGGGAAAGGCAGTGCAGAGTTGAGGGTGGATCTGGGGGTGATATTTATTGTTTCATCTCTCTATATATATATAAAAGCATGTATACTTGTTTGTCTGTTTGTCTGTCCATCTGTGATGTCACTGGAAAAGAAGGGTGACATATGTGAAAAAGATGGAAGGAAGGAAGGAAGGAAAGAAAGAAGAAGGAAAGAAGAAGGAAAGGAGAAGGGATGGAGAAGAAAGAAAGAAAAAGGAGGGAAGAAAAATAGAAAAGGAAAGAAAGGAGGAAGGTATGTGTGAGGAAGAAGCGGAAAAGAAAAGAAAGATGATGAAGGAAGAAAAAAGGAAGGAAGGAAAGAAAGGAAAAGACTAAAAGGGGAAGAGGGAAAAAAGAAAGAAAGAAAGAAAGAAGGAAGGAAGGAAGGTAAAGAAGAAGGGAAGGGAAGGGATGAAAGAAAGAAAGAAAAAGGAATGAAGAAAAAGTGTGAGGAGGGAAAGAAAGATGTGATGAGGGAAAAAGAAGGAATAAGGAAGAAAAGAAGGAAAGAAAGAAAGAAAGAAAAGACTAAAAGGGGATAAGGGAAGAAAAAGGGGAGGATGTATGAGGGAAAGAGAATAAGGAAGGAAGGAAAGAAAGAAAGATGAAAAGACTAAAAGGGGATAAGGGAGGGAGGGAGAAGGAAGGAAGGAAGGAAGGGAAGGAAGGAAGGTAGGAAGGAAGGGAAGGAAGGAAGGGAAGGGAAGGAAGGAAGAAAAGAGGGGGAGAAGATCTGTGAGGGAAAGGGAGGGAGGGAAGGAAGGAAGGAAGGAAGGAAGGAAGGAACTACAATTATTATTACTCCACTTTCCTCTCCTAAACAAGAGTCAAAGCAGCTCACAGCACTGAAAGAAATACCAATTGCAATTTAAAGCAAAAGGATTTTCTTTGCAACCAATAGGAATATTATTATTATTATTATTATTATTATTACCACCCTGCTTTTCTCTCACACTGCTTTCTCTTTTAGTTGGAGAGCAAAACATCTCTCGACCTGCCAATACAAAAGTTCTGGAAGTGCAGCATTTAAAGCATTTAAAGCAAGTTACACGGGTTTTGATTTAGCAGCTTCTGCAACTGTTAATTGTTCACAACCAACGTACGGTTTAATTATGCCTTAGTTAAATGCATTTTAAACATGTGTGGGTTCTTTTTATTGGCAATAGTTAAAAGTCATTGCTTTTAAATGACTTTTAAACAAATCCAGGGTGATTTTAGTTTTGGGATTCGGAGGTCCCTCTTGGGCAGTTTTGTAGTTCATGTCAGGTGGATGCCGAATCTCCTCTGGATCTTCATCTGAAGTTCAAAGAATCTATTTAAGAAGGTGAATGTATTTTAGGAAGAAAGCATTGTATCCTGAAGAGGTCCTTTGAGCTTTGAGTGTCCTTTAAGAGAGGAAAGTGGTCTATAAATACAACAACAACAACATGTGAACCTCAAGCTAAATTCCAGACAGGATTCAACAGAAGACCCTTCCCCAAGACCAGGAGGACTGCTAAGGAATCTTTGGTGATGTAGCCTATATTTTTGACAAAAGTATTAGCAAAACGATCTCCGAGTATTCCTTGCCTAAGAAAACCCTCTGAAATTCACATTTTTTTGGCATAAACCAGCATGCAAATTAGGGTATCGATATAAACCAGGACCCTGCAAAAACTATAATGTGACTGATGGCTGGTAATGTCTTATTTTTGCCTTTCCATGCCAACAAACAGCATTGCAAAGGTACAGCAGAGATGAAAAATGCCCATCCACAAACATTTGATAGTTTTAGGCGGCCCGAGTCCCCATCGGGGAGATGATGGCGGGGTATAAATATTATTATTATTATTATTATTATTTTAGTGCCTTGTTTCCAGGAAAATGGTGAACTTCAGAATCAGAAGAAGTTGTAATTGTTTAAAGATGATATTCTTGGCTAGAATTTGTTTTCATGTGAGATGCTTGTTTGCACTTACTTGAACTTCCTTTCTTTCTCCTTTTCAAGGAAAACAGAATATGAGGAATCGAAGAAAGAACAGAAAAAGGAGGCAGCAAAGTATTCTCCATTTCATGGTAGGTGTTCTTATTTTGAATCACTCTTGAGTGAGCTCCGATGTTGGGTTTATGTCACATCATACCAATTCGTACATTCATGGTGCTATATTTCTATTGAAGACCAATGTCGCGCAACTGGATGCAGATATAAATGAGCAACCAAATGTCACCTTCAAATTCAAATCGATATGTAGAATCATAGAGTCATAAAGTTGGAAGAGACCTCGTGGGCCATCCAATCCAACCCCATTCTGACAAGAAGCAGGAAAATTACATTCAAAGCACCCCTGACAGATGGCCATCTAACCTCTGTTTAAAAAGCCTCCTTAGAAAGAGCCTCCATGGGTAGAGAGTTCCACTGCTGAACAGCTCTCACGGTCAGGAAGTTCTTCCTCATGTTCAGGTGTTATTTCCTTTCCTGTAATTTGAAGTCATTGTTCCATTGCAGCAGAAAACAATCTTGCTCCCTCCTCACTATGACTTCCACTCACATATGTATTAGGCCTGGGCAATGGTTCTAAAGTACTTACAAAACTAAAGTTCTGGTGGTGAAAACTAGGTGGCGCTGGTTAGCAACACTGCTTTGCTTCTACAGTGTTGCTAAATTTCTGGTGGTGAAAATTTCAGAACTCTAACAAAACTTTCAAAATTTCATTATAAATGGCAGTTCCTAATTGGTTCTCTCATAAATATCTTTGTCAAATACATAGCACACTTGTATCAGAGATTGTTACAGTCATCCTTCCACATTTGTTGTGGTTAGGGGTTAGAGGACTTGAGGAATATCTCCTTTTTAGCCTCATAGTGAATTTCCTGGTTCCAGAGTGGTGTCCATATTTTAGATACTTGGGTGTTATTTTTTTTTCTGCAAGAATACTTTCAGAAACCCACTGAATGTAATTCCTTTTCTGACAGGAGCTTCCTCAGCCCCATTGGAACAAAACATAGGAGTTCAAGTCCAAAGTTTTGGACTTCACCTGGAGTTGGGGAGTTCAAGTCCAAATCACTTGGAGGGCAGAAGTTGGCCTATACCTGACCTAGAGACTCCTAGATGAACCCAATTGCAAATATGGAGGGCCAACTGTATGTTGTCAAGTCTTGAAAGGTGTATTATATTGTGAAGAAAATGAATGATTTTGACCAAAAGTGAGAAACTCCCCATTGTCTCCAACATCTTTTGGAACTTTCCCACCTTGAAAGTATACCTTAAATATCTCTGGCTATATGAAATAAGCTTTCTCAAGCCAAAAGGGGAATATGGGGTCATTATAAAGGGACTATGAGGCATACATATCTGCATGTGGAGTTATGTGGAAACTGCATCACCCTCTGCTACCTTGTGTTGAGCAGCAATGTTCTCTCACTGAAGCTAGTCACCAAAAGTGCAATTGAATGCACAAGCAAAAGTGCTGTGTTCATCAGATGCAATCTCCCCCTGCTTGAGCAATGGCTCTGCATGGACAACTCTACTCTTGCGATCTTGAAGTGAAGGTGGACATCCCCTCAAAAAGATTGGAGAACTTCACCATATGCATAGGATACCAATGGGATTCCAAACAATGATTGCTCCATGAAAAGTGGTCAGAAGGAAGAGATCTGATTCTTTTCCTAAAAAGTCTGGTTTTTCTTCTGTGTTTTGTCTTCTATTGTACAGATGTATATGAGCTTCAACCAGAGTTATCCTTTGTCTCATCAAGTCTTTAGGGGTATGGCAGTTGGGACTTCCTTCCTTTGCTCACTTTTCTACAACTGCCACCAAAGTTTCCAAGGTTTTGAACTTGCACAACCATAAGTTCCTTTGTTGTCTTCTCCTCACCCTTTCAATTCCAAAGTTGGGGGGGGGAAGCTGTGGAGTGGGAAGATGTAGGGAGCAAATGAGCTCTAACAACCCAACCTCTATGCTATGTTGAAACAGATGGCACCCAAGATGACTGCTTAGCGCTGCATGTTTGACATCTCCCAGAAATAGCAAGCCACGCTGAACTGGTGGGCCTGTAGCCATGATCAGCTGAAGGTGGGAGTCACGTGCTCGGCTTCTCACCTCCTGGATGAGGAAACGCTCTCGGGGGTGACTCACGGTGCATCTGCTCTGCTTCCGACTCCCCCGCCTCATTTGTCCTCCAGCCCATGATGGTGGTTGGCTGGTTGCACTGTTGCCCTCTTGTCACCAGCTTGTGTGACAGGTAAAGTGACACGGAGTCGGCAGAGTTGCAAAGAAGGTTGCTCCGGGCTTTTCCCACATGGGGAGGTGAGGTCTCTCCAGCAGGAGGAGAGCAAAGTGGGAAACAGCCCATGTTGTAACATCTGTTCACTCTTTTCCCTCTTTTTGTTTAGAGATGAACAGTGGTGGATATGGCGAGGAGGAAGAGAGGATTGCAGACTAAGGCTGGCCCACAAGGAGCATCAGAGAGGACCACGCTTTGATAAGAAGAAGTCATTTTCATTCTTATGTTTTCAACTCCCATGTTCTACTTTCATTGAAGAGTGATGAGATGACCACTTGTGGCTGCCACATGAACAACTGCGAGAAGAAGGCATGTCTATGGCTGGTGGAAGACCTAGGTTAAGTTTTGGCACTCTTCTTGTTCAAAAAGAGATATGCAAGGAGGTTGCCTTTGCTCATTGACCTGTTGGTGCTATTGCTGTGTGCCATCACATTGACTTTGATGCATGGCAAATTACTGAATGAGTGACTTCCAAAAGATCGACAAAAGGACCATACTCTTCATGGCAAATCATTGCATGGCAACCTTCTTTTCTTCCTCACACATTTGCCAGGTTGGCTTTGACTCCTGGTGAATCACTGAATGAGTGACTTCCACAGGATCAACTGGGCCATTGTAGTCATCTCTGTCTACTGTAACATCGTATTGATTTCTAACTGGGCTTGGCCTCATGTAAGCCGCCCCGAGTCCCCTTGGGGAGATGGGTGCGGGGTATAAATAAAGTTAATAAATAAATAAAAACTGCGTTGTCCTTTCCCCAACATAACTGACTCTTCCAATGAATGATATTGCCTATTATTTATTTATTATTTATTTATGGCATTTTACCCCGCTCTTCTCAACCCCCGAGGGGGGACTCAGAGCGGCTTCCAAAAGGCATAATTTGATGCCTACATCACAATTGCAGTATAAAACACAATATAAAACCCTCCAGCATTCGACACTAAAATTTTATTATTACATGTCTAGTATAACTTCTGTGGACCAGGAGACTTCCCAGGGCATGAACTGAATACACAAAACATGGCAAAGAAAGGTAGATGCCATGATTTTACCAAAGGTGGTTCCTAGTAGAAAGACCATGTTACAGTAAACAAAGAACATGATCCTTTGGAAGTCACTTATTCCATGATTCACCATGAATCAATGTCAACTTGATAGCACATATCAACATTAGTAATGGGCACTTGAGTGGAACTGAGCTCTTTGCATGTCTCTTGGAAAACAAGAACTCAACTTGAGTATCACACCATCAGCTTGTTTCTTGTTTTCTTTTGGTTTAGAGAAAAACAATGGCAGATCTAGGGAGGGGACAGAGAGGGGGGAGACAAAGGCTAGCCCACAGAACAGGTTATCTTCATTCTTAAGTTCATACACACACACACACACATACACACACACTGACCCAAATATCCTGCTTTCCTTGAAGGGTGAGATGACCACTTGTAGGTACCACAAGAGGAAGGTGAGTCTATGGCTGATGGGATTCCCAAGTTGAGTTTTGGCACACTCATTGTTCACCAAGATATATGTGATGTAGGCATCAAATTGTGCCTTTTGGAAGCCGCTTTGAGTAAAATTTAAATTTATTTATTTACGGCATTTTACCCCGCTCTTCTCAACCCCCGAGGGTTGAGAAGAGCGGGTTAAAATGCCGTAAATAAATAAATATATGCAAGGAGGTTGCCTCACCTCAAGGACCCATTGTTCCTGTCATTGTGTGCCACCAAGCTGACTTTGACTCATGACGAATGAGTAACTTCAAAAGATCAACAGAAGGATCAACAGTCTTCGTGATGAGTCATTGAATGAGTGACTTCAAAATCAAATTCTTAGCAGCCTTGCTCAGTAAGGTGGTCTTTGTCTACTGTAATGCAATCCTCTTTTCTTCCTTACACTCAGGTTGACTTTGACTCATGGTGAATCACTGAATGAGTGATTTCCAAAAGCTCAACAAGTCAACTGTTGGTTTGCTGTAACATGGTCTTTTTTTCTAACTGCTTTAGTATTTCCCCAACATGGTTGACACTTCCATAGAATTATATTGCCTCTTACATGTGTCTCTCGGCATTACTTCGCGAACCAATATTCTTAGGAAGGACTCATCCCACGCTTTTTACAAGCATGTTGATGACTAAAAAGGCCAATCTGACATAGGCAAGTTTGATTGCAGAAAGCACAGCAGAAAGTCTCCTTGGGTGATGTTGTTTCCAAGTTGCGGTTCTTTCTGCGTTGTCGTTTCTCTTTGAGACCCATTCGCTGTGTCTTCTCAAAAGAGGCTGCAGCATTGTGGATAGTGTGTCTCCACGCCTCCCGATGTGAGGCCAGGGTGGACCATTGTTGGTGATCAATCTGGCCGAGCCTGAGATGTTGTTTCAGGGAGTATTTAGATCTCTTTTTGGGGGCGCCTCTCTTGCGCTGACGGGTGGCGAGTTCACCGTAGAGTAGCATGTTTGGGAGGCGGTGGTCCTCCATCCTAGAGATGTGCCCTGCCCAGCGCAGCTGTGTTCTCAATAGCATGGCCTCAATGCTGGTGATCCCTGCTTGCTCAAGGACAGCAACATTCGTCACATAGTCGGTCCAGTGTATATTTAGGACTGTGCGAAGACAGCGCTGATGAAAGCGTTTGAGGAGTCGTAGGTGTTGGCGATAGGTGACCCATGTTTCAGACCCATAGAGGAAAATAGACAGTATGATAGCTCTGTACACACTGATTTGGTGCTTTGCCTCAGGTGCTTCTTGCTCCAGACTCTTTTGTGAAGCCTTCCAAATGCACTATATGCCTTTGATAATCTGTGATCTATCTCTTTGTCAATCTTGGCGTCTGAAGAGATGATGCTTCCCAGGGAGGTGAACTGCTGAACGGACTTAAGCACAGATTTGCCTATGCTGATGTGGGGATGATGGTGTTCTTCCTGTGGTGCGGGCTGGTAGAGGACTTCCGTTTTCTTCAGGCTGACTTCCTGCCCAAACAGCTCTGCAGCTGTTGCAAAGCAGGATGTGAGGCGCTGTAGGGCTGCTTCTGAATGGGTGGCAAGGGCAGCATCATCAGCAAAAAGCAACTCACTGACTAGATAGTTTAGAGCAGGGGTGCTCACACTTTTTCAGCATGGGAGCAACTGATTAAAAAACCAAGTCCCAAAGATCACCTACCCAGAAATGTAAAACGTATAACTATTTTCTTATTTATTTATTTATATTTATTATTCATTTTTATGTACTGCTCCTTCCAGCAGGCTCGGGGCAGTTTACATAAAATGAAGTTATAAAACGTCAACATTTCAATTTAATAACAACAATATAAAACAGAGCATAAAAATACATCCAACCACCCCATTTCTCCCACACTGCCATATTACCACACATATTATCAGCCAGAATGTAAGAAGAGAGGCTGTTGAACTGCAAGGCCATTTAATACGCAGCAAGGTAAACAAAGGGGCATGCAAAAATACATCCAACCATCCCATTTCGCCCACATTTCCATATTCCCCAACATATATTTCTCAAGGAACAAAGCAAGCAGAGAGGCTTTGTAGCTAAAAGGCCATTTTTAAACATTAAAAATAAACAAAGAGACATGCCACAGAACAATCAAGCACCCACCCCAAAGTAAAAAGACCGACCTTTGAGATGCGGTAAGGAAATGACCCCAAAGCATCCTTCTTCTTCTCCTCCGTCGTTGCTCCTATTTCCACACCGCCAGCATGCGTGCCGCCTCCAAGAGCTCACGAGAAGTCCGAGAGGCAGAATGGGTGCTTCTGCGCATGCCCGCGGGGCCAGCCATGCATCGCGTCATCCAGGCCCGCCCCCTTTGGTCTCCTACGACTGAGTGGCTGGAGAAAGACGGAGGGAGGAGGAGGAATCCAAAAGAGGGGGCCCATTCTGCCTCTTGGACTCTGGAGCTTTTGGAGGCGGCGCGCGAGCAGGGAGCGGGGAGGAGCAACGATGGAGGACTTCTTTGCAGCGTGCAGGGGCGCGTGAAGAGGACCAACAGCAAAAAACCTGGTCAGGGGCCTGAAGATCACCAGGATGAGGCCCAAAGATCACCCTGGTGATCCCAATCACCGTTCTGAGCACTCCTGGTTTAGAGTCTTAGTGCAAGCCCTCAGACAGCTTAAGTTGAACAAGCTACCATCAGTACGATAGCGCATATATATGCCTTCTTCTTCTTCTTCTGTAGTATAATGTCTAAGGCATGAACTGAAGACACTAAGCATGACAAAGAAAGGTTGGTTCTAAAGCCACAATTTTATCAAAGGTGATGTCTTATTTATTTAAAAATTTAAAATTTTGTACCCTAACCTTCTCACCTCCATGGAGGGACTCAGACCGGCTTACAGAAAAACCATGTTACAGTAGACAAAGGAGACTATGGTTGACTTAATGGTTTACTATGAGTCAAAACCTACTTGATGGCACATAACAACATCAGCAATGAGTACTTGAGAGGAGGAAACCTCCTTCCATATCTCTTGTTGAACAAGGACTCAGCCTGCGTATCACACCAACACACCTTCCTCTTGCAGTTGCCCATGAAATAGCCACAAGTGGTCCTTGGGCCTCTCCACTATCTACCACTGGCTCCTGGTTGGAATAGGCCTACATTTCTCCCACAAACTATGCCATGAGGAATGCCACATAAGGTGAGACCATACTATCAACAATATGGATTCTGATCCATTTCTGTCTTAGCTTCCTGACTTTGTTACAGGCTCGGCTTTATATCTACCCAGTATTGGCCAAATCACATCCAAGTGACCTAGAAATATGGTGGGAACAATCAAAAGCAGTTCCAAAAAGGAGCAGATATAAAATATAGAGAAATGAGCCCACCTTTCCTGATGAAGGAGGTAACCGTAAACTATAGCTTCCGTAATCTTCTTGATGCTCTAAGCAGTTTCATCACAAGTCAATGCCCAGGAAATGATGGGAAGTTCCTTCAAACAAGACTGAAACATGAATAAATCAATATGAATATAAAGAAATCTTCTCTGGAAAATGGGTGGAGCAACTGGCTTAACTAAAGAATAATGTATATAACCTTTACTTCCTTCTTTCCCTCCCTCTCATCCACTCTTTCCAAATCATTTGATGCACCTTGAAACATCTACAACAATGCTTCCACTTCAGATGCAAGCAACTAGAGCAGTGGTTCCCAAACTTTTTTGGCCTAGTGCCCCCTTTCCAGAAAAGAATTTATTCACCGCCCCCCTAGAAATTAATTTCTGTTAAATTTAATAGCAATTAAACAGAAAGAGATATGTATCAATGCAGTGGTTCTCAACCTTTCTAATGCCATGACCCCTAAATAAGGTTCCTTGTGTTGTGGTGACCCCCAACCATATTGTCATTGCTACTTCATAAATAATTTTGCTACTCTTATGGATTCTAATGCAAATATCTAATATGCAGGATGCATTTTCATTGTTACAAATTTAACATAATTAAAGCATAGTGATTAATCACAAAAACAATATGTTTGGGGGAGTATGGAGAACAGATGATGGGATTTGCAGTACCTTCAATCGATTCAGCTCTGACTTCCACAGACAACTGAGACCACCACAAATTACAGAACTGGACCAAACTTGGCACAGAGAACCCACATGACCAACAGAAAATACTGGAGGGGTTTGGGAGGAATTGGCAGTGATTTAGGGGAGATGTAGTTCACCTACATCCAGAGAGAACTGAGAACCCAAACAACTATGGATCTGGACCAAACTTGGCACGAATACTCAATATGCCCAAATTTGAACATTGGTGGAGTTTTGAGAAAATAGCCCTTCTCATTTGGGAGTTGAAGTTACTGGGATTTATTGTTTACCTACAATCAAAGAGCATTTTGGATTCCACCAACAATGGAATTCAGCCAAACTTGGCACACACAACCCCCGTGACCAACAGAAAATACTGGAGGGGTTTGGAATAAATTGCCTCTGCCGGGGAAGGCCATGCTTTCTTCTGCAGTGGCGGGGAGGCTCCACCAGAGGACGCGGAGGCCTTTGCACTGCAGCCTTCACACTGCACTGCGTGTTGGGGTCAAAGCGAAGGGGGCGGGACCAAAGAAGAGGGCCACACGAACCCTCCTAAATGGCCAATCATCCACCACCCCCTTAAAGGGGTTCACTGTCCCCCAAATTCCCCTGAGCCTCCCACCGCCCCCTTGGATCACCTCGCCGCCCACCAAGGGGTGGTACCACCCACTTTGAGAATCAGTGAACTATAGCATCCAAGCTTGCAGACGGTTTTATAGTGACTTCACTTTTTTCATGTGCACCATGATATGAGCATAGCATGACTTGGGTAGTTGTCAGCCACAGCTTGACCACATTGCAAATTTCACAGATTTTAATTGGTGGAACATCAAGATGGCAGGGAACATCCAGCTGGGTCTCATCATGTTGCCTTCCGTTTCCATCAGTGACCAGCAGGATATGGCCACCTTGACATAAACATGATAGTGGCTATGAATATGGCCAGGCTCCAACATCTAAAATCTTGATGGTCTCTCTCTCACACACACACAGTGGACTTACTTCATGCTTGTCTAAGCAGATTTGTAAATGTACCTGTATGGCCATTTCACATACACCAGCTATCCCCCCATATCCAGTGGGCTTAAGGGCACAAAACCACTATGAAAGTACAAAAAATACAAATAGAAATGCTATTTGTACTTGAATAAATAAAGAAAAGGTGCTCCAGTGTATTATATGGTAAGTGTACATTCATATAAGGCAGTTCAGTGCAGCTATGATATCGAGCAAGAATTTGGGGGTCTTGCCGTGAAGACAGAGACCAGTCAGACCCACCAAAGAGGATCCGATATAATCCTGGTGAGAAAGGAAGTGACCAATTGGATTTTTCCTGAATTTCCTCAAATAAAATCTCACCAAATTGAAGAAATGCCACCGAGTTGTTTTATTTTGTTCCAGCTGCAATCATTTGCCAAAAGCTGACATAAAGCACAAGGCAAAAACAGAGATAAACAGAGCTGTCAAAGTTCAAATTTCCCGCCCCTTTGCCGGCTTTGCGCTGATTGGTTGGAGTCATCAGCTGGCAGGGAGCCTCAGCCAATCAGGAAGCCAGTGCCACTTCGGGCTCTCGGCTAATGAGAGCCGGTAAGCTGTTAGGAATTGTGAGAGTTGAAGTCCCAAACACCCGGCGGGCCCAAGTTTGCCCATGCCTGGTGTAGATTCACCTTTTGTTTTAGGGCCAGGACTAGAAGAGTGTTTGTTTCTCCTGAAAAGCTTTCCAAAAATCTGCCTTGAAACCCCAGCAGCCACTGCCTGAATCCCCCTGCTTGCCTGCCTGCCTGCCTGCCTGCCTGCCTTTAATTGGGGCCTTAATCTCCCTCCTGATATAATAATAATAATGCAATTGGTACCACCAGGCAGCTTTCGAACGCTTAACTACCCGTGCCGTCCACAGCCCATTAGGCACACAAACGCTGCCAAGGGCTCCCATTAGTTCCATCCAGAGAGCTCCACAGAGCTGTTAGGAAGCCAATGGACTGCACAGGCGCAGCAATGCCTTTCCTCTTATTGGAAGAGAGTTCTAGTATGGGCTGCAAATCTGCACTCCTGGAATACAAGGCTACCTGCAAGGGCTCTGTGATATTTGTGAGCTGGGAGGGTTTTCTTCAACAGGCCAGCTTTCTAGGCGTTTCATTATTATTGTGTTGTACTGCTGCTGTATAGTTTTTTGTATCTAAGTCGGAGAGTGTGAGAGTTGTGTAGCAATGAGTTCTGATGGTTGAATAGTGTAATAATTCTGTTACTTTGTGCAACCGAACCAAGGGCCCTGATGTGCAACAAGCGTTCAATCTCATGCACACGTTTTGGGGCGGGTGGGTGAGTGGGCTAGCTTCCTAGCCATTCGGGAGGGTCCCTTTTCGGTTGCCTCAGCTTCCCCAGCGGTATGGAAGCCCATCCTTAAAGGCCCAGGCACCCCTTTGATCCTCTGCTCCAAAACGGGCAGAAAAAAGGCTATTTCTGGCTCCGCAATGAAAGGAGGAGAGAGGCAGAGGAGTGAGGAAGCGCGTGTGAGGGAGCGGGGGGGGGGGCGCACGGTCCTCGGGCTCACTCACTCTCTCGCTCGGAAGCCAGGCTCCCCATCTGCTCCTGCGGATGGGAAGGAACACGGGGAGGGAGGGAAACAGGTGCGTGCAGAGCGGTCGAGGGCGTCCCTGGGGGGCGTGTGCCGCTGAGTTGGGAGAGACCCCAGGGGCCGGCCATGGCATTTTTATTTGTTTCAACATTGGGGTTTTTTTGGTTCGTGATTTGGCGCCCCCCTTGGCCTGCGCCCCTAGGCCATGGCCTAGATTGGCCTTATGGGTAATCTGGGCCTGCACCTAATCAACAATCAGTTAGTTAAAACAATGTTCCATCCACAAACCTAGGTTAAGAACAGTACGCCATATTCCCATCTGTTAGCTTGCCAGTCCTATTCCAGAGTGCTGCTTTCTGCTATTGTGCAAAGGCCTGGTCACATAGTCAAGCTTTTACTTTTTTCCTAAATGCTAGGAGGGATGGGGCCAATCGTATTTCGCTTGGAAGCGCATTCCACAGCAGGGGAGCCACAACCGAAAAGGCCCTGTCTCTCGTTCCCACCAGCCGCATTTGAGTAGCTGGCAGGAGCGGGAGTAGGGCCTCCCCAGATGATCTTAAATTACGAGGTGGGACGTAGAGGCAGATGCGTTTGGACAAGTAAGCTGGGCCAGAACCGTATAGAGTGCTCTCTGGATGTAGGTGAACTACAACTCCCCAACACAAGGTCAATGACCACCAAACCCTCCCAGTATTTTCTGTTGTCCATAGGGGTTCTGTGTGCCAAGTTTTGTTCAATTTCATTATCGGCTGAGTTTATTTATTTATTTATTTATTTACATCATTTACATTCCGCCCTTCTCACCCCGCAGGGGGACTCAGGGCGGATCACAATGCACATATACAGGCAAACATATACAGACAGACACAGAGGCAATTCAACATTCCAGCTTTTCTGGCCACCAGGAGGAGCTGTCGCATTCCTTCACTCCTTTTGTGTGTATTTCCTGGATATTTTTATGGCCTCGTAAATCAGTTAAGTTATCTAAATTTCCTACTTGACAGATACAACTGTCTTTTGGGTTGCAAAGGTTGACAATGAGCTACACAATTAGTCGAGCCGGGCTGACCTCAAACTCATGATCTTCTGGTCAGTAGAGATCTTATGCAGCTGGCACCCAGCCAGCTGCGCCACGTTCCCGGTGCTCTTCGATGGTAGGTGAAATATAAATCCCAGGAACTACAACTTCCAAATGTCAAAATCAACCCTCCCCCAGAATCCCAAATTTGGACGTATCAGGTATTGCTGCCAAATTTGGTCCAGTGAATGCCAATACATCCTGCATATCAGATATTTACATGACAACTCATAACAGTAGCAAATTACAATTATGAAGTAGCAATGAAAATAATGTTATGGTTGAGGGTCACCACAACATGAGGAACTGTATTAAGGGGTCGCGGCATTAGGAAGCGTGAGAACCACTGTGTTACATAGTGTTTTTAGGGTTTGTAAATCACAGACCAAGAATCCAGGAATACAAACCAAAAGCCAGAGTTCAGATGGCAAGCCAGGAAGACAAGCTGAAGTCAAAGTCCACGAGTCCAAAGCCAGGATGTCACCTGTCATGTGGTCCAGAAGTCAGTCAGAAATTGAGGAATACAAACAGGGTTCGAAACAAGAAACTTCACTCTGGAGAAGAAGAACCAGAACTGGAGACTTTGGGGCCGGACCTTGGTATCTGATCCTTCCACAGCCCTTGGACTTATTTGCTGAACAAGCATAATCTATTTAGCAAGATGGACAGGAAACGAGGACAACCGGCACATTAAGCCAGTGTTTCCCAACCAGTGTGCCGGGGCACACTAGTGTGCCGTGATTGATCATCGGGTGTGCCGTGGGAAATTGGAACCTCCAGGAAAGGGGGGGGGGAGAGAGAGAGAGTCTAGTGTGTTGAAGTATAAAAACCCCAAGAAACCTACCTCGATAAACACCCCCCTCCCCACTCGTTGTCTACTTGGTCTCTCCCTCTCCATGCATTGGGAAGGCCCGCCTCCCTTTCCCCAAGTAGAGACCTCCTCTTGCCTCCTGGGGTTCTGTGTGGGAAGTTTGGCTCAGTTTTATCATTGGTGGGGTTCAGAATGCTCTTTGATTGTAGGGGAACTATAAATCCCAGCAACTACAACTCCCAAATGTCAAGATCTATTTCCCCTGAACTCCATCTGCTTTCATATTTGGGTATATTGAGTATTCATGCCAAGTTTGGTCCTGATCCAACATTGTTTGAGTCCACAGTGCTCTCTGGATATAGGTGAACTACAACTCAAATATTCAAGGTCAATCCCCACCAAACTCTTATAGCATTTTCTCTTGGTTATGGGAGTTCTGTGTGGGAAGTTTATGTCTTTCTGCCATTCCTGCCAGGATATCTATGTTGAGTTCATCGAAACAGGTCCAGGTTTCACACTGAGTGTATAAATACATTTTAAAAACATATTAACTATATGTATTACTGTGTTAGAGTGTCATTTTGTGTCATTTTGGTTGGTGGTGTGCCCCAGGATTTTGCAAATGTAAAAAGTGTGCCGCGGCTCAAAAAAGGTTGGAAAAACACTTCATTAAGCCACTCAGAAAAAAGAGCAGCAGAGAAAGAGAGAAAGGACAATGTTTGTATTTTACTATTCTTCATAAAATTATATGGGTTGGAATTCACTACTATTGTTCTCAAAAGGAAAATAAAACAGAGGGATTTTTCTGTATTTCTTTTTCATTCTTAGAATCCTAGAGTTGGAAGAGACCTGGTGGGACATCCACCCCAACGCCATTATGCCAAGAAGCAGGAAAATTACATTCAAAGCACCCCCAATAGACAGCCACCCAACCTCTGCTTAAAAGCCTCCAAGGGAGCCTCCACCGCAGACTGGGGCAGGGAGCTCCACTGCTTAACAGCTCTCACAGTTAGGAAGTTCTTCCTAATGTTCAGATGGAATCTCCTGTCCTGTAATTTGAAGCCATTATTCCATTGCGTCCTAGCCTCCAGGGCAGCGGAAAACAAGCTTGCTCCCTCCTCCCTATGACTTCCCCTCACCTCTTGATCCATGGCCCTCATCATGTCTCCTCTCAGCCTTCTCTTCTGCAGGCTAAACATGCGCAGCTCTTTAAGCCACTCCTCATAGGGCTTGTTCTCCAGACCCTTGATCTTTTGAGTCGCCCTCCTCTGGACACATTCCAGCTTAGGGTCAACATCTCCCTTCAATTGTGGTGCCCAGAATTGGACACGAAGTGATTCCAGGTGTGGTCTAACCAAGGCAGAATAGAGCATGGGGAGCATGACTTCCCTGGATCTAGACACTAAACTCCTATTGGCCAGCAGCATCACATTTTTGGCTCATGTTTAACTTGTTTTTTGAATATCTGGAGAATGCTGTCTGTTAAGCCTGTGTAGGTTCGTCGGAATGCTCGTAAAATTGGAATGAATTTGGCTTAAATTAACTTTTGAAGCAGTTTTGAAGTGAGGTAAGCAACTCGGAAGTGAATTTGCCATTTCGAAGTCACCGCTGCCATTTTCAGAAAGGAATCGGCATTAGATCCCCCGAGGTGCTTTGCTTTCCCCTCAAACAACCCAGTTTGGAGGGGATGTCCTTCCCTCCACGTTAGACCTGGGGCACACGGCTCTCGCCCCAGTTTTGACGCGGAGGGAAGACATCCGCTTCCAAACTGGGTGTTTAACCAGTGCTGTTTCTTTCCTACTGCCAGTGCTGTTTCGTTCTTACTGGCATGCATCTCTGCATTTCAAAATTTCCGAAATTTCAAAAATTGGAATGTTCTGGAAATTTTCGGAAGTCATTTAGATTCGAACCACCAGCACTCCCTACATCCGCAACGAGTTTTGAACCATTTTGTCCTTGATCAAACAGGCCTACTGTCTGTGCTCTATTTTCCTTCCCAATGTGGATTCCCAATGTGGAGTCAGGAAATCAATTTTCCAACCAGGAAATGAGCAATACAGAATACTTTTTTCACTCTCACCTTGAATTACAAAGTAATGCTGAAAACAACAGTGAGCTAATACCATCTGCTTTACCATGGTTTGGTCTAAGAGCGCTCCATCTTACTTAACCTTCTGTCTTGCTCAGTTTCATTCCTTGTTGCGTCTGTTCATTGCACTCAACCCTCTCACCTCTCATTTGCTTCTGATTGTTGCTGCCAGATCCTCATCTGAAGCCCCCTTCTCTTCTGCTTTGGTTGGACCTCACCTGGAATAAGACTGTATCCAGTTCTGGGCAGAGCAATTCAAGAATTTAGAGCAGGGCTGTCCAACTTCTAACCGGCCAAAGGCCGGAATTCAGGTCAGTGATGACCTGGGGGGCCGCCCACGGCCCCGCCCATGGCCCGCCCCTCCTCCTAAAGTGTCATGCCGGGTGGCAGAAGCGGGCGTGACACTTTAGCAGGAAGGGCGAAGCCAAGGGGAGCCCTCCATGGCTTCGCCCTTCCTGCTAAAGATTCATCCTCCTCCTCCTCCTCCTTCCCCCCGGCGCTGCGGCGATCGGGACACCAGCAGCGCCGGGAAGGAGGAGGCCCGCCCCCTCGCTCCCTCCCCCCCTTCCTGGTGCAGCCGGTGTCCCAATCGCCGCGGCACCGGGGGGAAGGAGAAGGAGGAGGAAGGGAGGATTCCTCCTCCTCCTTCCCCCTGGCGCCGCGGCCATCGGGACACCAGCGGCACTGGGAAGAAGGAGGAGGTCCGCCCCCTCGCTCCCTCCTGCCCTTCCCAGCACAGCCGGTGTCCCAATCGCCATGGCGCTGGGGGGAAGGAGGAGGAGGAGGAAGGGAGGATTCCTCCTCCTCCTTCCCCGTGGCGCGCCGCGGCGATCAGGACACCAGCGGTACCGGGAAGGAGGAGGAGGCCCGCCCCCTCGCTCCCTCCCGCCCTTCCCGGCGCAGCCGGTGTCCCGATCGCCACGGCGCCGGGGAAGGAGGAGGAGGAAGGGAGGATTCCTCCTCCTCCCCTCCCTCCTCCCCGCCGCTGCGAACCGGATCGCAGCGGCAGGGCGGAGAGAGGGACGGAGGGGGCAGTGCAGGGAGGAGAAGCTGGCTCCCTTCCTCCAGCCGGCCCCGCCTCCTCCCCCGCCCCCCCCCCCCTGCCGCCTTTAAAAAAATTGAGTATTCATGCCAAGTTTGGTCCTGATCCAACATTGTTTGAGTCCACAGTGCTCTATGGATATAGGTGAACTACAACTCTAAAACACCAGGTCAATGCCCACCAAACCCTTATAGTATTTTCTCTTGGTTATGGGAGTTCTGTGTGGGAAGTTTGATTCCATTCCCCATTGTGGCCAACAAAGCTATTTTGACATTGCTCCCATTTTCAACCACATATCTGTATGAGATGAGCTTGTCTAGCTTGACTGCGATAAAAACTAAACACACAAAGAGACTGAAAGCTGTTGAGCAAGACCTTCGTGTGTGTCTTCCTGCCATTCCTGCCAGGATATCTATGTTGTGTTCATCGAAACAGGCCCAGGTTTCACACTGAGTGTATAAATACATTTAAAAGCACATTAACTATATGTATTACTGTGTTAGAGTGCCATTTTGTGTCATTTTGGTTGGTAGTGTGCCCCAGGATTTTGTAAATGTAAAAAATGTGCCGCGGCTCAAAAGAGATTGAAAAACACTGGACTAGGGCAACCCCTTTGCAATACATCTCACCTCACATGGTGACTCGGCCATTACCACATCCCCTTAGGTATTGCAGCATGATATTCACAGTCCTACCCAGCTGCTATCAATATTCCACATGTTTATTAAACAGTATTTTATTCTATGATTAGAAATGCTTTGCCATATCCAATAAACACTGTGGTCAATGTGTTAAATAATTTCCCTGAAGGACCTACAATTGCTTAGGAAGGGATTCCTAATGTCCTGATAAAATCATTCTGGAAGACCTACAAATGTCTACACAAGTGTTTTTTCAAGGAATCTCTAGTCAGTGGTTCTCAGTCTGTGGGTCCCCAGGTGTTTTGGCCTGTAACTTTCAAAAATCCCAGCAGATACTCCTACTGAGTCACAAAGGAGAGAGAAAGATGGATTCTTTCATCCTTCTTATATAGCCACCTGCTGATAGGTCACCAGTAAGGGACACTGGCTGATGCAAGCCCCCCGCTATACACCTCACCTCACCTGGTGGTGGCTCAACCATTACCACACACTCTTAGGTATTGCATCATAACATTCATACCCAAGTGCTAACAATGCTGTGTCATTTGCCAGTCTTTCCATGGCCCTAGACGAGATCGCCCCCAGGCGCGCTCTCCTCCCCCGCAGGAATCGCTCGCCTTGGTTTACCGAGGAGCTGCGGGCGATGAAACGGAGGAGGAGACAGCTAGAGGACGTGTGGCGGAGTCTCCGTGACGGCGTCGAAATCGGCTTATAAACAGTTTAAAGAGGTTTATGAGCATGCTATCAAGGAAGCCAAAAAAGGTTACTATTCTTCCCTGATAGAGTCGGCTAACTCACGCCCAGCGCAATTGTTTAGAATAACTCGGTCGCTGACAGCAATCCCAACTGTCCCAAATGATAGGGGTTTGGCGCCTTCCGCTGAGGCTTTCAGAGTTACTTTACCGACAAGATTTCGACCCTCCGCTGGGACATTCCTGCCACATTTGATACAGTTAGTGAGCTCGAGACCCGCCGCCACTCGGGCGGGTCCACCTTCACCCGTTGCCAACTGCTGGACGCAGCAGCTGTTGACAAGTTACTAGCTGCAGCTAGACCTACTACATGCTCCCTCGACCCGTGCCCCTCCTGGCTTGTTAGAGCTTGCCGGGAGGGACTACGAGGCCCCCCTGGGCACGATCATAAATAGCTCCTTGAGCAAGGAGTCTTCCCCCGGGATTAAAAGAGGCAATGGTGAGACCGCTGCTGAAGAAGCCGAATTTAGATCCTTCGGCTCCCTCCACCACCGGCCAGTTTCCAACTTGCCTTTTTAGGCAAGGTAATTGAGAGGGCAGCAGCGGATCAGCTGCAGCAGTTCTTGGAAGACACAGCTGGACTTGATCCTACCAGTCCGGCTTCCGTATTGGGCACGGGACAGAGACCGTGCTTGTCGCCATTACAGACCAACTTCGCCAGCTGGACCAGGGTGGATCGGCACTGCTCGTCTTGTTAGATCTGACGGCAGCTTTCGATACTGTAGATCATGCCTTGTTAACCCACCGTTTAGCCGGCGCCGGGGTTGGGGACTGCCCTTAAATGGGTGGCCTCCTTCCTCCGGGGCCGGGGACAACGCGTGTGGAGGGGGCGGGAGGTCTCGGGAGAACCTCACTTCATTGTGGTCCCCCAGGGGCCATCCTCTCCCCCTTATTATTCAACGTGTACATGCGCCCCCCGGCCCAGCTGGCCCGCGACTTTGGTCTGGAGTGTTATCAGTATGCTGATGACACCCAGCTTCTGCTGAGAATGGACGGCAGGCCGGATACTGTACCGATTGTTTCCATCGGTGCCTCGAAGCCGTGACTGGTTGGCTGCGGGCCAGCCGGCTGAAGGTGAATCCGTCGAAGACGGAGATCTTGTGGCCTGGTCGGCCTGGGGGGGTGAAGTGCGGTTGCCTACCCTGGACGGCGAACGGCTTAATCCGTCGCCGATTGTTAAGAGCCTAGGCGTTCAGTTGGACCCCCTGCTGACCATGGAGACCCAGGTCTCTGCGGCCAGCAGGGCGTCGTTATTTCACCTACGACAGGCTAGGCGACTGGCACCCTACCTCTCCAGGGATGACCTGGCCGCGGTGATCCAAGTGACGGTCATCTCGAGACTAGACTACTGTAACGCCCTCTACGTTGGCCTCCCTTGGCGACACCGGAAACTCAAGCTAGTGCAGAATGCCGCTGCTCGCTTGCTGACGGGAACGCCAGTGAGGGAGCATATCACGCCCATTCTTCGGCAACTGCACTGGCTGCCTGTTGAGTACCGAATTGCCTTCAAGGTGTTGGTGTTAACCTTTAAGGCCTTACACGGCCTAGGGCCTGCGTACTTGAGGGACCGCCTTGCCCCATATGTACCCCCGAGGTCACTACGTTCAGGGGAGTCCAATCTTCTCCTAATTCCATCGGTCCGCACCTGCCATCTGTCCGTGACCAGGCAAAGGGCCTTTTCCGTGGCGGCACCGGTACTCTGAACTCTCTCCAGATGACGTCCGTGCCGCCGGGAGCTCATTCCGTTCCGCAGGGCCTGCAAGACCGCCCTGTTCAGACTGGCCTTCGGCTAGGTGAATTAGCCGAACGTATTCATCTTCTGACCAACACTTTGACACTGGAACGCCATGAGTTGACACAACTGTTAATCTCGGGACCAATGTTGTATGTTTTATGTTTTATTGTACGGCGACATGAATGCCACATGTTAGCCGGGTTTTATGCTGTGATCCGCCCCGAGCCTGCTGGGAGGAGCGGAATATAAGAAGGAACAAATAAATAAATAAATAAATAAATAAATTTCTATCTAACAAAGCTGAACATGAGCTAATAAAATGGTGGGGAAGCTTTAAAAGTCAATGCAAATTTAGGCTGCATCAATAGGAGCCTAGTGCCTAGATCAGCGGTCAGAAACCTTTTTGACTCAGAGAGCCATGAAAGCAAAATATTTGGAAATTTATTTCAGTGAGAGCCATAATATATTTTAAGACTGAATTCAACTAAATGTGAGTATATACGTACATACTATGAGAAAAGGATTCCCCTGGCAGAATGACAGGACACTTCAGACCTGGCTCTGCAAAAGGCACGCTCAGGACTCTGGGTAGGAAGAGAAGACGGAAGGAAGGGGGAAAGAAAGAAAGACAGAGGAAATAAAGGAGAGGAAGGGAGAGGAAGAAAGAAAAGAAGAACAAACTATGGAAAAGGAAGAAAAGCAGGAGAGAGACAAGGAGGGGAAAAGAAAGAAGGAAATGGGAAGGGAGGAAAGGAAAGGGTGGGAAAAGAAAGGAAAGGGAGTGAGAAAAAGTAAAACAATGAAGGAAAAAGAAGAAAAGAAAGAAGGGGAAAGAGAGGAAAGTGAAAAGAAAGGAAGGAGAAGGAAAGGAAGACTTGGGGGGGAGAATAGAAGAGGGAGGGAGGAAGAGGGAGGGAGAATGGAGGAAAGAAGGAAGGGGAGAGAGGGAGGGGAAAAGAAGGAAAGAAGAAGGACGGGGTGAAAGGAAGAAAGGAAGGAAGGAAGAGGAAGGAAGAGGGAGAATGGAGGAAGGAAGGAAGGGGAGAGAGGAAGGGGAAAGGAAGAGAGAAGGAAAGAATGGAAGAATGGAAGAGGGAGGAAAGAAGGTAGGGAGAGAGGGAGGAAAAAGAATGAAAGAAAAAGAGAGGGGAAAAGAAAGGAAGAGGAAGGAAGGGGGAGGAGGGTGCGAGGCTCCGAGAGCAGCGGGGGATGAGAAAATGGCGGCGCGGAAGCGGCAGTCGCGGCACATTTGCATTACTCCTCCCCACTGCATGCTGGGAAACCGAGGCCCAGGCTGCTCTGGAGAGCCAGATGCAATCATAGAAAGAGCCACATCTGGATCCCGAGCCATAGGTTCCCTACCCCTGGCCTAGATCAAGGAAATAATACCCCCTTCTATTGGTCAGATCTCACCTGGAATAGCTGTGGCCTGCTATGGATTTGAGGCAGCAGTTTCCCACAAGAAAGAAATTAATTATGTGGCTAGGAAATATATAGATATCAAGAGAGAGCGAGAGAGAGAAACATGATGCTTTTAGCTATTTATTGAGGGGCTTGAACTCTGTGGCAGCTGTGGTTGGTGGTGAGATAATGTCTCCTGTTGCTGCTGAAATAAAACAATGGGAAGGCGATCACCAGGCTCCTCGACTGTGGTTTTGTGGCCAAGCGGCTCTGGTTTCCCCTCCAGGTTAATGGAGGAGGCTTGGTTGCACTTGCCGTCTAATAGCATTTGACCACAAACTAATAGCCGAGGGAAGCCAAAGGTGTGGAAGCTTGGTGGTTTCAACCCAGGTTGCCTCTCACTTTGAGAAGTCAGGGGACAAGATCTTTGCATTGCCAGAGATGCCGTCGTTGTGGCAGTCGAAGCGGCATCATAGCTCTATGGAGAGAAGATGGCAAACCAAGAGAAAATGGCATAGAAATGCAAGACGCGATTAAAAGGAAAAGGCTCCATGCACAAAGACCGTGGCCACCTTCTGCAAGTGACAGTCGCCACCAAGTCCAGAAATAGGAGGAAGAGAGCCATACTTACTATTTCCATCCCAACCTCCCCACTTGCACTTTCCACTAGCTGCCTTATTGCCCTTCATCCTCTTCCAGTCTCAATAAAAGCTGGCTAATTAGCATCCTGACCACTCAATTAATTAGCCCGTACACTTAATTATGACAAACTACATTATCTGATAGAGCCCCGAGTCCCATGGACATTAGCGTTGGGTTATGTTCAGTAACAATTTGATTTGAGAGGGAGTTTATTGACCAGAAAAGACATATGATGAGATTAAAATCGTCCGTCGAACTGGCACGGGGCTATTGGCGCGTCATAGCCAAGGGCTGGGGCTATGTAAAGGGGGGAGGAGGATCAAATTAGCCGCTTCGTTCTCATTAAGAGCCATGGTGCAAACGAAGGGGAAGCAGCGGGGCAAGAAAGGAAGCAAAGGGGGCAAAGGAAGAGGGCTGCCTTTCCATCTCTTTGGCTTTTGCCATCAAAGAGCATCTGCATGGAGCAGAAGGAAAGAAAGAGAGACCCAATAGGTGGCAGGGCCTTTTTGGTGGCGACAGTTCCCTTTTCCCCTTCTTCTTCTTCTTCTTCTTCTCTCTCATATCAGGGCAGTGGCAGTTGGCAGGGGGAGAGGGCTTTAAAATACTTCTGGGCCTAGGCATGATGGGGCTGTTCCTGCCTCTTCTAATTTCCCTTTGAGATTAAAACACTGACAGTTTGGATCAAGGAAGATCTTTCACCTGATTCTGGGTTTAGGCATGATGGAGCTGTGCTGTTTCTGCTTCTCCCACCTCCATGGCCAGGGCTGTAGCAGTTGGGATGAAATAACAGCCGTCCATTACTTGTGGGTTGGATGGAAGCATCTTGTTGGATGGAGTTGTGCCTTCTTCTTCTTCTCTTCTTTTGAGGCCAGGGCAGTGGCAGTTGGGATGGATGGAGGCATCTCATTGGATGGAGTTGTGTCTTCTTCTTCTTTTCATCTGAGGCCAGGGCAATGGCAGTTGGGATGGATGGAGTTGTGCCTTCTTCTTCTCTCCTTTTGAGGCCAGGGCAGTGGCAGTTGGGATGGATGGAGGCATCTCATTGGATTGAGTTGTGTCTTCTTCTTTTCATCTGAGGCCAGGGCAATGGCAGTTGGGATGGATGGAGTGTCCTTTTCTTCTCTCCTTTTCATCTGATTGGCATCTCATTGGAGTTGTCTTTTTCTTCTTTTCATCTGAGGCCAGGGCAATGGCAGTTGGGATGGATGGAGGCATCTCATTGGATTGAGTTGTGTCTTCTTCTCTTCATCTGAGGCCAGGACAGTGGCAGTTGGGGTGGATGAAGGTATCTCATTGGATGGAGGTGTGTCTTCTTCTCTTCATCTGAGGCCAGGGCAGTGGCAGTTGGGGTGGATGAAGGTATCAGGGGTGTGTCTTCTTCTCTTCATCTGAGGCCAGGGCAGTGGCAGTTGGGGTGGATGAAGGTATCTCATTGGATGGAGTTGTGTCTTCCCATTTTCTTTGTCTAAGGCCTGGGCAGTTGCAGTTGGGATGGTTGGAGGAATCTCACTGGATTGACTTGTGCCTTCTTCTCTCCGTCTGAGGCCAGGGCAGGAATGGTTGGGATGGTTACAGGCAACACATTGGATGGAGTTATGCCTTCTTCTCTTCATCTGAGGCCAGGGCAGTGTCAGTTGGGATAGACGAAGGCATCTCATAGGTTGGAGTTGTTTTCTTCTTCTCTTCATCTGAGGCCAGGGCAGTGGCAGTTAGGATGGAGAATCGGCCTTTCTTCTATTACTGGGTTTAGGCAAGATGGAGCTTTGCCTGCCTCTTCTTCTCTCCTACTAAGGTCGTGGTGACACAATGCATGTGTGGAGTCCCTGAAGAAGTCATCCTTTTGTCATATCATAAGATAACTCACTGGGAAAGACGCAAATGCTCAAGAAAGTGGGAGGCAGTAAGAATAGAAGAAAACGATGTTACAAATAAATTGAAACCATGAAAAGAAGTCACTGTTGCCCTTCGTTTGCAAGATCTCAACAGGGCCATTGAAGACTGGAGATCCTGGACGTTTATCATTCGTAGTATCTCATAATGATTTGATGGCAAATAACAACAAATTCCCATTTGAATCATTTCATCTGATGCAGAGAATTGTATTCATTTGAAGGTTATGGAAGAAGATTCGCACAAGTGGTGTGATTTTGCATCGCATGTGCAGATAAACACAATGCAGGCCCGGATTACCCATGCCAACCTAGGCCATGGCCTAGGGGCACAAGCCGCAGATCACGGACCAAAAATAATAATAATAATAATGTTGTCGCAGCCCCTGAGGGCGAAACGTCAGGAGAGCGTGCTTCTGGGAGGAAACGGGGCCAGGTGGCCACAGGGAGCACTCCGCACCACCCAGGGGGACCCTGCCACCCGGGAGGACCTTCCTTCCATGCAGGGAGGGGGGGAGTCACCCACGCGAGAGCCCGTGGCCGGCGGAGGAGAAGGGGAGGGGGCGGCCCTGCGGGAATCCTCTTCTCCCCCGCCCCCCTCAGGCCCTCCTTCCCAGGCCCCACCCTCCATTCCGCCCTCCCTTCCCTCCCAGAAGCCTCAGCTGCCATGGCCCAAGGACCATGGATTACAGTGGGTGGAGTCCGAGGAAAGCGGGAGGGGGGGAGGGAGGGAAGGACCAGTCTCTCACTCTCTCCCACCAGTCTCTCTCTCTCTCTCTTTCTGGGGCTCTGGTTCCATCCTTCTGACGCGAAGACTGGCCTCCTTTTGGGACGCCTGCCCATGGCCGCCATGTTTGTGCCGGGTGGAAGTCCAGCGAGATGGGCGGCCTGCGCTTCCTAGATAGGCGGCAGAAAGAGGCCTCTCTGGCGACGTGCTTCCCGCTGAGCTCACTTCCGGAGGAGAGGGGAAAGGGAATGCTTTCATGGCGCCGGGAGAGAGAGAGAGAGAGAGAGAGAGAGAGAGCAAGGTAAGAGGGGGGCTGGGGCCCGAGAGAGTGGCCCCTTGGGTCTGCTTCCCCCTCCATCCCTCAGTCGCTTGCTCTTTCCAGGGCCGAGGCCCTTCCCCCCTCCTCCTGGTGGGTCTCCGGCCTCAGCAGGGCCTTTGCCCCGGCCTTGGCAAGGAAAGGGAGGGAGGGTTGGCCGCTTGCTCTCCCCTGGCATGGCGACAGCGTGTGTCATACCGTGCTCAGCAGTGTCCCTGAGCTGGGGGGGGGGGTGCAGGTGGCAACTAAGAGCCTCCTCATGGGACCAGGCCCAAGCCGGGGGGGAGGGGAGGGGGCTGGCCTCCAGGGAGGTCTCCCTCCCAGACAGGCGCCGGCAGAGGAGAGCGCACCCGGCTGCAGGTGCCTGCCCCAGAGGGAGGCCTCCTCCACTTGGGCGGGGGAGAGGGCCCGGCGGCGGCAGCAGCATCAGCTCAGGCCTGCCAGGGAGGGAGGGAGGAGAAGATAAGGTTTTATTTTTAGTGTGGGTCTGAGTGGTGGTGGTGGTGGGGGGGTGTGTGTGGTAGAGGTTGGCTTAAAGGGGGCGTAATTCCAAAGTGTGGCCTATGGCACAAAAAGGTGTTAATCCGGCACCCTGCAATGTTTTGGCATCTGTTGGCCAGAGTTACCATTCACTAATACACAATCCTCTCATGACTCTGTGAGCATAAAGCAACACGCTGTCTTTTTCACTCCTGTGTGAAGATGCAACACAGATGTCTTCTACTGGTCAAGATATAAATGGAGAGCATTATACACCACAACTGCTCATTAAGACATCAACCCACCCCCAAGAATGCCTACAAATGCAATAAGAGCGGGGCAAGCATAAAACACAAGGCACTTAAGTTTATAATGCAACTTTATGGCTTCTGAGTGCTAAGAGTTCCCAGGGTTTTGACAAAGAGTGCAGGCGGAATAATATTCAGAAGGGATTATCTTATTGCTTTTTCAATGCAACCAAATTGCTCCAGACATTTGCTCCGTCTGGGCTTAAGCTCTGGCTGTATATTGTAAAACGGGAATGGAATGTATCTTCGTGCGTACTGTCAACGTGCTTGGAGGTGCATTGCACATGGATGCCCCGTCTGCATGGATAATATAGAATCACAGAATTTATTTATTTATTTGCAATATTTCTATCCCGCCTTTCTAGAACCCGAAGGTGACTCAAGACAGCTTACAGCCAGGCAGTAGGCCTGGTTAGATTCTTCGGAATGCTTCTAAAATCGGAATAAATTTGGATTAAATTCACATTTGAAGTGTTTTTGAAGCGATGTAAGCAACCCAGAAGAGAATTCGCCATTTCGAAACCAATACAGAAGTAGGCAGGGTCCTTCCACTTTTCCACCTGGGGGATTCCCGTGGACGGGAAGAAGCAGGGAAACCCATATGCATTCTGATAGGACGAGGCAGAGCGAGGCACCAGGCAAAGTCCTTCATAGATTGCAGTCCAAGCGGCGGCCCAGTGGGGAGAAGGGACTACACAAAAAGGGGCTAGAAAGAACGAAGGCTTAATTCACCCTGACAGATACAAACGACACTCCAACCCAAGGCTCTCTGGCTGCCGAATAGGTGGCTGTCCACCCCGTTCCCGGCCTCCTCGTGTTAACCTGTGGGCCAAAGACGGGGAGGAAAAGAGGCTCCCTCCGTCCTCCCTTCCGGAAAAGGGACAGGGTTTCCGCTGTAGTTCCTCTCCACGCTTGAACTACAGGCCTCACAACCCACCAAAGCAGCAACAAGCCTGAGGCAACCCCCCCCCCCATCTCTTTGCCAGCTTCGTTCAGCCCCCTCCCCCCACACACCCGCTTTCCTGGTCCTGGACTCACAGAGGAATGTAAGAGGGAGCTGGCGGTGAGTCTGATTTTTTTCCGTTTGACGCCAGTTTGACGCGGATTTCTTCCCTCCGCGTCCAAACTGGGTTAAACATGCATGTCCGCCATTAACGAATTAATTCTGAAATTTCAGAATTTTTCCAAACTAATTTTGGATATTATTTCGAAAAATTTCAGAAGGCATTCAGATTCGAAGCGCCAGCAGCACCCCCTACATCCGGAACGAGTTGTGAACCATTTTTAATGGATCAACCAGGCCTACCAGGTAGCCATTCAATGCCTAACAATATACAATTAACAGAATTAAAATACTTTCAATAAAACCTTTAAAAACATATAAAACCAATGCCTTCATTGTTAGTCTCATTGTCCATAAATCGCCGTCTGAGCCATTCCAATGTTCACTTTTGTCTAATACCATGTTTGACTGTTGCATTAGATTCCACAACAAAGGGGACACCACTGAGAAGGCCCTGTCTCTCATCCTTGCCAGTCGCACCTGTGACGAAGGCAGGACCAAGAGCAGGGCCTCCCCAGATGATCTTAAACTCTTAGAGGGTTCATAGGGAGAGATACGTTCAGACAAGTAAGCTGGGCTGGAACCATTTAGTAGGCCTGGTTGATTTAAAAAATGGTTCACAACTCATTCCGGATGTAGGGGGTGCTGGCGCTTCGAATCTGAAAATTTCGGAATTCAGATTCGAAGCACCAGCATCCCCTACATCCGAAACGAGTTTTGAACCTTTTTTTTTTGGTGGATCAACGAGGCCTACTTGTCACTAATAAAGCCAAAGGAAATTGCTCCTCCCCAGAAGAGGTGATGGGGCCTGGAAATGACTTTGGGCTGATGAATGAAACTAGGAGAGCATCCCTTCCTTCCTTCCCTCTTTCTCTCCCTCCCTCCTTTTCTCTCTTTCAGAATCAAGGGGATTAAGTTTGCCGACGACTTACGTCGCTGGCATCAGGCGTCAGATACAATTACTCACCCGCTGCATCATAATTACTGCAAATGGTCCATTAAAGGAAAATTATCATCAATATGATATTATCAGACAGTGGGTAAATGAATAAAGGAAAGTGCTTATTCCTCCATTGTCGTGTTAATAGAGACATCTTTGGAATTGATCACAGCGAGAAGGCGAGAGGCACCTCTCAAGGGGCCGTGGCTTAGGAGGTTCTGGTGACACCGACAAGTGATCCTTGGGGATCCAGGAGATCTGGGGAGCAGGAGGTGAGATCCAGTGCAAAAAGAGGAAAATAATGTGTTCATAGAGACATAGCTTATTGGCGTTGGAAGGAAACATAAGATTACCCAGACCAACTTCCTACCATGCAGCAATATGAAACCGAGGACTTTATCATGCCATCCTGTTGTCTCATTGCAATTAAGCTGGAAACATGCTCTTATATGGACTGGTTTCATTCCTTGATGCAATTATGCAATACTAGCACTTTGTTGATGCAAATTCCTGCAGTCTTCCACATAGCCCTACCCAATGCTTGTACATTATGCTCCCCCACCACAAACAGTTTTCCTCCTATTTTGCTGCAAATGCATAGTTGCGCAGTAGGCATGAGAAAAAAGTTATGAAAATGAAATGATTCGTAAGAAATTCGTAAGAAATGCTACTTTTGAGTATTTCCGCACCTGGAACGCCAACCAGGAAGTGGACTTTCTTTATAGAACTTCGGGGCCCAGGATTTTCTTAAGTGTCGTTATTAGGTCGTAAGGGGGGGCACCCTCCGTCTCTCTCACCACCCTCCCGCCTCCCTTGCCAATAAGTATTATGGCAAGGCAAGCCCTAAACTCGCTCCTTCTTTCGGCTGGAAGCCTGGAAAAAATGTAAACAGAGAGGTTTACTCAGAAGTAAATCTGCAAAGGAGGGCACTTTGGATGAAGGGCCCTCCTTTGTGGATTTACTTCTGAGTAAACTCTCTGTTTACATTTTTCCAGGCTTCCCTGCCTCTCCTGCCTGCCAGGATCTAAAGCATCAAAGAGTATTGGGGTGAGAAACCAACCTAATGTATAATAGAAACCAACCTAATGTATAATAGAATGAATGTAAGTGCCTAATATTATAAGTAATCCAACTGGTCATATACCTACATTCCATGCACATGCAATAATACAGCAGTAATAACAATGGGTATAAGAAGAGGTAAAATTCAAACCGAAGTATTCTGACTGGTCCCTCCTCAAACTGCAGTGACCAGTTGGATTACTTATAATATTAGGCACTTTCAGTAGCATTCATTCTATTATACATTAGGTTGGTTTCTCACCCCAATACTCTTTGATGCTTTAGATCCTGGCAGGGCAGGAGGAGTGGACGGCTCTCCCTGCCCCTTCTGCCTGCCAGGATCTGAAGCCTTGAAAGAGGCTTCATGAGGGACCAACTTCAGCCCTCCAGGTGTTTTGGACTTCAACTCCCACCATTCCTCACAGCCTCAGGCCTCTTCCTTTTCCTCTCAGCCTGGGCAACTTGGGCCCTCGCTCCCTCAGGATCGGGGTGAGAGAGAGGCAGCGAGGAGCGAGGGGGGGGGCTCCTCCTCCTTTTTTCTTGCTGCTTCCAAGAATAGAATACCCCCTCCCTCCTTCCTATTTGGAGAGTCCCATCTAGAATTCAGTGTGATTTATTCAAGTTTGGCCTACAACTCCCAGAAATCCCAGCCAATTTACCAGCTGTTAGGATTTCTGGGAGTTGTAGGCCAAAACCATCTGGAATGCGCATGCGCTGGCATACGAACTACTAACGAATTTCGTTAGTTATTACGTTACATTTTAGAAATTTTTGGAACATTTTTGTAAGTCTTTCTTTTACTAATCAACCCCCCCCCCCCCATTTGATTTTAGAATCGCCATTTTGGGTTCGAAACCAT
This sequence comes from Anolis apletophallus, assembly GCA_030556195.1. Lineage (NCBI taxonomy): Eukaryota > Metazoa > Chordata > Lepidosauria > Squamata > Anolidae > Anolis > Anolis apletophallus. The sequence continues at coordinate 147,944,609 of JARBWK010000007.1, read as the reverse complement.
GCCTATTGCGCAGTTTCGGTGTTCTGGTGAGACTTTCCTTTCTAGTTCCCTGTCAGAATTACACTACATCCCAATGACTCCCTCCATTATCCATATGGTTATATTATTATTGTTGTTGTTGTTATTGTTATTACTTCACTTTATCTCTCCTGAGGGAGACTCAAAGCAGCTTACATTAAAGGTATAACACATAATTTGAAATATACAAATATTCAAACATTAAAACAGAAAAGATAATTAAGACGATGGAAAAAATATTTAAGTACAACTATAAGTAAATTTAGGTATGTTATTAATGGGAGGACTAGGTACTGCTAGAAATCAATGCAAAAGAAATTGTTCAAAAGTATGATCCTGGCACAACAAGCTTTAATAGCACCTGGGGTGGAAAGATGGGGGGGATGGAGAATTGGAATACCGTATTTTCTGGCATATAAGACTACTTTTTCACCCAAGAAAATCTTCTCAAAAGTCAGGTGTCATCTTATATGCGGTAGTCGTCTTATACGCGGAATCGACTTAAACACCAGGGGTCATCTTATATGCCGGTAGTCATCTTATAGAGCGGGTGCTGAAACTTCCAATCTGGATTGGAGAATCCATGGTTGCGGCATATGGTGGTGGTGGTGGGGGGTGGTGGGGCTCAAAAATGACAATGGCCGTGTTCCTGCCGTATGCAGCGACTGTATGAAAGCATTAAGGGTGACGCTGTACAAGTACGGTAGAAGAAAATCCATTCATCAGGATTTTTGGACTTAATGCGGTCCCGATGGTGAGGTGAAGGGGCACCTCACCGGGAAGGTGTAAGTGAAGGGCGGAGAAAGCTGTAGGTGTCCAGGGTATGGAAAAAAGAGACAGAGTGGCTCTGGGCCCGGAAAAACACACCTCTTTGACCTGCCTGGCCTGCCCTTGTATCCTATGACCCTACCACCTTCTCTACCTCTCAGATCGCGCTCCTGAAGATGGCAGTGAAGCGGTGCAGGTACGCATGTGCAAGATCTGAGAGGCAGAGAAGGAGGTAAAGTAATAGAAAAAATACCATATTGAAATCAAATCTGATGCTTTTTAAATTTTTATGTGGTGTGCATTGGAAGAGGGGTAGTCTTATATGGCAAGTGTATCCCAAACTCTGTATTTTAACTGGAAAAGTTGGGGGTCGTCTTATATGCCGGAAAATATGGTAGTTATCTACATGATCAGATTCAATTTCAAATTATAACAAGTGTAATGAGGGGTGGTATGCAAGAGGATAAAAATAGAAAAAAATAAAGAGTAAGTGGATGGCATACGTGGAAATAATACGTTAAAAGGGATGAAGTCAATACAATCCTCATACAGAAATTAAGGAAACTGTGCGCACAGTAACAGAAGTACTACTGGTCAGCTGTATGGTGGACCAAAGTGTGGGATTACAGCTTATGCTGGATGGGGTCCATTTAATTGAGTCCTTCTGCCTGTGAAATCTGAGTTCCATTGCTAAGGCCCTAAACCAAATCTCCATCCTCGGCAGCAAAAAGTAGCCGGTGATAGGGAAGAGCTCTTTCTGCTGGACGCCAGGAGGCACTGCTGCCAACCAGAGCACAGAACCCTAGGATAGACTGACACATTGGACATGTGATGGCATGCCCGAGCCTTTGGGAAAACTATAGTGCTTGGCTTTACTCGGGGGCTATCTGTATACCTTCTGATAAGATCAAGACCCTTAACACACAGGGGCACTTTAGGCAAGGTGAAAAGATAACCAAAATGAGTTTGCTGCAAACAAGATGAATAAAGGGTTAACTCCACCCGGACCAACATAAGGTAACTTAAAACAATACATTACGAAAGGAGCCTTTGCTGGCTGCAGTAATCTCTCTGGAGTCTTCTGCCTCTGCTGCAAAGCAATGGTTATAAACTGTCTTAATCTTCTTTCTTGTGAAGCATAAGCTGGTCATAAGCTTCTGTTGTCCTTTGGACTTTTTTTGTGAAGCATAAGCTGGTCATAAGCTTCTGTTGTCCTTTGGACTTTTTTGTGAAGCATAAGCTGGTCATAAGCTTCTGTTGTCCTTTGGACTTTTTTTGTGACGCATAAGCTGGTCATAAGCTTCTGTTGTCCTTTGGACTGGTGGTATAAAAATACTGCTAAATGCAGGTGCTAAGGATGCCTGTTTGAATTGCATGGGCCTAGGACTGCCAGACAATTCCAAGTCTAAATCACAGTAGCTCTGCTGTAGAAAAGAGGGAGGAGTCCAGCAAGAGAGCTCTATACAGGGAAATGGAATAGACTAACTAAGGCTGGCCTCTGGGGGGATTTTAAGCTCCACCCAAAACTAATACAAAGGAAAGTATCTCTACACTATTGGGAAAACCTTTGAACAGGGGGAACTGAAGCAGAGGAGAAGGAAAGGCAGAGGCAAGACTTCACACCTTCTCATCTGCTGCATCACGAGATCGGCTCATGTTTATTTATTTATTTATTATTTGTACGTGTATGCCGCCACTCCCCAAGGGCTCGGAGTGGCTCACAATCACATAAAAACATAATACAATCAAAACAGCATTTAAATTGGCAAAAATAGTTATACAATTTAGCAGTCGAATGCTAACCGAAAGAGATGAGTCTTGCAGGCCTTGCGGAATGATGGTAGGTCTTGCAAAGCCCAGACTTCACTTGGAAGAGTATTCCAAATTGATGGTGCCACCACAGCAAAGGCTTTACGCTGGGTGGACGCCAAGCGGATAGATTTAATGCTAGGTACCTTGAGGAGGTTCAGATGTTTAGAGCAGAGTGATCTCTGGGGTTGATAGGGAATAAGGCGGTCCCTCAGATACAACGGCCCCAGACCATGCAAGGCCTTGAAGGTTAACCATCACCTTGAAAGTGATCCGGTGCTCGACCGGAAGCCAATGGAGCTGCAAAAGGATGGGAGTTATGTGACCTCTCTCTGGAATTCCAGTAAGAAGTCGCACAGCGGCATTTTGGACGAGCTTAAGTTTCAGGATCAGAGACAAGGGCAGGCCAATGTAAAGGGCGTTACAGTAGTCCAGTCTCGAGATGACCGTGGCTTGGATCACTGTGGCCAGGTCGTCTCTGGATAAGTAGGGAGGCAGCCTGCCTAGCCTGCCGCAGATGGAGGAAAGCGGTTTTGCTGATGCTGGAAATTTGAGCTTTTATCGTCAGTAAAAGGTCTAAAATAACCCCAAGGCTCTTTACAGAAGATGACGGGCATAATGCCTCGCCATCCAGGGTAGGCAGCTGGACCGCCCCACCAACCGGACACCCCAGCCACAGTACCTCCGTCTTTGCTGAATTCACCCTCAATCTACTGGCACACAACCATCCAGTGACAGCCTCAAGGCACTGATGGAAACAAGAGGGTGCGGAGTCTGGTCGTCCTTCCATCCTCAGAACAAGCTGGAATGTCATCAGCGTACTGATAACATTCCAGCCCGAAACTTCGCACCAGAATAGCAAGTGGCCACATGTAGATGTTAAATAACAACGGGGAGAGTATAGCCCCCTGAGGGACCCCACAAAGCAGAGGGGCCCTCTCGGAAGCTACACCACCCCATTCCACTCGCTGTCCCCGGTTGTGGAGAAAGGACACTAGCCATTTTAAGGCTGTTCCCCTGACTCCAGCAATGGCAAGGCGGTGGGCCAAAAGATTGTAATTGACCGTATCAAAAGCTGCTGTGAGGTCCAATAACACAAGCAGCGCTGAACCGTCCTTGTCCAGCTGGCAATGAAGCTGATCTGAAATGGCGACCAACACAGTCTCCGACCCGTGCCCAGAACAGAAGCCGGACTGAAAGGGATCTAATCCGGCTGTGTCATCTAGGAACTGCTGCAGCTGCCCCACTACTGCCCTCTTAATCACCTTGCCCAGGAACGGAAGGTTCGAAACTAGGCGGTAATTGGAGGGAACCGATCGGTCTAAATTTGATTTCTTCAGCAGCTGGGAAACCACTGCCTCTTTCAAACACTCTGGAAAGACTCCTTGTTCAAGGGAGCCATTTATTATCTTCAACAGAGGGTCGTGTAATCCCTCCAGGTTTACTAAGTTTCCTAAAACTTTTTTACATGGACTGTTTTCAAGCTATGTTCAAAATACTGTGTGATACAGCTAATGCTTATCATCTCTGTCAAAGTTCAGCAGAATGTGAAACGATCAACTTACTTAAGCAAATTAAACAGATGTGTTCAAATGAACATTTTTATTATGCTGCGATGGCATTATAGATACACAGACTGCAACATGACCATGTAAAGGGGATCTTTGCATTTCTCAGTGAACATGAGCACATATACATTGTCGAATTAATTTGGTTTGACACCACTTTAGCTGCCATGGCTCAATGCTATGGAATTATGGGAGTTATAGTATATGGGCCGGGCTGTAGTACAGCTGCTTAATCACCAACAGCAATAGATTACTGTCAACGGGAAGGTGGCAAGTTCAAAGCCTGATTCGGATTGAGCACCCGACTGTTAAGCCTAGCTTGTTGTCTATCTAAGCAGCTGAGTAGTGAATAGAGAAATTAGGGACTGCTTAAAGCGGGGAGGTATTTTACGACACCATAAAAATCCCAGCGATCAAAGAACAAGGAGGAAATATGATCAAAACAAAGAGGAAATACGATCAAAGAACAAGGAGGAAATACTATCATAGTGGATAAAGTGACAGCACCCCCTGTGGCTGGAATCGAGCATAACCTCCAGACGCTGAAGTTAGAAGATACCAATATACCTCTATCTGTCTGTCTGTCTTGTATGGCATTGAATGTTTGCCGTATATATGTGCATTGTGATCTGACCTGAGTCCCCTTCAGGGTGAGAAGGGTGGAATATAACACCAAACTTGGCACACAGAGCCCCCATGACCCACTTTACATCCTGATGTGTTTTGGGGGAAGACAGGCCATGGATGATGAGATTTGCAGTACGTTCACTCACTTCCAAATACCACTGTAACCCACACCATTGACTGGTCAACACCAAACTGATTGATCAACACCAAACTTGGCACACAGAGCCCCCATGATCCATTCCACATCCTGGTGCAGTTTTGAGAAGGATGGACCATGGATGATGAAGGTCTTGCAGTACCTTCACTCACTTCCTGGAACCACTGTGACCCTCACCAATGATTGATCAAGACTGAACTTGGCACACAGAGCCCCCATGACCAAGTCTACATCCTAAAATTATTTAGCAGAAAAGGCTTGAAAAGCTACAGCTCCCATGATCCCTTGGCGTTCAGCTATGGTCATTAGTGGTGACAAATTGTGTTAATTCAACAGTGTGGATACACTCAGTGTTGGATCTCACCCTTTGCAAATAACTGTACCATCTTTATTTTTATTGGGGGGGGGGTGTGTGTTACAGCAACTCATGGGTCTCCCAGGGGATATACCCAGACCTGAGATAAGGCATCAGACTTAAGAAACCACTTTTTCTAGCATCCTGTCCTCTAATATCCTTCAGCTAAATCTGGGTTAAAACATCAGGCTTAAGAAACACTGTTTATGGGCTGACAGACTTTGTATTTCTAGCTGCAAAGATGACTGCAGACGCAGACTGCAGCCAGGAAATCAGCAGACATTTTTTTCTTGGGAGGAGAGCAAGGACCAATCTCGATAAAGTAGTGAAGAAGAGAGACATCACACTGGCAACAAAGATCTGCATAGCCAAAGCAATGGTATTCCCCTTAGTAACCTACGGATGTGAGAGCTGTACCATAGGGAAGGCTGAGCGAAGGAAAATAGATGCCTTTGAACTGTGGTGTTGGATGAAAATGCTGAGAATGCCTTGGACCGCGAGAAGATCCAACCAGTCCATACTTCAGGAATGAAATCCCGACTGCTCATTGGAGGGAAGGATATTAGAGGCCAAGATGAAGTCTTTTGGCCACATCATGAGAAAAAGGAAATCTTAGAGAAGAGAATGATGCTGGGGGAAATAGAAGGAAAAAGGAAGAGGGGCCGTCCAAGGGCAAGAGGGATGAATGGTATCCTCAAAGGGACTGGCTTGACCCTGAAGGAGCTGGGGGGGGGGGGTGACAGCCGACAGAGAGCTCTGGCCTGGGATAGTCCATGAGGTCACAAAGAGTCGGAAGTGACTGAACAAATAAACAACAATGGGGTCCTTTCCTCTAATATCCTTCATGTAGACCTGGGTTAAGGCATCAGACTTGAAACCACTTTTTCTGGTGTTGATACCCCATATTCTTCAACTAAGATCACTGCTGACTGAAAAGTCATGAGTTCGAAGCCAGCCCGGGTCGGAGTGAGCTCCCGACCAAAAATTGTGTAGCTTGTTGTCGACCTTTGCATCCCGAAAGACAGTTGCATCTGTCAAGTAGGAAATTTAAGTACCACTTTGTGGGGAGGCTCATTTAATTGATTTATGAGGCCATAAAATCTCCAGGAAGTATACAAAGAATGAAGGAATGGAACAGCTCCCCCTGGTGGCCAGAATCTGGAATGTTAAATAGCTTCTGGTGTCTGTATATATATGTTGTGTGTCTATGGCATTGAATGTTTGCCTGTATATGTACATTTTAATCCGCCCTGAACAGGACCAGATGAAGTCAAAAAATAGTAATAAGCGAACCTTTTTTTGGCGCCCCCTGGGTCTTTAGTTTGGTGATGATGGCGGGCAGATCTTTGTTGCCAGTGTGATGTCACTACTTTATTGAGATTGGTCAAAGAAAAAATGTCTGATTTCCTGGCACACATGCACACAAACAGCTAGTTTCGTGCATGTGCTATTGGGACCGAGTGCTTGGCATTGAATGTTTGCTGGTGGAGGGAGTCAAAAAATAGTAATAAACGAACCTTTTTTTTGGAACACACTCCCAAGATGATGATAAGGACGGGGAACATTTTGCAGCCGGGGCGGAGCCCCCACCTCCGGCTGCAAAATGTTCCCGGGCTTGTCCTTTTCGGCCTCTTGGGAGTGCATTTAGCAACTCCCTCCACCAGAAGCGCTCTGACCTGATGGCGCATGCGTGAAAGTTTTGTGCATGCGCTATTAAAACAGATTGCTTCTGGTGGAGGGAGTTGCTAAACGCTCTCCCAAGAGGATGAAAAGGACAAGCCAGGGAACATTTTGCAGCCGGGGCGGAGCCTCCCGCTCACCGGCCGCCCGCAGCAATGGCGTGGCATGATGCGCCAAACCTGGCGGCCATGGCCAGATGCACCCTTGGCCACGTGGCGCCCTGAGGCAGCCGCTTACTATGCCTCCACTAAGATCCACCCCTAGCCCTGAGTCCCCTAAGGGGTGAGAAGGGAAGAATATAAATACTGTAAATAAATAAATAAATGAATAAATAAATATTTAAGCAAACCCCCCCCCCCCCCAAGTGTTGTTGACATCAACAAGCATGTGGAAGGAGGAAACCATGAAAAAAAATCTGGCTACAAGTATTTTATTTTAAAAACCAACTCTAACATTAGAACAGTAAATAAAGAACAACACTCAAAAACTTGGGAATTACAGACAAGAAACCATCAGAGCCAGCTAGTTCCCTCCCAAAAAAGGATTCCCACACACAGGAAGCAAGGCAAGGCCATTCAAAGCTAATCAAGGTGATCAATTGCAACATTCACATTTGCCTCAAACAGTCAAGAGTTCTTTCTCCCACCCTGGACTTTCCACAGATATATAAACCCCACTTGCCTAGCTTCCGACAGACCTCACAACCTCTGAGCAAAACGTCAAGAGAGAATGCTTCTGGAACATGGCCATACAGTCTGGAAAACTCACATTAACCCCCCGAAAGCCCTTTCACAACCCTGCAAATACACACCCATCTTCACTTCCCTAGTGAAAGAGTTTAAAAGGGGAATTAAAGATACTAAACTAAGAAAAATAAATGATATTTCCAAAGGAAAAGATTGGAATTGAACCCAAAATCCAGATCCTAAGAGCAGTGACGAACCCTTTAGCAGGGAAGAGACACTCCTTGAAATGGTGCCATCGGGCCTGGAAAAGTCTCTGAGCTTCCAGCGTCTTCCGTTCCAAATTCTTGATTTTATTTATTTTCCGAGGCATATTCGGAGAGCAAAGAAGAAGGTCAGTGGCGATTCATTTCACAGTTGTAGGGGGGATTAGCACGGCCGGTGTGATGGAGTAACTCACCCCCATCACGCTGCTTTTTATTTTATTTTATTTTTATCTCTTTCAAACACACTGCTAATTCAGCAAAAAACGGCAGCCGGCAGCTACTCCTGCCCTAATCACTGTATCATTGCACCCAATGAAAAAGAACAAGATTTTGAACCTGCTCCCTTGCTCTGGATTGCTCCTGAAAGGTGTTTCTGCACTATAGAATTAATGCAGTTGGACAGCACTTGAAGGCGAAATGAAAGGGATTTTGTCAAGCTAAGTGTCAGAACAACCCTTCATCTCTTCTTCTTCTTCTACTCTTCTTCTTCATCGTCGTCATCATCCCCTTCCATCCTCTTCCTTCTTCCATTCTTCTTCTCCAGTTTCTCCTCCTTTCCTTTCTCTTATTTATCTCCTTCTTTCCTTTTCTTCAGCTTCCTCCTAGAATCATACAGTTGGAAGAGACCTGGTGGGCCATCCAGTCCAACCCCATTCGGCCAAGAAGCAGGAAAATCGCATTCAAAGCACCCCCGACAGATGGCCATCCAGCCTCTGTTTAAAAGCCTCCAAAGAAGGAGCCTCCACCACACTCTGGGGCAGAGAGTTCCACTGCTGAACAGCTCTCACGGTCAGGAAGTTCTTCCTAATGCTCAGATGGAATCTCCTTTCTTGTAGTTTAAAGCCATTGTTCCATTGTGTCCTAGCCTCCAGGGCAGCAGAAAACAAGCTTGCTCCCTCCTCTCTGTGACTTCCCCTCACATATTTATACATGCCTATCATGTCTCCTCTCAGCCTTCTCTTCTTCAGGCTAAACATGCCCAGCTCTTTAAGCCGTTCCTCATATGGCTTGTTCTCCAGACCCTTGATCATTTTAGTCACCCTCTTTCTCTGGACACATTCCAGCTTAAAGTCAACATCTTCCTTAAATTGTGATGCCCAGAATTGGACACAGTGTGATTCCAGATGTGGTCTGACCAAGGCAGAACAGTAGTATGACTTCCCTGGATCCAGGCTTCAGCTCCCGCCCCCAAATTATCAGGGTGGTCCATTTGAAAAGGGCAATCATTCCCCAATTCCTGCTTGTATGCACTGTTAGGCTCTATGTGCCAAGTTTGGTCCAGATGCAGCATTGGCCCGGTTCAATGCCCTGTATTATTGTTGTTATTGTTGTTGTTGTTGTTGTTGTTATTGTTATTATTAAACAGTTATTCTACGTTAAAATGAAGTTAGTTCTGCTACTAATATGCTGCCTTCAAAGGCAGAATATGTAATTTAGTTTTAGAGCTCTGGGATTTGGTTGTTTGGGGATTTCTGTTCAGTTTAAGATTAGGTTTGAAAGGAAGCAGAAGGTTAGGCTTGAAAGGAAGACAGAACAACTAAAATGAAACGAAGCCAAAAGAGCATAACATAATTCTTTAAAATGCCCAGAGAGGAAGACATTTAATCTAAAGTTAAAGGTAAATTAAATTTTATTCGGAATAAAACTAAATTAACTATTTATAATGCATTGCTTGCTCAATCCTTTTTCTTTTAAAACTTGCATGTATCCTAATTTCAATCCATCTTTTTAAATATTATAATCGCATTTAGATCTATTAGGCTAGTACCAAACAATGAACTTCAATAGGCAAGAGAAAATTTGAGGCCTACTACCCTATAGGTATGAGAAAAAAGTTATGAAAATGATTCGTTTCGTAAGAAATTCGTAAAAAATGCTACTTTTGAGTATTTCCGCACCTGGACATTAGGTCGTAAGGGGGCACCCTCCTTCTCTCTCACCACCCTCCCGCCTCCCTTACCAATAAGTATTATGGCAAGGCAAGCCCTAAACTCGCTCCTTCTTTCGGCTGGAAGCCTGGAAAAAATGTAAACAGAGAGGTTTACTCAGAAGTAAATCTGCAAAGGAGGGCACTTTGGATGAAGTGCCCTCCTTTGTGGATTTACTTCTGAGTAAACCTCTCTGTTTACATTTTTTCCAGGCTTCCCTGCCTCTCCTGCCTGCCAGGGTCTAAAGTATCAAAGAGTATTGGGGTGAGAAACCAACCTAATGTATAATAGAATGAATGCTACTGTAAGTGCCTAATATTATAAGTAATCCAACTGGTCATACCTACATTCCATGCACATGCAATAATACAGCAGTAATAACAATAACAAGAGGTAAAATTCAAACCGAAGTATTCTGACTGGTCTCTCCTCATGCGGTGCAAACGGGCTCTTCTCTTATTAGCCCAGGAAATTAGCCCGGGAAAAGCCAGCGTTTGCTGCTTGGGAGCACACACATATACATATTCTTGGGGGATTTGCTGCAGAATCCTGGGCTCATAGAGAAGATTCTGCAGCAAATCCCCCAAATATGTATGTGTGTGTGCACCAAGCAGAAAACGCTGGCTTTTTCCCGGCTCACAGAGAAGAGCCCGTTTGCACCGCATGAGGCAGGGACCAGTCAGAATACTACTGGTTTGAATTTTACCTCTTCTTATACCCATTGTTATTACTGCTGTATTATTGCATGTGCATGGAATGTAGGTATATGACCAGCCTGGGCAAACTTGGGCCCTCGCTCCCTCGGGATCGGGGTGAGAGATAGGCAGCGAGGAGCCAGAGGGGGGCTCCTCCTCCTTTTCTTTTGCTGCTTCCAGAATAGAATACCCCCTCACTCACTCCCTCCCTCCTTTGCTCCCTCCTTCCTATTTGGAGAGTCCCATCTAGAATTCAGTGTGATTTATTCAAGTTTTGGCCTACAACTCCCAGAAATCCCAGCCAATTTACCAGCTGTTAGGATTTCTGGGAGTTGTAGGCAAAACCACCTGAATGCGCATGCGCGCTGGCATACGAACTACTAACGAAATTCGTTAGTAATTAAGTTACATTTTAGAAATTTTTGGAATTTTTTTTTGTAAGTCTTCCTATTACTAATAAAAAAATCCCCCCCTCCCCATTAGATTTTCGATTTCCTATTTTTGGGTTCTAAACCATGCCTACTAGCCTAGCAGGCCTCAAATTTTCTCTTGCCTATTGAAGTTCATTGTTTTGCCACAAGAGCAGCACTGACTACTGGACTGTTAGTGCTGCCATCTGTGGTGTGTTCAAGGAACAACCTGCATGATATGACTAGACAGTGACACAGTTGCTGTAAAGTAAAAAAAATAAGTCAAAAAGTATTCTAAACGTTTTGTTAATGAAAGTAAATAAATGACATTTATTATTTAAACTGTTATGTTTATTCATATCATGATCTGATCACCATGCTCAATATATCCCATATGCATGAGGGTATTGGGATAACAATACAAAAGGTTTGCTAGGGTAGATCCTTTCTCACTCAGACTCCCCCGAATCAAAATCCTGGCTACAGCCCTGCCTGGATCCTTTTCCTCTTCATCTCCTTTTCCTCCCCTCATTTCACCCCCACCCTTAATCTTCCTCCTCTTTCTTTCTTTTCCTCTTTCTCTTTCTACAACTCCTGATTTCCATGGCATTTGTCAAGTGAAGTCCAAAACACCTGGGGGCAGGGGCGGACCTACCTGTTCCCGGGTACGCGAAAAAAAATTGCCCCCAGTTGCTCCCGAGGGAGCCCAGTGCACATGCGCCAATCTGACTCAGAGCGCCCTCCCGCTTGGAACCCAGGGCGCAAGCGCGAACCCGCTCACACGCACACTGACTCCCAAGCGGGAGGTGCGCTCTGGAGCCAGTACGCATGCGCGGAGCTGCGTGTCTGCGCATGCGGAGGCACGGCCGGAGTGCCTCGGGCAGCGGGGCCACCTAACAAAGGCCTGGCTGGCGCGGCGGCACAGCGCAGGCCCAGCTGCGGAGGCCTGGCCGGCGCAACGGCGGGCGGGGCAGCACGGGCGGCGGGGCAGGGCCAGCGCGGCGGGGCCCCTCCTGGGTGCCGTCACCCTACGCACCTGCGTAGTCCGCCTAATGGACGAACCAGTCCTGCCTGGGGGTAGGGTTGAAGTTTGCCCATGCCTGATCTAAACCCAGGTCGGGTCTTGTCTCTGCGCGCCTGTGTTCCTGTTCACTTTTGGCAATCCTATGAATCTCCCAGGATTTTCCTAGGCAAGGAATGCTCAGGGAATGTCAAACATACAGTTCATGCTTTGATTGCATTTTACATGCATTTGCTCCATTTGCTCTTTAGGTTTGCATTGATTCACTTGGAGCAGAAGGAGCACCTTCCTCATGCTTTCAGACACGAGCCAACCTCACAGCTAGCTCTCTGGAGTCGGAAAGCGACTTCCTTTCCACTGCCAGGTTATATTGGATAAGTGTCCATTATGTGCACACCTTCCTCTCCATCCGAATCCCCTGGATGCTCTCGGAGAGAGGATATTGGACAGGTGGAGCCAGGAACAGCAATCCCTGCATTCCTGAAGTCCGGCTGCTCTCTGTGCTTTGGGGGTGAAAAGCCTTTGGCAGCAGCTTGCACTTTGTTCTCTTGGCGTGTTCATTATAACGTCCTTGGGACCAACAAGAGAACTCCCAGAATCCTTTGTGCTGCTGGAGCACATGCTGGAATGTGTTGCATGAGTCATGCGCTACCTCAAGGACATGCTAACAATCTTCTGCACTGTTCCCTCGTTTGCTGATGAGAATTGCAACCCTCATCAACTCCTAGAATGGAAAGAGACCCCGAGGGCCATCCAGTTCAACCCTGTTCCGACATGCAAGGAAGCACAGTCAAAACCCTCCCGACAGATGCCCATCCACTCTCTTTTAAAGCCTCCAAAGAAGCAAAGTTTGCCACACGCCACATCTCAATGCTATATGCAGCCTTGCCACACATGCTGGAATGTGTTCGTAGTTTCTTACTGTCTCAATTTGGCAAAGACCCCAATTCAACTTCTATCCCTTTTTCAGCTGCTTCTGAAATGTCCAATTTTCTCTCTTCTCCCCTTCCCTTTGTCCTGATCTTTTTTCAGTGTCTGAAATTCAAAAGTGAACTACTGCAGACTCTACTAGTTTGTAACTTTTTGCTCACTGACCAGCCCTTATCCGGAATTCCCAAATTCAAAATGATCCAAAATCTAAAATTGTCCATCTGGCTGTCAGAGTTAGTAACAGCATAGTTTTCTGATGGTGTAATGAACCTGTTGTACCTCCACAAGATTTCTCACAGTTTACTTTTGTTAAGCCTTAGTTAGAGGAGATTCGTATTCTATGTATAGTTGGTGGGGTTAGTCTAGATAGCCTCTGTTTGGGCATGCAAACAAATCAGTTGGTGAGTGTGTTAACTGAAAATGAAAAGCATGAAGCGGATTGGTTGGGCCATGCCCAAGACGCTAGTAAAGCCTGTGAATTTTGGCAACAGTTACATATTTTTTGTGTCGATAGAGTCGTAGCTGCAGCTAGACCGACCACTTCCTCCCTTGATACGTGTCCCTCTTGGCTAGTGAAATCTTGCCTAGAGGGACTACGTGACCCTCTGTTGAAGATAAGTAACAGCTCCCTTGAGCAAGGAGTATTTCCAGAGGGTTTGAAAGAGGCAGTGATCTCTCCGCTGCTGAAGAAACCAAACTTAGATCAATCGGTTCCCTCCAGCTACTCCCAGTTTCGGATCTTTCATTCCTGAGCAAGTTGATTGAGAGGGTAGTAGCAGAGCAGCTGCAGCAGTTTCTAAATGACACAGCCGGATTAGATCCCTTCCAGTCCGGCTGCCGTATTGGGCATGGGACGGAGAGCTTTCTGGTCGCCATTTCGGATCAGCTTCGATGCCAGCTTGACAAGGACGGTTCAACGCTGCTTGCGTTATTGGATCTCACAGCAGCATTTGATACGGTCGATTACAATCTTTTGGCCCACCACCTTGCTGGGGAAGGAGAAGCCATGTTATGCACCATAATGGGGGGGGGGGAGATGGCAGGCCTGGCCTTGCATTCTGAGAGTGGCAGGACAACCAAGCCAGGCCCTTCTCTCTCTCTCTCCCTCTTCTGCCACCGTTTCTCTGGATGTGGGGAAACTACAACACCTAAAAATCAAGATCAGTTCCCTCCCAAACCCTTCCAGTATGCTCAGCTGGTCATGAGGGTTCTCTGTGCCAAGTCTATCCAGTCCATTGTCACCGGGGGGCTCACAGTTTCTCTGGTTGCGGGTGAACTGCAATTCCGAAAATGAATGGCAATTTCCCCTCCTGCTGCCACCAGTCCGATCCTGTCCTGTCAATACGGGGCAGGAGCTGAAAATATGTGACATGAAATTCAGAGCAAAAATACGGGACATGCCGTATAATATGGGACAGGTGGCAACCCTAGATGTGACCCCTGACATAGTAAGAATTTAATTCCCTCTAGATCAGGCCTGGGCAAACTTGGGCCCTCCAGGTGTTTTGGACTTCAACTCCCACAATTCCTAACAGCCTACAGGCTGTTAGGAATTGCAAGAGTTGAAGTCCAAAACACCCGGAGGGTCCAAGTTTGTCCAGGCCTGGTCTATATCTTCCATTTCTCCTCCTTTGTTCCAGGATGGAGCTCTTTCTCGCTGCCTGCCTGCCACCCACCGCTTAGGGCGAAGGGGCTCCAAGAACAGGCTTCTTGCTGCTTCAGCAGACAGTGCCCAAAGTCAGCAACTTTCCCAAGCCGGCATCATCAATCACGGCAGCTTTCCCCCTTCTGCTTCGGCCCCAGGCCTGGCCAGGCCAGCAAAAGCAAGGCAGCAGCTGGTGGACCGGAAGGGGCCACGGCGTGGCCAGGCGGCAGCCTCCTTCGGGCAAGAAGGCTGAGAAGAAAGGCATGCATGCTCTCTGTTTGCTCTGACTTTGTTCCCAAGTCCTGTTCAGAACATCATTATCATCATCATCATTTTATGTATCTATTACTATTATAATAAATTGGGTGTGTTATCAGCAGCAGCAGCAATATTTATTTATTTGTTGTTGAAGAGTTTCATGACTGGAATCACTAGGTTGCTGTGAGTTTTCTGGGCTGTCTGGCCATGTTCCAGAAGCATTCTCTCCCAACATTTTGCCCACATCCATGGCAGGCCTTCTCAAAGGTTTGTAAGGTCTGTTGGAAGCCAGGCAAGTGAGGGGTATATATCTGTGCAATGACTTCCAGAGTGGGAGAAAGAATTCTTGTTTGTTTGAGGCAAGCGTGAATGTTGCAATTGGCCACCTTGATTAGCATTGAATGGCCTTGCATCTTCAAAGCCTTGCTGCTTCCTGTCTGGGGATCCTTTGTTGAAAGGTGTTAACTGGCCCTGATTGTTTCTTGTCTGGAATTCTCCTGTTTTCTCACTATTGCTCTTTATTTCCTGTCCTGATTTTACGGGTTTAAAAAAATAATACTGGTAGCCAGATTTTGTTCATTTCCATGGCTACCTCCTTTCTGTTGAAATTGTCCACATGCTTCTTGTAGATTTCAGTGGCTTCTCTGTGTAGCCTGAAATGGTGGTTGTGAGAGTGGTCCAGCCAGGGGCGGTCCGAGCTCTCCCGGGGGGGGGGGGTAGGCGAACATTATTTTTGCCCCCCCCCCCATGGCTCCTGGCTGCGCCTGCGCATGCGCGGAAATTCACGCATGTGCACTGGCTCCCGAGCGCGCCGGTGCGGAGGAACGGGGGGGAGAGGGGACTCACGGGGCGGGCGCCCGGACCCGAGGAGGAGCAGGAGGAGGGGGAGGCCACGAGGGTGGGCCCCACGGAGACTCCCCCAGCAGCGGCAGCAGCAGCAGCGCCCCCGGGAGGGCCCGAAGCCAGAGGCGCATCTTCCTCTTCCCTGCTGAATGAATGTAGGCGAGGAGGGGGTGGGGCCACAGGGACGCCAAAGCCAGCCCCCCTTGTCCCCCTCTGCGTGATGTCACTTCCTCGCCGCCTCTGCCGAGGAGGAGGAAGGGGAGGAAGGCCTCGCCGGCCGCGTGATGCAGCAAGGACGCCCGGAAGGAGAGACGCCAGAGGGAGGGAGGGAAGGAGGAGGCGACCTCTTCCTCCTTCCCTCCCTCCGGCGTCTCTCCTTCCGGGCGTCCTTGCTGCATCGCGCGGGCTCCTCGGCAGAGGCGGCGAGGAAGTGACGTCACACAGAGGAGGGTGAGGGGGGCCGCCCTCGTGGCCTCCCCCCTCCTCCTGCTCCTCCTCGGGTCCGGGCGCCCGCCCCGTGAGTCCCCTCTCCCCCTCCCCGTTCCTCTGCGCCGTCGGCTTTGGAGGCGTGGCGCGGGCCGCACTGGCTCCCGAGCACGCCTCCAGCCCGGCTGGCTGCGGCGGCGAGGCGGGACGGCACCCCTCCCAGGTGGCAACGCCCCTCTCCAGGGACGTCGCCCTACGCGGCCGCGTGGTCGGCATAATGGGCGGGGCCAGCCCTGGGTCCAGCATTTCTGTGTTCTCCAATAATATGCTGTGTCCAGGTTGGTTCATCAGGTGCTCTGCTATGGCTGACTTCTCTGGTTGAAGTACCGCATTTTCTGGCATATAAGACTACTTTTTAACCCAAGAAAATCTCAAAGTCAGGGGTCCTCTTATACACGGGAGTCATCTTATACACCAGGAGTCGTCTTATAGAGCGGGTGCTGAAACTTCCAATCTGGGTTGGAGAATCTGTGGTTTCCGCATATGGTGGGGGGAGCTCAAAAATGGCAGTGGCCCGTCCCTGCCGTATGCAGCGACTGTATGAAAGCATTAAGGGCGATGATGTACAAGTACGGTAGAAGAAAATTCATTCATCAGGATTCGTGGACTTAATGCGGTCCCGATGGTGAGGTGAAGGGGCACCTCACCGGGAAAGTGTAAGTGAAGGGCGGAGCAAGCTGCAGGCATCCGGGGCGCCCGGGGTATGGAAAAAAGAGATAGAGTGGCTCTGGGCCCAGAAAAACACACCTCTTTGACCTGCCTGGCCTGCCCTTGTATCCTATGACCGTACCTCCTCCTCTGCCTCTCAGGTCTCGCTTCTGAAGACGGCAGTGAAGCGGTGCAGGTGCGCAAGTGCGAGATCTGAGAGGCAGAGAAGGAGGTACAGTAATAGGAAAATGACCATATTGAAATTAAATCTGATGCTTTTTAAATTTTTATTTGGTGTGCATTGGAAGAGGGGTAGTCTTATACGGCGACTATATCCCAAACTCTATATTTTTACTGGAAAAGTTGGGGGTCGTCTTATATGCCCAGTCATCTTATACGCCAGAAAATACGGAACTTTATGCAAGCTTGCAAAATTTAGCAGTTTGGTCAACCATTCATTTAGCCCCCCCGCCACTCTGAGGTGGTCCACGAGAAGGCCTTACTGGTACATTATTTTAAAAAGTTATGTGTATTGATATCATGATGTGATCACTATGCTCAATATATCCCATATGCATGGGGGTATTGGGATAATGATACAAAAGGTTTGGTAGGGTAGATCCTCTCTCACTCAGACTCACCCCCCACCAAATCAACACCCCCCCCCCAAACAAAATCCTGGCTATGGCCCTGCAAGCAGCTATTATAGCATTTTGAAAGAAAGCAACAGGTTATTTTCAACCAATCATTAATCATTGTCTCTAATCATGTCCGCAGTTCATGAATTCTTCACCTCCTTTTGTTTCTCCATCATGCCATTTTCCCAGGTTCCAATTTCCTTAGGATGGTGTCTTCAGCCTTTGTCAGGACCCATTCACACACCTTTTGATCTGTTTCATTCTGTCCACACATCATCGTTAACATATTTTGGATCCTGATCCTGTTCTCTGGGGTATTAGCGATCCTTCCCAATTTGGTTCTCCTAGAGCCATAAAGTCATCTTCTTCTTCTTAGGCGATCCTTTGTTGTCCAAGTAAGATTGTCCTCCAAATGCGGTGTCCTGGCAGTGGGTCCGTAGGTGACTGTGGAGAACTATTCCTGACCTGCATGCTCTCCGGCAGTGAGGCCATTGGTCTCCAGGTGGAAGGCGAATCTCATCGGGGTTGGCGTGATGCATCTTCCTCTTGGCACATTTCTCTCTTTCACCCTCCATTCGTGCCTCTTTGAAATTTTAGATATTACATTTGTATATTGCTTTCTTATATATATGTTTGTATTTTACTGTATTGTTTTTGATGCTTTGAATTTTGTTTTTATTGTAATTCGTTGTTTGGTCTTGGCCTCATGTAAGCCACCACGAGTCCCCATTGGGGAGATGGTGGTGGGGTATAAATAAAGATTATTATTATTATTACTATAACAGCACTGCTGGTCACAGCTGACCTCCAGCTAGAGCGCTCAAGGGCCAGGGCTTCCCAGTTCTCAGTGTCTATGCCACAGTTTTTGAGGTTGGCTTTGAGCCTATTTTTAAGTCTCTTTTCCTGCCTTCCAAAGTTCTGTTTTCCTTTCTTGAGTTTGGAGTAGAGCAACTGCTTTAGGAGACGGTGATCGGGCATTTGGACAATGTGGCTGGGACAGTGGAGTTGATGGCGGAGGACCATCACTTCAATGCTGGTAGTCTTTGCTTCTTCCAGTATGCTGACATTTGTCTGCCTGTCTTCCCAAGACATTTGCAGAATTTTTCAGATGCAATGCTGATGGAATCGTTCCAGGAGTTGCATGTGATGTCTGTAGATAGTCCATGTTTCACAGGGATATAGCAGGGTTGGGGGACAATAGCTTTATAAACAAGCACCTTATTTATTAGGCCTAGCTGATCCAAAAAATAATTGTTCAAAACTCGTTCTGGATGTAGAGGGCGCTGGCGCTTCGAATCCAATTGACTTCCGAGAATTTCCCGGAAAAATTTCGGAATTCCCCGAATTAATTCCAAAATTTCAGAATGGCTTTGTTAATGGCGGACATGCATGTTCAACCCAGTTTGTTGAACATGACTGTCGCCCCAGTTCTTATGCGGAGGGAAGGCATCAGCGTCCAAACTGGGTTAAACACCCAGTTTGGACGCGGATGCCTTCCCTCCGCGTTAGAACTGCACATGGAATGAAAGGCCAGGGAAGGGAAACCCGACGATTACTTTCCAAAAATGGCGGTGGTGGCTTCGAAATGGCAAATTCACTTCTGGGTTGCTTACATCGCTTCAAAACCACTTCAAAAGTGAATTTAATCCGAATTCATTCCGATTTTATGAGCATTCCGACGAACCTAACCAGGCCTATTATTTATAAAGGTACCATAAAGTCATAGGGACCCCAAGGGCCATCCAATCCAACCCCCTTCTGCCAAGCAACAAAATACAATCCTATCCCTACACTCATTATGCCACGCTAGCTCTGCATGAGCATCACTAAACCTTCCTCTTTGAAAGGCATACTCCCAGCATTCGAGCCTTCATCTTGCCTCCCTCCCTCCTTCCCTTAATTCTTGCTAATTGGGAGCCTTGCCTGTTACAGGAAGCTTTCCAAGAGGTGACCCACCTGGGTCAAGAGAAAACACTCTGCCTAACCTGACCTGTCAGGATAATAGTGAGCTTCATTAAAGACTTTCAGCAAGCGAATCAATATGCCCTTTGCTATGATTAAGCTGTAAATTGTCTTCCACTCTTCCTCTCAGTCATAAAGGCACCTATCCAGAGGTGCGCCGATTTGAATAGCATTGATTAATGGGTTGTGAGGAAGGTGATGGATCCAAGGACTGGTGAAGCAGAAGTGGCCGGGCTCTGAGAAGACGGTTGCGTTTACATTCGTGCAGCTTGAAACAAGCTTCCAACGAGTGCTGATGGATTCCATAGCAGTTAGAGTGATCCCAAACTATATTAATTCTACAATGAATATGCACCTGAAAAGTTTGGAGGAAGAGCAAACCCAACATTGCAGTAGGGCTGTCAACTTTGGTGACGGTCCCTATCGCACGACACGGTATGCATTCTGTGTCATTAGCTCCCTAATCCAGCTAGGTTCCCACACGTACCATGGTGCAATGGGTCCTTTCTATGTCTGTGCCCCTCTCGTGCAGATTTTGCCTTTTTGTTTTTAAATACTGAAATTGTCGTGATTCAGACCACCTTAAAGGAGCTAAGCCCAGTAAAGTAAACAGTAAAAGTTTATTAACAAGTCACAGGTTTCCAGAAGCTGTTCAAAACTGCATAAAGGCACTGAAGACCTGAGCAAATGAACTCAGCCAAACAAAAACATAACCAACCAGGTCAAAAGAGTCACACAAAGAAAAAGCGGATTAAACCGCTGGAAAATCCGTGTTACTTAAAAACTCAGCAAGCACAGGGAAATGGAAAGCAGCATGTCATCAGCCAATCCGTTGTCGTCAAACTGGGAGAGAAGCAAGCAGTACAGAGTCGTCAAAGCAGTCCTGGGTCAAGCCAAAAAGAGAAGCCAGCGAAGAAGCGAAGTCAAACCAGTCCGGAGTCAAAACAGAAAGGCAGCCAAATCTAGCACACAGGGATTTAAGGTGGTGCAGCCGATGAGAGTATACAAGATGTGGAACCCACCAAACATGATACCAGCGTCCAGAGATAGAGAGAGTCCAAGATCCAGAAATCCATGTCCAATGATCAATCCAGCAGCAATTCAGCAACAAAGGGCAGAGCTTGGGGGACAAGTACAACTCCTTGCCAACTGCAAAGAATGGTCATTTGCACGCCCCGTTTATTCAAAGCTCTTCCTTATAACTTAATTGAACCGACGCTCCGTTATCATTCCTCTCTGCTTCCAGTACTTCTTCACGTGCTGTCCTTTGCCTCTCACACCAAGCCATACACCTTCTGCGATGTCTTAGTTCACCCCAGCAAGAAGCCTGATTCCCATCATTCCAGTTCCCATCTCCTGTGAATCCCACAAATGAATCACAACTAGTAGGTTCTTCACAAACGTCCTGTATCTGTTGCACCTGAGTCCAATCCATGTCACTAGACACCTCTTCAGAGCTCTGTGAGTCCCCAACCCCATCTCCCATAGACTGCACCACACCCATCATCCTCTGAAAACCCTAAAATCATTTCATCCTCTGAAGACTCGTTAAGTATTTGCCTGATTCTTTTCCTCTCTTGCTCCTCATCTGACTCTTGCTCATGAGTAGACCGTTTAGTATTTCTGGCTACAGTCTCTTTTCTCTCAGCCTCAGGCTCAACTACAACAGAAATAGTGTCATGGTGGTAAAAATAAAAATAAAATGGAACATCAGTAGTGGGGGATGGCAGAGTTACAAGAGTATTTGGAAGTCAGGAGGGCTTTGACTATGTCTTCCTGCATGGCAGAAGGGGCTAATGACTTTACCACAATTCCATCTCCCATGATTCCATCACACTGAGCCATGGCAGTGAATGCGGTGTCAAACCGCACTACATCTGCAGTGCAGATGCACCCTTGGTCTTGGGCTTTGGCCTCAAAGTCTCAAGGCTTGCAATGGTACTCTAAACTAACACACCAGGGTACTCGTCCCGCAAGAACCACACACAATATGCTGAACCACAATAATAATAAAAAAGAATGTAGGTCTGGACTATCATACACCATAGAGGTGTAGGCTATCTCCCACGGGGCCGGGAAAAAGCACCAAGGGGACTGTGTGTGGCCCCCCTTGGTCCACTCACTAGAGAGATGCTCCGCTGAACCAGGCCAGTGGGAAGGTGAGACCACCGTCCCTATCCCCCGTACACGCAAAATAATACAGTCAATGAATCAGAGGATGAACACCACATGCATAAACAATCACATAACCATCGGGCCGAAATCAGAGCATATTCATACAAGGCAATAGAACTGGCGCTGGTCCGCCATTGGGGAGACCAGTGTACATACGATGGCAGGAAAGCGGAGAAGCCGTGGGGTGGAGGGGGCGGCGTGAAGGGAAGATCGTCCCGCTCGTGTCCAATAGTGATGACGTAGCGTGGCGGTAGGCGCAGTGCAGGGAGGAGTCAAGGATTACAGCATGTCCGGCGCTGATGGCGTAGGATGTAAACACTGCGCCGCCCGATGACGTCGTGAAGTCGCGGAGTGCGCCGTCAGACGTGCTGGGCGTGGACGGCGCCTCGGGGCAGCGTTGGAAACCCCCGTCGCGCTGACGTGATGACGTGCCCGGAACCGGTCGGTGCAGTCCTGTAGAATTAAAGGGGCGGGACACGAGCGGGACGATCTTCCCTTCACGCCGCCCCCTCCACCCCGCGGCTTCCCCGCTTTCCTGCCATCGTATGTACACTGGTCTCCCCAACGGCGGACCAGCGCCAGTTCTATTGCCTTGTATGACTATGCTCTGATTTCGGCCCGATGGTTATGTGATTGTTTATGCATGTGGTGTTCATCCTCTGATTCATTGACTGTATTATTTTGCGTGTACGGGGGATAGGGACGGTGGTCTCACCTTCCCACTGGCCTGGCTCAGCGGAGCATCTCTCTAGTGAGTGGACCAAGGGGGGCCACACACAGTCCCCTTGGTGCTTTTTCCCGGCCCCGTGGGAGATAGCCTACACCTCTATGGTGTATGATAGTCCAGACCTACATTCTTTTTTATTATTATTGTGGTTCAGCATATTGTGTGTTGCAATGGTACTCACCAGGCAACCCTCGTGCAAACATTTTCACTTTTAGCACTTTTTAGAGTCTTTGAAAGGCAGCTGCAAGCTGTTTGGTCCGGCCGTGCTAATAGAGTCTTTGTCTCCGGAATCCATTACACAAAGCACGCCTTTTTTCGCTCGCTTCTCTTAAGGAACTCTATTGATTTAATTTCCTGGATGAGCCGAAAAGGCCAATAAAGGAAATTGGTCAATAAGGAAAGATAGACGATGGGGCTCCATTAAGTGGCAGAGATGGCTGCCCATTTGAATACATTACGAGCGCTTTGGCTCAGAAGGCTAAAAAGAAAATCCCTGGAGAGAGGGATGTTTGCATGTAGACACAAATATATACACACAGTTTGAGCACGGGTGTGAAGAGAAGAAGTAGAAAGGATGCCAGCATAGTGTCCTGTCTCCAAATGCCCTCAATGATATTTCAATCAACAACGAGTCAACAGATAGTTATCTAAAGCAGTCTTTCTCAACCAGCGTGCCGTGGCACACTAGTGTGCCGTGACGGACCTCCTGCTGTGCCGCGAGAAAAGCTCTCTGCCCCCCTTCCTCCCCCCTCCTGCCGAACTCCTGCTGCTTGGGGAGGAGGAGAAAGGGCCAGGCAGTGGCGAAGAAAAAGAAGGGGCCGGGCGCGCCTCCTTCGGCCATTTTCCCAGCCAGCCTCCAATCCGCCATGATTCCCACCATGACTCTCGCCCTCGCTCGCTGAAGCCGCGTGGAGGAGCCCCACCCACTGAAACCCGTCCACCGCTCATGCGCCTCCTCTGTAGGAGAGCTGAAGCTGGGGGGAGGGGGCAGGGCATGGCGCGGCCTGGCTCTGCCCCCTCCCCCGGCTTCGGCACTCCCAGCAGCTGCTCCAGCCTTGAGGGGACAGCTTGGCACTGCCCCCTCAAGGCTGGAGCAGCTTCTGGGAGAGGTGAAGCCGGGTGTAGGGGCGGGGCATGGCTCAGACTGGCTCCACCCCCACCCCAGCTATTTCACTCCCAGAAGCTGCTCCCAGCAGGCCACCAACCCCCAGCCGTTCTTTACTGTGTTAGAGTGTCATTTTGGTTGGTGGTGTGCCCCTGGATTTTTTTAATGTTAAAAGTGTGCTGCGGCTCAAAAAAGGTTGGGAAACACTGATCTAAAGTTATCTAAAGGGATTCAAGCACAGAGTGTTTGAGGACCAGGACATCCGTACGGAGACCAAGGTGTTTGTTTATAAAGCCATTGTCCTCCCAACCCTGCTATACGCCTGCGAAACGTGGACTGTCTACAGACGTCACATGCAACTCCTGGAACGATCCCATCAGCGTTGCTTCAAAAATTCTGCAAATCTCTTGGGAAGACAGGCGGGCAAATGTCAGCATGCTGGAAGAAGCAAAGACCACCAGCATTGAAGTGATGCCCCTTCGCCATCAATTCCGCTGGATTGGCCACGTTGTCCGAATGCCCAAAGATCACTGTCTCCCAAAGCACCTACTCTACTCCGAACTCAAGAACAGAAAATGGAATGTTGGAGGGCAGGAAAAGAGACTGAAAGATGGGCTCAAAGCCAACCTCAAAAACTGTGGCATAGACACCAAGAACTGGGAAGCCCTGACCCTTGAGCGCTTTAATTTGAGGTCAGCTGTGACCAGCAGTGCTGTTGAATTTGAAGAGGCGCAAATGGAAGGTGAAAGAGAGAAATGTGCCAAGAGGAAGGTGCATCCAGCCAACCCCGACTGGAGTCACCTTCCACTTGGAAACCAATGCCCACACTGCAGGAGAACATGGAGGTCAAGAATAGGGCGGCTGAGTGTGAAACACATCTCACCATGCTAAAGCAGTAAATGTGACTCTTAATGAGACATGCCACATTACCCGGGGGTGTCTGCGCCCTACACCACTGGAGAAACTACACTGTTGAAACTACACTATTGCACCACCTGACATCTGCCAGGAAGTAGCAACCAATAGTGAAAGGACCAAGGCAGTGACATCTCCAGCCCATGCCTTGTTTGGGTATTAGCCAGCATGCCAACAAATTGAAACAAGAAATAATTTTCTAAGATCTACACAAACACTTACTGGAACACCTCAGTAAGCAAGAGTCCAAAAGTGGCAGGCCCAAACTGGGAACCTCACTCAATGGCTGATACCAAATGAGAGACTCCCTCCTGGGCACACAGAAGACTGGGCGACTTGGAAAGTGCTGAACAGACTGTGCTCTGGCACCACGAGATGCAGAGCCAACCTTAAGAAATGGGGCTGCAAAGTGGAGTCCACGACATGCGAGTGTGGAGGAGAGCAAACCACAGGCCACCTACTGCAATGCAGCCTGAGCCCTGCCACATGCACAATGGAGGACCTTCTTATAGCAACACCAGAGTCACTCCAAGTGGCCAGATACTGGTCAAAGGACATCTAATAGAATGTCAAGCTGCAAATGTCTGCCAACCTAGCAGCTTGAAAACATGCAAATGAGAGTAGATCAATACGTACTGCTTCTGTGGGAAGGCAATGGCGTTCCATGCAATCATGCTGGCCACATAACCTTGGAGGTGTCTACGGACAACGCCGGGTCTTCGGCTTAGACATGGAGATGAGCACCAACCCCCAGAGTCAGACACAACTAGACTTAATGTCAAGGGGAAACCTTTACCTTTACTATATGTGTTAATATCCCACAGCATCATCATCACCATTATTATTTGAAACACAACAAGATGAGTCCACAGCAGATAAGATCACTCTGCTGCTTGTTGTATTGGATCACACGTCGGATGTGAAGGCGTGGCTGATGCCACCTGTGTATAAGACTTTAAGTTGCAAGGTTTAAACTATTGGATTATGTTTCAGCTAGTCTGTTTAGTGTTGTTTTGGTTGCATTGATTGGTTCTTTAGAGCTGTCAATCATCGTTAAGTTTGTTTTTCCTCCCCTTGAGACTTTGGAAATCTAGCTTTCTCTTTAGATTTTGCCTGCATCTCTACAGAAGAGGACGTGTTAGAGGGTTTGCCAGCCAGGCCTCAGTCAGGCATTCTCTAGCACCAATTCTTCATATCTTGGATTCATTCTGCATATCCAGCACACCTGGATGGGACTGTGGAATCTCAAGCGCCTTCAACTAGTCATTTGGCACCAAGAGGAAGGCTCTGTGCCTTCAATATAGGCCATTTGACCGGGGCTAAGAGAGTTCTCACCTCAAAGCCATTGAGAGAGAGAGAATTTGGAAAGCCATCCGGCTGAAAGCTTCCTGGACCCAAACAACTAAAGAACTGTAATGTATATTTTATTTTACCCCTGTTTGGAGAACTAAGTTTAATACCTCAACAAGATAACTCCTTTTGTGAACAATAAAGCCTGTTTGAGTTATCTAAAGTGACTGGTTTGGTCCTTGAGAGTTCCAGTTCTCTATGGGAAGGCAAGAAGAAGTCCCCTGGGAAGAGATGTCACGTCCTTGTTCCTATTCTAAGTCAAAGACCCCAGGCGCGTCTTCACATCGGATACTTCCTAAGTGTCTAGGACTGTCTGATGTATTGGTGAATAATGCGTGCAGATCCCAGTCTGCAGCTGGCAGATGGGGATTTTGTCAGCTCCGATTGTGTTTAAGGGCAGGGCAGGGTCTTGAGACACTGCATCCAGTGTGCCGATCACCACTGGGACCCCTTGACTGGCTTTGCAGTTCCATCTTTAAATCCTTGTATCATGTCAGCTTTTCCAGTTGTTTCTCTTCAATCCTGCTGTCACCTGGGATGGCGACATCCACGATCAATACTTTGTTGTTTAACACGATCGTGAGGTCAGTGGTATTGTGCTCCAAAACTCTGTCTGTCTGAATTCAGAAGTCCCAGAGGAGTTTGACGTGTTCATTTTCAGTAACCTTTTCCGGCTTGTGATGCCACCAGTTCTTTGTCACAGGAAGATGGTGTTTGTGGCACAGGTTCCAATGAATCACCTGAGCCACGGTGTTGTACCTCTGCTTGTAGTCTGTCTGGTGCTCTTCTTGCAGCAGCCGAGGTGTGATCTATTGTTTCTCCTGCTTCCTTGCAGAGTCTACACTTGGGATCTGTCCTCGACTTTTCAATTCTGGCTTGGATGGCCTTGGTTCTAATGGCTTGTTCTTGGGCTGCCAGAATAATCAGGCCCTCCTTTGTCTCCTTTTTCAGAGTTCCATTTGTGAGCCATATCCATGTTTTGACATCCTTTGTCAATTTGACTCTTTATTATTATTATTATTATTATTATTATCATTATATGTATTGATATCCCATTTTCTCTCTCTTAAAAGAGACTCAAAGGCTGGATATACTGCTCATCAGTGCAGTTAAGCTGCATTAGATATCTCTACACTGACAATATAATGTAATGTAAATGTAGTAGTTGAAAACTGCATGATATGGGTCTACACTGACCACAGAATGCAGATTCAAGCCACATTATATGTCAGGGTAAGATGCAGCCAAATCATATGCAGTATTTATAAGAAATGCATTTGTAGTATAGGACACTACATTATGTACAAAAAGTTATTACAACAGCATGCTCCCCTTCTGACTTTTGGCCCACTCTGCACATGTTTCCGATGATCTTTTCCAGGCCTTGTGGGGTTCAGGCACAGTCTGTATTGCCAAAGGGAAGAATGGAATGAAACCAATGTGTTGTTCAACCTTTTTTTCCACAGCAACTGAGATACATCTCGTCGGAGTTAATGACTTGTTAGCCAGGGAGATAATGGGATCTGGCAACTGGAGGAGGTTCAGCCGGTAGCCATACAGGGAGGGTTGTGCCGGCCAGGTTCGCACTCATTTTGCCTACATGCGCTGCGTGGAGACGGAGGCTTTCCCTAATGAGTTGTGCATCGGTGTGTGTTTTGCACAGCAGTGGTGCGCCATTCTGCCTTATAATGAGGCCTGTCACTACCGTTCCCCTGACAGCGATTCATAATTATATCGCCACGGCCGGCTTTTTCCAGAGAGAGCGTTTGCAGAGCTGTCACCTGCTCTGTGCATGTGTTATTTGCCTGGATGTGTTATTTGTGTATCACATACACACTCCTCTACCTCAGGCTTTCTTCTGATATCGAACAAGAATTTGGGGGTCTTGCCATGAAGGCACAGACCGGTCAGACCCACCTAAGAGGATCCAATATAGCCCTGGCAAGATAGGAAGTGAGATAGCAGTTAGTTTTAGAATTAGACTAGGAAAAATATGACACCAAAATGGAGGCGATCCGTTGACTTGTGGATATGGGGGCCCGATGGGTTTCTGTATCCGCAGTTCAGAAAAACACAGTGTTGGCCTTCCCAGGACATTGTAAGAGCATACTGGGCAGTCGGCAGTGATCTACAGCTTGGGAAAGGAAAGGTTCATGCTTTGTGAGAGTTGGAGACAGTAAAGGACACAATGTATCACTGTGGTGAGGGAAAAGTTACAATTAAATGATACTTTATTGGGGTATTTGTTACAATGTTAGGGTCAGGGGAAGAAAGCAAAATAAAGAAAGATTGCTTGTTGAAGCTGCTGTTGTAGCCACACTCCCCGCGATGCTGGCTTAACAGGGCCTCCAGGAACTGCGGAACTCCCCGCCGCAGGTCAGATCAACTTGAACGCAGGGGGCTCTTGGTTGTCCCCCCCTCAATGCTGGTCCCTTTCAGCTCCACAATTCTACAATTCCTCTTTGTGCCTTTTCTTGCAGCTCTTTTCCCCTTGAACACCTCCTTCAGGGAAAAGGTAAAGTCACCTTTTCTCCAAGGAGCTTGCTTGCGCATGGAGAGGGATGGCACCTGCTGCAGACAATGGGGAAGAGAAGGAAGGAGCAAGGCATTCCCCCTGCATGTCGGCTCCCTCCCTCCCTTTCCCTCCTTTCTTTCGATAGACCTGAGTGTATTTAATCCTCAAAGTGGCTGATGCGTTCTCCTGCCAACCTCTGGCGTGGACACAAGCTGTGCATCAGCCTTAAGTGGCTCTCCTTTGCAGCTCCACCAATAACGAGATTGCTCTGCAGTGGTTGGCAGGTGAGGCGGCGCAGGAGTTAAGGCCCGCACGCTTTCGGGATTGAGAGATGCTACAATGTCCGGCTACACCGTTGAACGGCAAAATGGATAGTCATCAAAAACAGGCTGCAAAGGCCACGGTGATTTGAATAAAGGTTTGCAACACGTTCCAGAATTCCTCATTTGCAAACGGCATTTGTGCACCAGGACCCCGTCCTTGCAAACTAGGCTTCTACTTTTGCCTTTCTTTGCAGTACGAAAGGCAGGCCCGGATTAATAACTTTTTGCACCCTAGGCCACACTTTGGAATTACGCCCCCGTGTGTTGTGCTCCCTCCTGCCCCTCCCTCCTTCTCTTGGGCCCTGCTGTTGCGGCGAGTGGGCTCCAAAACCACTGCCTTAGGGAAGGAGGCCAGCCTTGCACCCTTAGCAGAGGCCCGAGTCCCGCTTGACCCTCCCTCTAGGCCCCACTGACCCGGCCATTGCTCCCGAATGTGGGCCCGCCCACTTGGCCTGCTGCTATTTCCCCGCTGGGGGGTTGCTGCCACCTTTCCTCCTCCCCCCCCCCGTCTTTCCTCCTCCTGCGCATGCGCTGCAGCCTGCATCCAGGCCACGGGAGGCTACTTCCCTGAGGGGGGCGTTCTTGCGAGACTCGTCGACGGCGCCCTCCCTTGCTCGCTCCCTCCCTGGTACCTCAGCTGCACAGCTCACTCCTCTCCTCCGCCAGCGCCTCCTGGGCCTTCCTGAGGGCGAGTTCTGTGGAGCCCGTGGAGCCCGTTGTCCCTTCCTCCAGGGCTCTGCCTGGGGGCATGTGTGGCAGTGGGGTTCCGGCTCCTCCTTCTCCTTCTCCCCGCGGGCAAGCCCCTCAGATGCTGCTACGCGGAGGAGGCAAGGCGGGGAAGCCACAGGTTGCCAGCTGCTCCACGAACAGGTTGGAGCCCCAGCTGGCAGCGGGATAGAGCGGCATGAGGCAGAGGCAGCTCAGGAGCAGCGGCTTCCTTCCTCATCTCCATGCGCCGTTGCATTTTTATTTGTTTCAACATTTGGAGGGGTCCGTGATCTGCACCCCCCCCTCGGCGTGTGCCCCTAGGCCATGGCCTAGCCTGGCCTTATGGGTAATTCGGGCCTGACAAAAGGGATTGTCCCCACAATGTCATATGGATGGTTTCAACCCATATAATGCCGGTTAATTGCACCAGTCTTCTTTATATGGATTTACACTGAGCATATGATGCAGTTCCATTGTGTTACATTGCACTGTAGTTCTAGCCTGAGTAGGCCACAAGCTGAACATGAGTTATCAGAGTGCTTCAGCAGCTGAAAAAGCCAACGCAATTCGAGGCTGCAACCTTTTCTTCACCACGGATCCCCCTCTAAATGTTTTTGTGGCCATGAACACCTCAATACTTATCTCAAGATTTAAGGCACTGGATGCATCAAATAATTATTTCAGTTTTCTCATGAAGGTCTTCCAAATTTAGAGAGAAGGGGATATAAGTTAATTTGCTAATGCACGCACTTCTATTATAATATCTTGATTATTATGCTTCCATATGAATTTAAAATAATAGTATTGACACTAGTTTTTTTGTTCTGTTTTTGTTTTGTTTTTTGTCGTGTCAGGAGCGACTTGAGAAACTGCAAGTTGCTTCTGGTGTGAGGGAATTGGCTGTCTGCAAGGACGTTGCCCAGGGGAATCCCAGATGTTTTGATGTTTTATCATCCTTGTGGGAGGCTTCTCTCATGTCCCCACATGGGGAGCTGGAGCTGATAGAGAGAGCTGACCTGCGCTCTCCCCGTATTCGAACCTGCAACCTATCGGTCTTCAGTCTTTAGTCCTGCCGGCACAGGGGTTTAACCCACTGCGTCACCGGGGGCTCCCACTAGTTAATTAATAATAGTAGTAGTGATAGCAGAACAGGAATTACAAACTTTCATTCATTCAGATTGCTGTGAGTTTTTTCAGGTTGTATGACCATATTTCAGAAGCAAGTGGAATATATATGGAGCCCCAGTGGCACAGCGGGTTAAACTGCTGAGCTGTTGAACTTCTGACCAAAAGATTGGCGGTTTGAATCTGGGGCGCGGGATGAACTCCCGCTGTTAGTCCCAGCTTGTGCCAACCTAACAGTTTCAAAGCATGCAAATATGGTGCTCCATGCAGTCATGCTAGACACATGACTTTGGAGGTGTCTACGCACAACACCAGCTCTGCAGTTCAGAAATTGAGATGAGCACCACTCCCAGAGCCAGACATGACTAGACTTAATGTCAGTGAAAACCTTTACCGTCTGCCTGCCTGCCTGCCTGCCTGCCTGCCTGCCTGCCTGCCTGCCTGCCTGCCTGCCTGCCTGCCTGCCTGCCTGCCTATCTATCTATCTATCTATCTATCTCTATGGAATGTCCAGGTTGGGAGAAAAAACCTATGTCTGAGAACTTCCAACAACAAGCAATCAAGGGCCAGCTAGGTCTCTCATTGAAGACTCCCATCTCAAAGAGAGGATACCTTCAGGCAACAGAGGCCAGGCTACCACTATGAGGATATCCTCACAGACTGACTTTGCAAACTTCATGGCTACTAAGTGCTATTCAAGCTTGCTAATTGCAACATTCACACTTGCTTTAAACAGACTAGGGTTCTTTCTCCCATCCTGGATATTATTCCACAGGTGTATGTGTGTGTGTGTGTGTGTGTGTGTGTGTGTGTGTGTATACAAACACATATACATACACACACATACTCCACTTGCCTCACTACCAAATGAACCCCTGAAGATGCCAGTAGCCACAGATGCAGGCGAAACATCAGGAGAGAATGCTGTTGGAACATGACCATACAGCCTGAAAAACTCACAGCAATTCAGTAATTCCTTTCAATCATTGCTTCATTCAAATTTCAGATTTGTTCCTATCTATCTATCATCTATCTATCTATCTATCTATCTATCTGTGGGATCATGTCCAGGGTGGGAGAAAAAACCCTTGTCTGTTTGAAGCATGTGTGAATGTTGAAATTTACAAGCTTGAATGACACCCTGACTGTTCAGCCGTGGAATCTGCTGCTGCTTATGAGTCTGGTGGGCTCTCTTTCTCTGGATTGTTTTTAAGAGACTGAATGGGCATCTGTCAGTAGGGCTTGGTTGGGTATTTTTGCAAGGCCAAAGGGGTTGGACTGGATAGCCCCAACATTTATGATGCATCTATCCATGTGTAATAGGTGTTGGATGGTGGGATACATGGCTGCCTGAGAGTCCAGTGGAACCACCTTCTCTGAAGGTTTTAAAGAGAGGCTGAATGGCCATCTGTCAGGAGAAGTGAGTTGGTGTATTCCTCCCTGGCAGAAATGGGTTGGGTTGGATTGGATGGCCTTCTTTGGGGACCGCTTCCAATTCTAGAGTTCTGTGAACTTTCAAAATGGAATGATTGGTGGTGGAGTTTCCTTCTCTGGACGTTTTTCAGCAAAGGTTGGACTGGATGACCTTTGGGGGTCTCCTCCAACTCAATGATTCTGAGAACCTTGTGAGCAAAGATGTGCACCAACCCAGAGTCTTGGCCAGGGTCTCGACAGAAATAAGGAAGTGAGGGCAAACAACCAAGGGCCCCCTGTGTTCACTGGATATTCACAAGACGGTGGCAGGATCGGCGTTGCAGCGAAGAGCCATGGATGACAATCAGCTGGTTCCTTTTTGAAGTTTATCTTTTTCTGATTTAAAAAAGTTATTCCCGGGGCATAGGCATATATATATATATATATATATATATATATGCCTATGTGTGTGTGTGTGTGTGTGTGTGTGTGTGTGTATTTTATCCATGTTTATTTGTGTTATAATTTGTTGTGAGTCGCCCCGAGCAGCACAGGAGTGGCGACAGACAAGTCGAAACAAACAAACAAACAAACAAATAAATAGGGGCCCAAAGAGCAAAAGTGACCAGCATCGCTGGGAATGTGGCTACAGCAGCAGCTTCAACAAGTAAACTTTTTTTACTTTGCTTTCTTCCCCTGATCCTAACATTGTAACAAATCCCTCAATAAAGTACAATTTAATTATAACTTTTTCCTCTTCACATTGTGTCCTTTACTGTCTCCAACTCTCTCAAAGCATGAACCTTTCCTTTCCCGAGCCGCAGATCACTGCCGGCTCGCTCGGGATGCTCTTACAGCATCCTGGGGAGGCCGGAACTGTGTTCCTCTGAACCGCGGATACGGAAACCCATCGCGGCCCTGTATCTGCAAGTCAACGGATCACCTCCATTTTGATGTCATATTTTTCCTAGACTAATTATAAGACTAACTGTGACATTATAATTATAAGACTAACTAAACCCTGTGACATTAAGTTAAGTGTGTCTTTATTTGGTTTTAATTACTGTAGGAAAGTACAATTATGCCATGATGGTGATGATGATGATGTTGCAAAGAAAGTGAGTGCATTGAGGAGTTTTGCGTTCTTCCTTTTTCTGTGTTTATTTTAAAATTTAAGCAAAATGATCTGTCACAAAGACACACACAAACCCGCCAATGGCATTTCCCAGAGGATTTCCAAATAGACAGGTAGATTAACAGCCAGACAAGTGGACAAGATTGGCGTAGAGAAGAGAGATGGCGAATGAAAGGCAAGAGTGAAAGCGCACCAGGGGGAAAATCAGGCAATCGAGGCGGCAGGGCGCAGATTGGCAGCTAAACCTGTACAAGGACTGAACAGCGGTGATAGACATTGCAGCCAAAAAGAAACGTGCATCAGTTGCATGCACAGGCAAAGAGGTGGTTCATGCTTACGGTGGATGGGTGACTGACAAGTACATCATTTCAGTAGAAGGAGTCAAACAGCAGGAAAAGATTCCACCTAAACATATGCAAGAACTTCCTGATGGTAAGAACTGTTCAACAGTAGAATATTCTATCAAGGAATCTGGTGAGTTCTTTTTTTGGAAAACTCCTTTTGTTCCATAAACGCTGGACCCTCTGAGTTTAGTCTCGTCCCGCTTTTATAGAACGTATGGCATAACTATATTTCATATTTCACAATCAGCTGTCACTACTGGCCTCGGAAACCAGAACATGGCTACAGTTATTTCATTTATTTACCATCCAGAAGGCTGAAACTTCTCATGGATAGAATCTGCACATGGCCCTTTGTCAACAAGAGAGGGTCGTTAAGGACAATTCCTGTTTTGCACCAAGAACAAAAGAATTCCTTTGCCTCGAAAGGTCAGGGGCTCGGATCTTCATTTACAAATGGACATGATCTAATCAAGAAAACTCCAGCTGCTCTTTGTTTTGAACACATTCCTGTCCCTCGCTTCCCATTCACCAGGGCAAAAGCGGTGCTGTTTCACGATTGGTTCCCGCTACAGCTGGCTTCCAATGTTCCAACCAATCAGCATGAAGCCTACAGCATGCAGGGGTGGGAAAGTTTGACTTTGACAGTTCTGTAAAGTGTATAAAAATTGCATATTTTTCAATGTAACTTTATGACTGCTTTGTAACAAGGAATCTGCAGTGGTCATCCTTCTCAGCTGACCAGAATGAAAACTTCAGTGGCATCTTCTTCCAGATTCCTTTGGTGAGATCATTTGGGAAACGGATTTTTAGATTGCTTTAAAAAATTCGCCAGAGGTTCTGCTGAAATCCTCATTTTAGGGGTGCTTTTGGGGCCTTTGCCCTCCTGGGCCAGGCTATTCTAAAATGTTTGGTAGCAACATTATGTTCATATACAGTAGTTACATTACGTAGAATTAACACAAATTAACTTTTTTTTAAATGCAAATATTTTATTAAACTTAGCAACAATTTTAAGTTTTTGTTGTTATTTTTGGTCTACAAGTACGATACAGCCCGAAAAACTCAACAGCCACCCAATAAAACATTTTATTTATTACCTTCCTCTCCCCACAGTTCAAGGAAGGATATAACACAATGATAAAACAAAGGAACATATACATACATATATTTAAAATGTATTCTTTAAAGGATTGGCAGAACTGGGATCGCAGACATAACGGAAGCGGAAAGGGACCTGTGTTCAACATGATTGCTGATCATTGACCGAAATAAAGGAAATATAATATAATTTGCTCATCATGTCGAAAGAGACAAGAAGGCGGAGGAAAGGAGGAATATCTTAAACAAATCCAGTGCATCTTAGCCGGATACACACAATGGAAGTTGAAGTGCCATGAAAAGGGGGAGGGAAATGCACCCACTTAAATGCCAAACTTTGAAAACGACAGGCTTTAAAGGGAAGCGTATATCTATATGCATGTTTGGGG
Organism: Anolis apletophallus; assembly: GCA_030556195.1. Classification (NCBI taxonomy): domain Eukaryota; kingdom Metazoa; phylum Chordata; class Lepidosauria; order Squamata; family Anolidae; genus Anolis; species Anolis apletophallus. Next base: position 147,909,892 of record JARBWK010000007.1, on the reverse strand, counting down.
GGAAAGAGAGAGCGAGCGAGCGCCCCACATTTGGAAGTCAGCGGAGGAGTGACAAAGTAATTTGCTCCCGGCAGTCTATCACGGCTGCCTAATTCCCAGTGACACCGCTCGGCTGCTGACTGTACCAACTGTCAGAGTCAATTAGCCAGCAGCCAGGAGTGCAAAGTGTTTACGGGTGCTAAAATTCACTCCTCTCCTGCACCAGGAAGGGCTGCAGGTGGAAAAGGGAGATGGAGCCAAGCCCTGCGCATCTCGGTTGTTACCAGCCTCCTTGTCACCTGAGCTCAGGTGGAGCAGAGAGGAACACCGGAGTGGCCGGAGTCAAGGGCGCTTTCTTGGAGAGTCTGTGGAACTGACTGCCACTGATATGCCATTTAGGCAGCAATAAAATGAAGGCTCAGCCATGCTACCCGTGCTCTATTCTGCCTTGGTTAGACCACACCTGGAATCACACGGTGTCCAATTCCGGGCACTGCAATTGAAGAGAGATGTTGACACGTTGCAATGTGTCCAGAGGAGGGCAACTACAATGATCAAGGGTCTGGAGAACAAGCCCTATGAGGAGCGGCTTCAAGAGCTGGGCATGTTTAGCCTGAAGAAGAGAAGGCTGAGAGGAAACATGATAGCCATGTATAAATATCTGAGGGGACGTCATAGGGGGGAGGGAGGGGCCTTGTTTTCTGCTGCCCTGGAGACTCGGATGCAATGGAACTATGGCTTCAAACTACAAGAAAGGAGATTCCATCTGAACATGAGGAAGAACTTCCAGACTGTGAGAGCTGTTCAGCAGTGGAACTCTCTGCCCCGGAGTGTGGTGGAAGCTCCTTCTTTGGAGGCTTTTAAACAGAAGATGGATGGCTATCTGTCAGGGGTACTCTGAATGCAATTTTCCTGCTTCTTGGCAGACAGGTGGACTGGATGGCCCGTGAGGTCTCTTCCAACTCTATGATTCTATGACATGGTGTTTAGACAGCAATAAAATGAATTAATAATCAAAGTTCCAGATTAAAGACTCACCAGAAAGTGAAGACAAAGGGCAGAGGTGTTTTAATGCATTCTTGGCTGAGAATGGATGTTTCAGCAGGTCGTTTCTCATAGCAAAGCCAACTTCCTTGGGAAGACAGGAGGACCAACGTCAGCGTTCTGGAAGAAGCAAAGATTACCAGCATTGAAGCAATGATCCTTCGCCATCAACTTTGCTGGACTGGCCACCGTCTCCCAAAGCAGTTACTCTACTCTCAACTCAAGAATGGAAAATGGAATTTAGGTGGACAGGAAAAGAGATTTAAAGATGAGCTTAAAGCCAACCTTAAAAACTGTGGCAGAGACATTGAGAGAAAACTGGGAAACTCTGGCCCTTGAGCACTGGAACTGGAGGTCAGCTGTGACCAACAGTGCTGTGGAATTTGAAGAGGCACAAATGGAGGACGGAAGGGAGAAACATGTCAGGAGGCAGAAGGCGCATCAAGCCAACCCTTGTCGGGACCACCTTCCACCTGGAAGATGATGTCCTCTCTGTGGAAGAAGATGCAAGTCACTAATAGGCCTGGTTAGGTTCGTCGGAATGCTCGTAAAATCGGAATAAATTCGGATTAAATTCACTTTTGAAGCGGTTTTGAAGCGATGTAAGCAACCCGGAAGTGAATTTGCCATTTCGAAGCCGCCACCGCTATTTTCCGAAAGGAATTGGCGAGTTTCCCTTCCCTGGCCTTACCTTCCGTGTGCAGTTCTGATGCAGAGGGAAAGCATCTGCGTCCACAGCTGTCGCCCCAGTTCTGACACGAGGGAATGCATCAGCGTCCAAACTAGGTTAAACACCCAGTTTGGACACAGATGCCTCCCCTCCGCATCAGAACTGGGGTGACAGCTGTGTTAAACATGGCTGTTGCCCCAGTTCTGATGCGGAGGGAAGGCATCCGTGTCCAAACTGGGTTAAACATGTGTGTCCTCCATTAAAGAAGCCATTCCAAAATTTCGGAATTAATTCAGGGAATTCCGAAATGTTTCCGGAAAATTTTGGAAGTCAATCAGATTCAAAGCACCAGTGTTTTGAACCATTTTTTTTATTTAAAAAAATCAACCAGTCCTAGTCTCTACAGTCACCAACGGATCTACTACCAAGACCCTACACTTGGAAGTTAATCTTCCTTGGACACAAGTAATTGCTGATTATGATGATAACGAATGTATGTGGGCTCCAGCCCAAGAGTACAAGCATCAATGTGTTGTGTAACTAGTTTCATGACAGGTTTATTCCCACAGAATAATAGAATCCTAGAGTTGGAAGAGACCCCAAGGACCATCCAGCCTACTACCTTGCCTTGCAGAAAGGCATAATCCAAGCCCCCCAGACAGATGGCCAACCAGCTGGAGCTACTTAAAATTAGGCTATAGTTCTTTCCTTATCACCAATTGACCTGGGATTTTATTTATTTATCGTGTCAGGGGTGAACCAAACAGTTGTATTGTATTTAAAGGGGGGGGGATCACAAAGTTTGCAAACTTGGCATTCTATTAGATGTTCTTTGACCAGTAGCTGGCCACTTTGAGTGCCTCTGGTGTTGCTTTAAGGAGGTCCGCCATTGTGCATGTGGCAGGGCTCAGGTTGCATTGTAGTCGGTGGCCTGTGGTTTGCTCTTTCTCTGCACTCACATGTCATGGACTCCTCTTTGCGGCCCATTTCTTAAGGTTGGCTCTGCATCTCATGGTACCAGAGCACAGTCTGTTCAGTGCCTTCCAAGACACCCAGTTTTCTGTGTGCCCAGAAAGGAGTCTCTCATTTGGTATCAGCCATTGATTGAGGCTCTGGGTTTTAGCCTGCCACTTTGGGACTCTCGCTTGCTCAGGTGTTCCAGCGAGTGTCTTTATAGATCTTAGAAAACTATTTATTTACTTAAGTCAGTGTTTTTCAACCTTTTTTGAGCCGTGGCACATTTTTTACATTTACAAAATCCTGGGGCACGCCACCAACCAAAATGACACAAAATGACACTCTAACACAGTAATACATATAGTTAATATGTTTTTAAATGTATTTATACACTCACATAGTGTGAAATCTGGGCCTGTTTCGATGAACACATAATATATAGTTATATAGTGTATTATTATTATATTGCATTACATTACAACATTATCAACATCATATGTATACACAATATACGTATATTACTATAATATCAAATACAACATACTATGTCATTGTCACAGTACAACAATTACATACCACATTGTATTATAACGCAATATTAGTTGAAGTCCAAAACACCTGGAGGAAGGCCCATTGTCTAGTCTAAACCTTCTTCCAAGCCTTTAATAAAGATGCTGCCTGCCTTAATGTATAGCCTGAGTCCCCATGCCCATCTGTCGGGAGGGCTTGGGTGGTGCCTTCCTGCTTGGCTGAAGGGGGTCAGTCTGGATGGCCTTTGGGGGACCCATATTTCTCCCACAAGTTCCCTTCCCTCCTTTCCCCCGTTAGCTGGCTGACTCCCTGCCTCTCTGGCTGCTTGCCTGCCTGCCTTCAGTGCTTGGGCTCCGCTGCTCTCTGACTCACACCTCGCATAGCGCCAACAGGGCTGGGCTGAACTGGACTGGAAGTGCTCTCCGTCAGAGCAGAATGGAAGGGAACGGGCCCAAATAGGTCCGCCCTACTGCGCGGCCCTCCCGGAAACAGGGACCCATGCGCTGAGGTTCCGGAGACAGAGTAGCAAACTTTATACATGACATCAGATAGATAGGAATCTAATTTCCCACGGCACACCTGATGATCTCTCACGGCACACTAGTGTTCCACGGCACACTGGTTGGGAAACACTGACTTAAGTCATTGGCATGCTGGCTGATATCTGAACAGGGATGTCGCTGCCTTGGTCCTTTCACTATTGGTTGCTACTTCCCGGTGGATGTCAAGTGATGCAATACCTGCTAAACAGTGTAACTTCTCTATTTAGCGACCAGAATTGACCTAGTTGGGGAAAAGCAGAACCGATATCCTGAACAAACTCCTTCCCATTTCTTTTCACTTTCCGCTGAAGTTTCTGCAGGTATTTCTTATGTCTCCCCCCCCCAACTTCCTCCTTCTCAGATGGAGTCCTGAGCCGAGCCCCTCCTGCGCTTGCAAAATTTGTGATTAATTCTGGGTGTTGGTGGCAATCCCTGCCTGTTGTATTCTTCTTCCCTCCTATCTCTCAAGCTGCCTCCTTGCTCACAAAAGATCCATCTGTGTGCTTATCCAGTTGTGATATCGGAAAGGAGCTGATGGCAGCGCTTCTTAATTTCAAGAAGGGGACACGCTCCTTTGGGAGGCAGCGGGAGGCGAGGCTCTAAGGCGCTTATGGTTCTGCCACCACACCTGAGCCTGCTTTAGAGGTCGAGGCAGGAGGCAGCGCTTCTCCACTCCATGGAGAGGATGGAGTTCGAAGAAAGACGGCAACAGATCGCCCCCAATCTTCACTTTCGCATGGGCCGAAATAAGCTGTCGGCTGGATTAACCAGAGAGAACTTATGGCAAGAATATTTAAGACAAAGAAAAGTTTTGGGTGGGGAGAGAACATCTTTTTTTTACTTGAGAGAACACCTCTCTAGAAATACCCAGGTACTCCAGAAATTCAACTCTGTTGAGAGATGCTGGTACAAGAAGTGACTTATAGTTTCCAAATCACGGCCTCCCCAAACCACTGCAAGCTGAAGAGCAAGTGTCTCAGAAGCAAGCAAAATACAGCAGAGTCCTTTCACAGCAAAAATATACTTCAGCCCATCTATCAGCAGAGTCTAACTGCCAGCAACTGACCTTATTTACACACCATTTAGTAAACTCACAGATCCAGGTTTTCATTCAGGTCCTCCAGAAATTCAACTCTTCAACTCTGTTGAGAGATGCTGGTACATGAAGTGATTTCTAGTTTCAAAATTGCGACTTCCCCAAACTACTGCAAGCTGAAGAGCAAGTGTCCCAGATGTTATTCTATGTGATATGTTTAATGTTTTATTAAGGGAGGGTCAATTTTAATGTTTTATACCAGGGCTGTCCAACAGGCGGCCTGCGGGCCGTACACGGCCCCCGAGCCCCTTGCCCGCGGCCCTCCTCTCCTCCGTTAAAAAAAATCCAAAAAATAATTCCCAAAAATAATTCAAAAAAAATTCCCGAAAAAATTCAAAAAAAAGTGTGCACATGCGCGCGGTTTCACCTGCTTCTGATGCTGGCGTGACGCTGAGGGAGGGAGGGCGGAGCCATGGGGAGCCCCCAGTGGCTCCTCCCTCTCTCCCCAAGCGTTACACCAGCCGCGGTAGCCGGCGAAATGGCCGGCGTCCGCGGCGCCGCTCTCTCCCAAAGCGTCACGGCAGCCGCTGAAGCCGGCGAAATCGTCGGCTTCCGCGGCTGCCGTGATGCCTTGGAAGGGAGGGGGGTCCCCCGCAGTGCCTCCCTCTCTCCCAAAGCATCACGGCAGCCGCTGAAGCCGGCGAAATGGCCGGCTGCCGTGATGCCTTGGAAGGGAGGGGGGGTCCCCCGCGGCACCTCTCTCCCAAAGCATCAGAACAGCTGTTCTGACGCTTTGGGAGAGGGGGCGGAGCAGTGTGGCAGGGGGCGTGGCTGGGGGCATGGCCGGGTGGCCCCTCAGGTGATCACTCACCCGAAGTCCGGCCCCTGAGCCGGCAGAAGTTGGACTGCCCTGTTTTATACTGTTTTTTATCAATGGCACTGAATTGTTGCCAACACTGAATTGTTGAGTCCCCTTCGGGGTTGAAAAGGGTGGTAGACAAATATTGCAAATAATAATAATAATAATAATAATAATGGGGTGTGGTAATGTCTGAGTCACCATGTATATTGCAAAGGGGTTGCGCCAGTCAGTGTTCCTTACTGATGGCCTATTAAGAAGTGGCTATAAAAGGGGGATGAAAGAATCCATCTTTCTCTCTCCTGTGTGACTCAGTGTGAGTATCTGGCTATGTTGTATGTGTCTATCTGATGACTGTTTGCAACTACAAAGAATGAGAATCTGTGAATCCTGATTGTATATTCGTATATATTGCAATAAGCCTCTGGATATTTTGAATGTAACTGCTTATTTACAGATGGACGTATGCAATGTAATATAATGCTCAGGTAAAATGTATAAGGTTTAGATAATATCACTATTAGTTAGAAGGAGGACACAGGCTCTAAGCCAGACCTGGGCAATTACCGGCCCTCCAGGTGTTTTGGACTTCAAATCCCAGAAATCCTAACAACTGGTAAACTGGCTAGGATTTCTGGGAGTTGAAGTCCAAAACACCTGGAGGGGCGGTAAAATTGCCCAGGTCTGCTCTAAGCATTGCCATGGCAACCTAGCTCCAAGCTGAGAAAAGGGGCGGGGCCAACTGTCACTGGAAAAGGAAAGGTTTTGGTTTTAAAAATTAGTCTGGCAGTTGGAGTCTGTCAGTCGGAGTTGAAGGAAGAGTAGAGTTAGGAGTTAGTTGCAGCCAGAGGAAGCCTGTTAGTCAGGGATCTGGAGTTAAGTGGTCAGCTGAACCCAGTTTAAGAACTAGCTAGGGAATAGTTACGATAGCAATTGATAACAGGAGGCTGATTACAATAGAGAGGGAATCTCTTTGTCAGGCTAAAGTTAGTCAGGAATTAGTTGGTACGTGCTATTGTACTGAATCCTTGTTTGGTAACATCTTCCTAAGGAGAATATACACATCTTGTAACCACCAAGCCTTTGTATCCTTGAAACCATTACGCATTTGTCACAAGAATGCTACAAATAAACCAAGTTACTGTTTCTTTTGAAAACAAGTCTGTCTCAATCTGAAAACCTCTTAGTATATGGTGGCAGTGAAAATACATAAAGGACTCCTCATAGAAAGTAAGGGGAATCCAGTAGAGAATACATAGTCTCAAGGGTGACGGTTCCACAGTGGTAATAAATAAAAAGGATTCATTACAAGTTGTCGCGATGCACGGACTTGACCGGCCCCTTAATCACACACACAGAGACGTACTGAAGGCTAACTACTTTATTAAATATAAAAACAGTCCAAAAGGTAAATTGTCCATGAGAATGATAGAGTAATCAAAAAGGCTTGAAGCAACAATATCCAAAACAGCTTGGCAAGATAATCCAAAAGCTTTAGCAAGACTTTAGCAAGGGTCCGCAATGCAATGCGGGATCAGGAACAAGGCAGAGTAAATGCAAGGCAAGACTTGAAGGCCACTAGCCAACTTAGCTCCGTGGACCCGCTTCGCTTCACGCCTGCTCAAATGAGACGTGGCCGAAGCACTGGGGACTGATTCCCATGCTACCTATACTTAATCTTTCGGCCGAGGTCCCCGACGCTCTAGGCCCCGTCGTCTCCAATCTCTGCTGACGGACCTCGGCCTGTCTAGGCTGCGGTGCCATCCCCTTCTCCCAGACTCAATGCTACTTCTCCTATCAAAGGTTCGGCCTTGTCTCTCAGCAGCTGGGTCCCTATCTCCATGAGAGCTCTCCTCCCTAGAAACTTCCCAGCCGCTTTCTTCCATGTTTTCACTCAGAAGCTCCTGTGACCCTCTTCCCCCCCGATGCTCATAACTCCCACTATCGCTGTCTTCCATTTGCACCTGGTTATCTATGTCTACGTCAGGGCCAAAACAAAGTTCTTCCCATGCCAAACTTTCTGTGGGCGAAGGAGGCCCACTGATGGGAAACTGTCCTTCATCCCACCCTTCCAACTCCTCTTCTGAATCTGTCTCTGCCGCTGCAGGCCCTAATGCCAATGGGACCCCGGGTCCTAGCCCCTGTTCTCCAGGCACAAACGAGAACTGCTGTGCTACACAAGTGGACGGTTTGAAACCCAGCCCAGAACGTCATACTACCTCTCCCGGAATTCCATATCACTGAGACATAGCAGTTAAAGTAGTATGAAACTGCATTAATTCCACAATATAGATGCACCCTTATACTAGGGCAGTGTTTTTCAACCTTTTCGAGCCGTGGCACATTTTTTACATTTACAAAATCCTGGGGCACACCACCAACCAAAATGACACAAAATGACACTCTAACACAGTAATACAGATAGTTAATATGCTTTTAAATGTATTTATACACTCAGTGTGAAACCTGGGCCTGTTTCAACGAACACAACATAGATATCCTGGCACGAATGGCAGAAAAACACAAACTTCCCACACAGAACTCCCATAACCAAGAGAAAATACTTTAAGAGTTTGGTGGGCATTGACCTTGGGTTTTGGAGTTGTAGTTCACCTATATCCAGAGAGCACTGTGGACTCAAACAATGTTGGATCAGGACCAAACTTGGCATGAATATACAATATGCCCAAATGTGAACACAGATGGAGTTTGGGGAAAATTGATTTTGACATTTGGGAGTTACAGTTTTTGCGATTTATAGTTAACACACAATCAAAGAGCATCCTGAACTCCTGCAACAATGGAATTGAACCAAACTTGGCATATTGAACTCTCATTACCAACAGAAAGTACTGAAAGGATTTGCTTGGGAATTGATCTTGGAGGTTCCAATTTTCCACGGCACACCTGATGATTGCTCACGGCACACTGGTTGGGAAACACTGTACTAGAGGACCCACAGTACAGTATCATTCCTCCGAAAACTCAATAGACCATCCCAGGTATATCCTCCTATCAAGCTAAAACCAAGAGGCCTTCCAAAGTCGATAACAGCTTGGCTCGGCTTTTATCTAATTTTCTGCATTCACACTTTAATCAGAGACAAACCCAGACTCTCATTAGCTTGATTTGAAATGGACAAGTCATATTAATTGCACTAATTGAAACTGGCGTTTATATCCCGCAAGGGGATCATCAATAGGGGGAAGCATTGCCTTCCAGGAAATCTGCACATCAGAAATACACAAACCCATCATGAGTCTTATTTCGCCTTCCTTCTCACTTCACTTCTAGACTTTCTTGGGAAGTTCAAGAGCGAAACTTGTCCTGCAAAGTGCGCAACTGATATTGGCTTATAGTCCAAAAATATTGTCAGAGTAACCAACCATATTAAGCTCCACTTGAATTGATTAGTTTCTAGTTAGAATCCTAGAATCGTAGGACTTTTATCACATAAGGCTGATCATGTGCGATTGCAGGAGGATAAAAGGGCCTTTGGCTTGTGATTATCACATGATGTTGTGCTTGTCCCGTATTATTATTATTATTACTATTATAATAAGGTTAAAGGTAAAGGTTTTCCTCTGACATTAAGTCTAATCATGTTTGACTCTGGGGGTTGGTGCTCGTCTCCATTTCTAAGCCAAAGAGCCGGCGTTATCCATAAACACCTCCAAGGTCATGTGGCCAGCATGACTGCATGGAGCACCGTTACCTATTGATCTACTCACATTTGCATGTTTTCGAACTGCTAGGTTGGCAGGAGCTGGGGCTGACAGCGGAAGCTCATCCCGCTTCGAACCTGTGACCTTTCGGTCAACAAGCTTAGCAGTTTAACACACTGCACCACCGGGGGCTCCATTATTATTATTATTATTATTTTCTTATTCTTGTTCTTGTTGTTGTTTGTTACCAACCTCTCCTAATGGCTTATGGCAAAGTACAACATAGTTACAATGCATAGATAAAAATATGAGATCATCCAAACACATATATTGAAAGATATAGCTATAGAATTACAACACATTAAAATAATTCATATCAATAATAATACATAATAACAATGCACCAAAAAGTAAAATCAGAACTGTGGTTTGCAGGGACAGGTATCTGTACAAACGCTCCTCGTAAATCAGGATTTTTGGAATGCCTAGCAAAACATTATTAAAATTGCCAGCATGTCATATCCTTCTCGAATTGTGGTGCCTAGAACTGGACACAATATTCCAGGTGAGGTCTGACCAAAGCAGAACATGATATCAGAGGTGACACCCCCCCCCCCAGGACTCTGTAAAAGGTAGTTCAAAACCAAGGAATTCATAGTTTTACCAAGGACACCAGGCTGGAATTATCCCATAATCCCCTATCTCTCCCCATGTGGGAACCTAAGGCTCTTCCCATGGCCCCACACGGCAATGCCCATGTAACCCACACTTTATGGACTTTCTTGAACTTTTATGAGACATTTGCCCACTTTTGAAGGACTTTCAGAAACTTTTTTGAAACTTTTTCTTTTCAAACCCATGGACTCTTATCATGATTTATGAATTTTAATGGACTCAGGTGGGGGGGGGGGAATGGGCTGATATGAGATGATATGGTCCCCATTTCCCTCCTATATGAATGTATACCCTATATGCTTTCCCCTCCCCTGTGTTCCTATATGAAAATATGAAATGCCACCTTTTTGTGACCCCAGTATACCAAGGCTCAGGGAATCTCTCATTTCCTGAGCCAGCTAATCTCTTAAACAAAGAAGTACTTAACAAGAACACTTGCATGGACAATAACAGTGAACACGTCCCTTCAAAGCTTGGAGTTGGCCCATTTGAAGGATATGTCCCTTGGGCACGCACCTTCAAACATCAGAGCATGCCCATCTGAAGGACGTGCCCCATGGTGATTCTGTCATTCCTCACTAAGGGGACATCCTGCCTTCAGGAGGTTTAGGATGTTCTACCTACCTCACTTATTGTTTCATCCCCTTGGCCGAAACCAAAGACAAGATGCCATCAATGGATCCCATATCCAGGATTAAGGATTACCGCACCAGACCAAGATGTTTATTTCCTTCACTTGGAACAATACAAAAGCTAGCTTGAGGACTCTTGGAGTAATTGCCATCACTTGGACAAACATTAAGTCATTTAATCCACTCATCATTTCCTCCCGGTTCATTGTTTCCCACTTGGACCGCCTCCTCTGCTCTCTTTTTTTTTTTTTTTTTTAATTTTTATTTATTTCAACACCAAACAAAACAGCACATCACCAACTTGCCGACCTGGACGTCGGCATACACGTAAACATAGTCGTACACCACACCCTAACAATAACAAAGCCTAAGATCATTCCCCCCTCCCAACCCACCCCCCGCTCCCTCCACCATACACCTACACAAATACATTCCCCCTACAGCCCTCCTAATCCGTTTTGCAGAGGCTCATACTTCATTCTACTATAACACAGAAGGGTGTTCTTGCTTCCCCTTTCTGTGATCTGGAAATTTGTTGTCCGATTATTCCATATTTTCACCTCTGTATTACTGTCCATCATAATAGTTTGTATTTCTTCGCCTTTAGGTAATTGGTATATTTGCTCCAGTCCGTTCTGTTTTCAAATGCCCTATTTTGCGCTACTTTCTGTGTTAGCAAATCCATGTTCAATATATCGTAAACTTTTTTAACCAATCTTGGTATGTTGGGACTTCTTTAAGTTTCCAAAGTCTTGCCAGACTTATTCTTGCGGCGGCAACCAAATAAAAAAGGATTTTATCATCATTTTTGTCTAATTCAAAATCGAATATCCCCAACAAAAAATATTCTGGCAAATTTTTTCCCCAGAATTTCCTTTGACCTCTTAAATATCTCCCACCAAAATTTCTTTACCAGTTTACAGTCCCACCACACGTGGGAGTAAGTCCCAACACTCGTTCCACATTTCCAACATTTCGCTTTTAATTTTCCTCTGCTAAACTTCGAAAGCTTTTCTGGTGTTAAGTACCACATATAAAATACCTTATACCAATTTTCTTTTATCTCAATTGCATAGGTAAGTTTTAGTTTTTTAGACCACACTTCTTCCCATTTGTGCAAATCTATGGTATGACCTACCAGTCTGGCCCACTTTACCATTACCTCCTTGATAACATTTTCCTCCGTGGCCCAGCCTAGTAATAGTTGATAAGATTTCCGTATTATTTTAGTGTCACTCTTTACCATTTTAGACCAACTAGAGTCTTTTATTTCAAACCCCTTTTTCCGATCTTGTTTATAGCTCTCCTTTATTTGCCAGTAGTGGAACCACGTTGTACCCGGTTCTACTCTCTGCATCTCCTCCAACGTCATCAGGTCCACTTCCTGCCCTTTGATCTTTAATACATTTTTGTACGTCAACCACCTCTCCCTCGGGATTTCCCTCTTGTGGTCTGCCTCCGTCGGAGAGAACCACAGTGGGGTTTTTTTACATAATCTTTCTTTATGCTTGTCCCACACATTGATAAGAGCCGCCCTTATAAAATGGTTCCTAAAACCTTTTTCTACCTTGACCTTGTCTCTCCAGAGATAGCTATGCCATCCCCGGCAGAGATCTTCTCCTTCCAGAGCCAACAGTTTCTTTTTTGTCAGTGTTACCCATTCTTTCACCCATACTAGTACCGCAGATTCGTAGTAAATTTGGAAATCCGGCAATGCCATGCCTCCTCTTGTAATATTATCTTTCAACTGTTGAAATCCTATCCTGGCCCTCTTATTTAACCACACGAATTTTAATATATCCTTTCTCCATTCTTCCAAAATAACTTTTGTCCTTAGCACTGGTATTGTTTGAAACAAAAATAATATTTCGGGTAACACAGACATTTTAACCAGGGCTATCCTACCCATCAGTGAGAGTTGCAGCTTACTCCATTTTTTTAGCTTTAACCTTATTTCCCTCCATTTTCTTTCATAATTATTTTGGAGTAGGTGGGCATTACTTCCTGTCAAAAAACCCCCCAAGTACCGGACCATTTTCTCTATCTTGATTCCTGTTGTTCTTTGCAGAGTCTCTTTTTTCTTTTCCGTCATATTCTTGACAATAAACTTAGTTTTGTCTTTATTTATTTTTAACCCGGCGACTTTCCCGTAAGTCGTTAGTTCCTTCCACCACACCTCCCATTGTTTCAAAGGGTCTTCTATTACGCAGACCATGTCGTCTGCATAAGCCGAGACCTTATATGTATTGTTAGGAATTCTCAGCCCTTTGATTTCCTTATTTTGTCTTATACTTTCCAAAAGAACTTCTAATGTCAATGCAAAAATCAAAGGTGACAACGGGCAGCCTTGTCTTGTGCCTTTCATTAATTTGATTTCTTTTGTCAACTGGCCATTTATGAGAATTTTAGCCGTTTGTTTATCATAGATTGATCTTATCGTATTTTCAAAATAAAACCCCATGTCCATTTCTCTAATCAACTCAAATATAAAATTCCAATTGACCTTATCAAAGGCTTTTTCGGCATCCAAAAAGAGGATGCCGACTTCTTTTTGGGTATGCTTATTATAATACTCAATTATGTTCAGAATCAGCCTAGTATTATCTTTGATTTGACGGCCTGGAAGAAAGCCCGTTTGGTCCTTGTGCACTCTTTCATTCAAGACCGCTTTCAATCTTGCTGCCAGTATGCCCGCGAAGATCTTATAGTCCGTGTTCAATAAGGCAATTGGACGAAAGCTTTTAGGTGTCTTCACCTCTGAGTCATCCTTTGGTATCAGCGTGATATTTGAATGGGTCCAGGAGGGTGGACGTTTACCTTCATTCAGAACTTTATTCATCACTTTTAACATTGATGGTATCAGCACCTCTATGTGCACCTTATAAAAGTGTGATGAGAAGCCATCCGGGCCTGGGCTCTTGTTTAATGCCAAAGTTTTGACTATTGCCCTAATTTCTCCCTCATTTATTTGTTTGTTCAAATTTTCTCGTTGACAATCTGCTATCTTCTTTATTTTTTTACTTCCCAGATACTCTATGATCTTTTCCCTAGGGATATTGTCGTCTGAGTAAAGCGTTTTGTAAAATTTTACAAACTGCTCCTCTATTTCCTTTTGATATATGAACTCTTTCCCATTTTCACTGATTTTGTTTATGTATTGCTTTTGTCTCCTACTTTTAATCTTCCAGGCTAACCAACGAACCACTTTGTTCGCATTTTCAAAATGCTTTTGTTTCATTAGGTTAAGTTTCTTTGTTATATCCTCCAATTGGAGGTTTCCATTTGTTTTTAAGTAGATCCAGTTGTGTTCTGATTTTAGTGTCTCTTGGGTTACTTTTTAATTTTTTTCCCATATGGAAATTTCCATCTCTAATTTTATACATTTGTTTCGTTTTTCCCTATTCCTTCTCGCTGCTTGTTGAATATAATGTCCTCGCATGAAGGCTTTGGCCGTATCCCAAATTGTTTCTATTGGGGAATCTTCTTCTTTATTAAATTTGAAAAATTCCTTTAGCATCTCTCGGCTTTTCTCAACATCTTTAGGGATTTTTAGTAGCTGATCATTTAATCTCCACCTGAAAGTTCCCTCCCTATTTCTTATGTTGTCCATTATCAACTCCAACGGTGCGTGATCCGATGTTATTCTGGTCAGAATTTTGATTTTTAAATCTTCATTACCAGGTCTTTGGAGCCCCATGCCATGTCGATCTGCGACCATGACTGGTGGGGATTCGAAAAAAAGTATAATCCCTTTCACCTTTGTGATAATGTCTCCAAAGGTCTATTAGATTGAGGTCTTCCAAAAGTCTCTTAAAACATTTTGGCATTTCCCCCTTGTTTGTTTTTCCTTTCCTATACTCTTTCTCCTCTGGCTTCTCTCCTGATTTGTCCAGTCTCGCATTCCACACCCCATTGAAGTCTCCCATTATTAGAAGATAATCGAACTCTTGTTCTATAATTCTTCTATTTAGAGATTCCACAAATTTCTCTCACTTGATGCAAAATAAACTTTTCCAAATTGTTTCTGGTTTAAATATTTCACATGTTTCTGAGAAATATGTGTTTCTTGTAAAGAAATTATATCAAATTTTCCTTTTTTAATTGATTCCACACTTTATTACGTTTATTGGGGCTATTTAAGCCATTCACATTTTGTGAGTAAAATTTTAACCTCTGGACCGCCTCCTCTGCTCTCATTGGACGACAGCCTGAAGCGGCGCTGGCTTCCTGATTGGCTGAGGCGCGGCTAAGCCAGTCGCATCTCCCTGACAGCTGATGACTCCAACCAATCAGTGTGAAGCTGGCAAAGGGGCGGTCGGGGGGGGATGGGAAGTTTGAACTTTGACAGAGAAAAACTTTATAGAGAAAAACTTTGTTTTTCTCTATAAAAATGTAATGTTTTGCATTGTATGGTATGTCAGCTTTTGGGCAAATGATTGAAGCTTGACATCCGCTCCAGCTGGAACGAAATAAACAACTTGGTGGCATTTCTTCAACTTGGTGAGACTTTATTTGGGGAAATTCAGGGAAATTCAATTAGTTGCTTCCTATCTCGCCAGGGCTATATCGGATCCTCTTTGGTGGGTCTGACTGGCCTCTGCCTTCATGGCAAGACCCCCAAATTCCTGCTCGATATCAAAAAGAGTCAGACTAAAGTTTCCTTCGATCCCAATGCTATTCTATGGATGCAGCATAGAATCGTATTGGCTTGCACAATGCCCCAGTTAACAACATGGCTGCAGCGCGTTGGACTATTTGAAGCTTCTGAACAGTCTTCGAAGGCAACCCCACATAGAATGTGTTGCAGTAGTCCAAACGGGATGTAACAAGAGCATGGACTACTATGGCCAAGTCTGACTTCCCACGGTATGGGCACAGTTGGCACACAAGTCTTAGTTGTGCGAACGCCCCCCTGGTCACCACTGACAGCTGAGATTCCAGGCTCAATGATGAGTCTAGAAGGATTCCCAAATGGCAAACCTGCACCTTCAGGGGGAGTGTAACCCCATCCAATACAGGCTGTAACCCTAGATCTTGTTCAGCCTTGAGACTGACCAGGAGGACCTCTCTCTTGTCTTGATTCAACTTCAATTTGTTCGGCTTCATTCAGTTCGACACAGTGGCCAGGCACTGGTTCAGGACCTGAACAGCCTCTTTAGTAGCTGGTGAAAAGGAATTATAGTGTACAATGGAAGACTCCCTGCATTCAAGCTGATCTGACCTGCAGCAGGGAGTTCCGTAGTTCCTGGATGCCCTATTGGGCCAGCATCAATGGGAGTGCGGCTACAGCAGCAGTTTCAACAAGCAATCCTTCTTCCTGTTGCTTTCTTCCCCTGACACTAACATTGTAACAAATCCCCCAATAAAGGATCATTAGATTGCAATTTTCCCCTCTCCATAGTGATACATTGTGTCCCTTCCTATTTCCAACTCGCTCTAAGCATGAACCTTTCCTTTCCTGAGCTACAGATCATTGCTGGCTTACCCGGGATGCTCTTACAGCATCCCGGGGAGGCCAAAACTGCGTTCCTCTAAACCGCAGATACAGGAACCCATTGGGTCCCTATATCCGCAGGTTAATGGATCACGTCCATTTTGGTGCCATATTTTTCCTAGATTAATTAATCAGGAGTAGTAGAGTTGGACGTCATCTGCATACAGATGACACTAAACTCCAAAACTCCAGATGATCTCAAAAGAATCTTCCCATCTGGATTGTGGCCTTGGAAAGGAGAGGGATGCTCCCAGCCAACCTCCTCCACTAACAAAACCATAAGCGACAGACAAGTGATGGTGACAGCAATACAAAGAGGGCGAATTTGCGGGTGACGGAGAGCACATTATTCACAATGTCGTCTTTTTGTCGCAGGAGCGAAGGAGAAAGGTAAGGAGGGAGTAAACACAGGAGACAGGTTTGTCAGCCGACTTCTGAAGCCGGAGCCCCACACACCGTGCAGAGCTCCTTCCCAATTAAATTTAACAAGAGACGTCCCTGAATCTTTCATGAGCGCTCGGAACAATTTCTTATTTTATTTTTTAGTCCTGCTGTTGCCTCGCCCTCCCCTCCCTTTCGCTCCCCCCAAAAACACTTATTGGCTTCTGCCTTTTATAGTGACGTAAATCACTTCTGATAGACATCCGGAGATGTTCGGATCCAAAGTGAGCACCTCGACGAAAGAAAGAGAGAAGTGGCCTCCAAAGATGCCCAGGACTCCAAGGCTCAGGTGGTCCATCCGAAGTGATGCTTCGGCCTCTCTCCCTTGATTGGTTTCATGTTTACGGCTTTCTTATTTGCTTCCCCGTCTTCATCAACCGCTTTGTGTCCTCCCCTCCTGCTTATCGCAGTGATCGGTTGTCACTTTAATTATCCGTCGGCCCCTCGATGTGCCGGCAGGTAACCCAGCCCTACTCCAGCATCAAAGTGCCTCCCGGGTCTCTGTGTGTTTGTGTGCAGTTTTCCTGCACAGCATTCACCGCTTTCAATTAAAGCTCCTGAAAAAAGAGCAAGGGAAGAAAAGGAAAGCCAGACCTAAGTCAACCAACTCAGGGTGCACCTACGCTACAGAACAGGTATGGGCAAACTTGGGCCTTCCAGGTGTTTCGGACTTCAACTACCACAGTTCCTAACAGCCTCAGGCCCCTTCCTTTTCCCCTTCAGTCACTCCTCATAGGGCTTGTTCTCAAGACTAAAATGATTACGGTCTGGATAACAAACCCTATGAGGAGCGGCTTAAAGAGCCGGGCATGTTTAGCTTGCAGAAGAGAAGGCTGAGAGGAGACATGATGAGGGCCAGGAAGTCACCAGGAGGAGGGAGCAAGCTTGTTTTCTGCTGCCCTGGAGACTATGACGCAATGGAACAATGGCTTCAAACTTCAGGAAAGAAGATTCTACCTAAACATTAGGAAGAACTTTCTGTGAGAGCTGTTCAGCAGTGGAACTCTCTGCCCTGGAGTGTGGTGGAGGCTCCTTCTTTGGAGGCTTTTAAGCAGTGGCTGGATGGCCATCTGCCGGGGTGCTTTGAATGCGGTTTTCTTGCTTCTTATCAGAATGGGGTTGGACTGGATGGCCCACGAGGTCTCTTCCATGTAGATTCTATGATTCTACATGTAGATTTGAATTTGAATGTGTATTCTAACTGTATATTTGGTTGCTCATTTATATCTGCATGCAGTTGTACAGCATTGCTATTCAACAGAAGCATAGCACCATGAATGTAAAACTTGGTATGATGTGACGTAAACCCAACATAGGATCTCACCTAGGAGTCATTCAAAATAAGGACACCTACCATGAAAGGCAGAATACTTTGCTTCCTTTTTCTGTTCTTTCTTAGAATCTTCATGTTCTGTTTGTAAGAAGGCCTTTCCTTGAAACAGAGAGAGAAAGAAAGTTCAAGTAAGTGCCAACAAGCATGCATCGGAAGCTACATCTCACCTGAAAACAAGGATGTAGCCAAGAATATCATCTTAGAACAATGACATCTTCTTCTGATTATGAAGTTCGCCATTTCCCAGGAAATAAGACACTAAAACTATTGCTACCGAACAATGGATTATGGGGGACCCTTCCCTTAAGGGGACAGGGCCCAGGCCACCCCTAAAACGCGAGGATCAAGGCCCTTAATCTGGATGATCTTCCCAAAACTACAAATCCCACTGTAACCCAGATCAAAAGCTCACCCAGACAGGAAGAACGCCAAATACCGAGAGAAGAGTCTTATTCAGCTGATAAGGATGAAATGCCAGACGCCAGGTTCCAAAGGCAAAACATGTCTCGAATGGGTTGTGCACACAAATATATAGAAAACCAGTCATTTTCATTTGAATTGAGCTCCTCCCTTGCCTACGTGTGGCTTCCCGTCATTGGTTAGAACCTTGCTTACAGTTGTTTGTCAAAGGAGCCGGCCGGGGCCGGCCAACCAGAAAATTGCGCCTAAATTCAAAATAGGCCAATCAAACTGGGGCTGCATGAGGCAGGAAAGGAATGCAAAGAAACGGCTGGGTGAAGAGGAAGTTACCTTTTGTTTAAATATTGCCAGGGGGTGGGCGAGCGTCCATTTTGGAGCTCCTAGCTCACCTGGTTTTTTGTCAATTTGAATTCTTTAATGGCTTTGTCCTAAGCCAGAGCTTCCTTTGTTTGGGAGTTACTGGCTGAGCGGGAAAAATGGTTCCTCAGTTTAAAGTGATCTATAATTATGATTTATGGCAATTGGCAGTGGGGTTCCGAATCCCACTTGGACCCAATTATGTTCATGAATATGAGATTTGGGAATGCCAGGGCCTATGATCCATCCAGCGGCCAAAGTCTCCGAGGCTGGAAGGACATAGGCAGGTAGACTATCAATGTAAAATTCAGATAAACCTGAGAAGGAATTGATATCTAGCAAATAATTGTGGGGTGTGTTTCTGTTCCAAGCAATAAAAGATCAATGTGGGAGATCACTTTCACGATATTTTTTCAATTTATTTCATCCTCATTCTTTTTCAGTAATGCGTGGATGGTGGATTGCAGATCCATATGGCATCAAAACATTGGTGTTTTCCTTTACAAAATTATAATCCATACGATAACATGTCATCAAATATAATTCGGATTACACTCAATGTCGGGTCGACGGTATCAAGCCATCCGTTTCGCCGTTTCCGGCTTCTTCGGGACCTGCCACATACTATCTACTGTCCAATCCACTGGTCCAATATCTATTAGATTAAACATAAATAGTTTGATTGTGCTATATGTATGTAATACCTTTGGAAATGTATTGATGTATATTGCCTCTTGCCTACTGTTTTGGGGGATGTGTTTTCTTATGTGGGATCACACCTATATGTATAGGTTACAAATATATATATATATATATATATATATATATATATATAACAGAGGGGCGTATATATTTAAAACTATTTATGTTTAATCTAATAGATATTGGACCTGTGGATTGGACAGTAGATAGTATGTGGCAGGTTCAAGAAGCCGGAAACGCGAAACGGATGGCTTGATACCGTCGACCCGACATTGAGTGTCATCCGAATTATATTTGATGACATGTTATCGTATGGATTATAATTTTGTAAAGGAAAACACCAATGTTTTGATGCCATATGGATCTGCAATCCACCATCCACGCATTACTGAAAAAGAATGAGGATGAAATAAATTGAAAAAATATCGTGAAAGTGATCTCCCACATTGATCTTTTATTGCAAGGAATTGATATCTGCCTAAAATATTGTTTGTGCTAGGGGAATTGGCTGGGAGATGATATTGTAATACGTTAATCTTTGGAACGCTCTGGTTGAGGGCGTTATCTTAAATGTTGCAGTGACACAAAAGGGGAACACAAAAGGATACAATATAGACAAGACAGAGCAGAGACCCCCCAGCAATCATCCCATAACATTTCCATGCCGTCCTCCTTCCCAGAGATAATGATCTTAAAAACCACTCAGCACAATGCTGCTTTCCCTCTGGGAGCTGTAGTTCCCCTAGATGTAACCACTGTCCTTGGGAACTACAGAGTCTTGAGGCATAGCTGTTCCTGGGGTGCGGTAGGATGGCAAAAGTCATTGAGAGTCCATGAGGCAGAAAAGGGGGAAAGATTGGGTGCAATCCAACCGGGGCAAAGTCTTTGTACTTGGGAACTACAAAGTCCAGGATCAGGGGAGAGGGTTTGTGGGCAGTAATCCTGGGTGAGCCCACTTGTACGGGGCGAAAACCCAGGGCAGAGAAACAACAGAAAATCCGGGATATGTGGGGTCCTTGATGAACTACCTTTCCCAAGGCAGAGAGGGTCCATGATGAATAACAAGGCTTCTTGGCTAAATCAGTCAGGAAGAAACTTCAGGAACAGTCCAGGAGAAGAAAAAACAATCAGAAAGGGGCAAATGAGGCGGCAGTACTTGAGAGAACTAGATCTTCTTTTGGCATCAATCCTTGTCCATCACCCACCCCCCTGAAGAGATCTCTTTAGGCCAAACTGCCCCAAAAGCTGCCGCTTCTTAGCTAGGATATGCTTCCCCCCAGGCCGGAGAAAGGATAGAGAGAGAGGAAGGAGGAAGAGGAAACGATGAGAGAAATGGCAGAGTGTTTGTTTGTTGTTTTGTAAGGTGTTTTGATTTGTTTGGAAAAGTTTCTTTGCGGTTGGGGAAAGGAGGGCGTTTTGGGCCTAGTGGCGGCTAGAGGTACTGCAGTGGGCTGCGTGAATGGATGAGGGTAGCCTGGCTGTTGTTGCTTGGAGGCACGGAGGGGGGGAAATGTGCATGCTCATAGTTCTAATGTGATCTGCTTATGGGGTTAGAAATGTTATTGCATGTGCTGAGGAGGGCTGGGGAAAGGTGCCCTTTTCTATTGCTTTGTGATGTATTGCTGAAATGTCTTTTATGTGCTATTTGCTGTGTAAAGGTTGTACAGATGGGGTAATGGGAGGCAATGGTGACTGGGCTTGTTGAGAGGGACGAGGTTGATGTAGTGGGATATGGCACAGAGGTGGGGCAGAAGGAAAAAAAGAAGGTTTGGCACTGGTGCAACTTGGGCCATGGGCCAAGAGGAATACTGGGGACTCTATGCGGCTTGACCTTTTGGATTTGGGGCTTCCTGATTCGGCCTCACTATCACATGCAACTGATAAAACATGACTGGCAGGGTTTGTGGATGGGCACTTTACATCTCTGCTGTATCTTTGCAATACTGTTGATGTGCCGTCGCTCCCGGGCTATCAAGGCCTGGTGAAAGGGCAAGGACGTGGTCTATCTATCCCAGGGGATTGCCTTTTTGCCTCCCTTTAAAGGCTCAGGGCTCCAAGGACCAAACTGGACACTTTAGTTAACTCAAACACTTTATTGTCCATTACATGAGTTAACTTCACTCAGGCACTTTGCTTAATTCCCCCAAAATAATAACTGGTGACATAGTCTCCAAAATAAGGTAGAAAAGTTCTTACTTTAAAGTTTCTTTTACTGTTTTTTGGTCCATGAAGCTTCAGCCAGAAGATTCTCAGAGTCCGTTCTCTTCCAATGACTTTGATGTAGGAACACTCACAGCCCCAATCAGATGGCCGAACTTGAAGTCATGGATTCTTCCTCTTGAGGCCAGACGACTGGTTTGGAGGTGCTTGGAACTCCCCAGAGTTACTCAGCCTTCGGATATGCTGAGCCTTCTGCTTGAATTCCAAGGAAATCAGACTAGTATTGAAGGATGGCCTGACCAAGGGCCTGGTCTGGCAAAGCTTTAAACACATCCTTACAGGAGGAGTCCTGGTAGTCTATAGAATGTAAAAGTAGCTAGTTCCCCAGATCCCTGGGAAAAGGGGGTGGAACAAACTCAACTGGGCTCTGCTAATGATGATTGGCAGGTGCTAAGGACCAATCAATGCAACTAAAACTCTTGCAAACCGTGCAGGCTGCAAAAACACACTTTAACAATGCAAACCTTTACGAACTCAAGACTTTCCATGCAGGTGGTGCTCACCGTGCCTTCACAGTTTGGCATGGAAAGGACAAAGGAAGACATTACCAACCACCAGCCACATTATATGTTTTGTAAATTCCTGGTTTATATAGATGCCTCAATTTGCATGCTGATTTATGCCAAAAATGTGAATTTCAGAGGATTTTCTTAGGCAAGAAAACCCTGCAGAAGAGATGGCTGAGAGGAGACATGATGAGGGCCGTGTATAAATATGTGAGCGGAAGTCAGAGGGAGGGGCTTGTTTTCTGCAGCCCTGGAGACTAGGACGCAATGGAACAAGGGCTTCAAACTACAGGAAACGAGATTCCACCTGAACATTAGGAAGAACTTCCCGACTGCGAGAGCTGTTCAGCAGTGGAACTCTCTGCCCCGGAGTGTGGTGGGGGCTCCTTCTTTGGAGGCTTTGAAACACCGGGACTGTGGCGCAGCTGGCTAGGTGTCAGCTGCATTAAAGATCTCTACTGACCGAAAGGTCAGGAGTTCGAAGCCAGCCCGGGTCGGAGTAAGCTTCCGGCCAATTGTGTAGCTTGTTGTTGACCTTTGCAACCCGAAAGACAGTTGTATCTGTCAAGCAGGAAATTTAGGTACCACCTATGTGTGGAGAGGCTAATTTAACAAAATTTACGAAGCCATAAAAAATCTCCAGCAAAAGCATGTGGGGAATGCGGAAAGTACTTCATCAGTGTCACAGATGGACGGTGAAGCAACAGCTCCCCTGGTGGCCAGAAGTTGGAATGTTAAATATCCTCTGACTATCTGTCTATATGTGTTGTGTGTCTATGGCATTGAATGTTTGCCATGTTTGTGTACATTGTAATCCGCCCTGAGTCCCCTGCGGGGTGAGAAGGGCAGAATATAAATACTGTAAATAAATAATTAATAAATAAACAGAGGCTGGATGGCCATCTGTCGGGGGTGCTTTTCATGCGATTTTCCTGCTTCTTGGCAGGGGGTTGGACTGGATGACCCACTAGGTCCCTTTCAACTCTATGATTCTATGATTCTATAAGTCCAAAACACCTGGAGGGCCCAAGTTTGCTCATATCTGCTCTCAAGTGTCAAATCTAAAATTCATTGCTTATAATTGACTCTGTATTTGTGTCAGACGAGATAGCTCTTTCAGCCTTTCTATTAAAAAAATCTGACAGCACATATATTATGGAACTTGAGTATGATGGCTGAATAGCCATCTGTTGGGAAGGCTCAGATGGTGTCTTCCAGCATAACAGAAAGGGGCTGGACTAGATGACCTTTGGAGACCCCTTCCAATTCTAGGATTTTGTGAAACCGTATGCCAATTGGGTTTGAAGCCAGACTCTCTTCACTGGTTTACTACTTCCAGCTGTCCCGTCTATCCGTGTGAGGCAAAGCGCTTGCATGAATGAAAAGGAAATGAAGCCAAGATCCTGCATCAAGGAAATGGAGCATAACTTTTACGTTCATGGAATTACACAGCAGTTGTGCAACAATTCCTTTTTCCCCTGTGACGTCACACAAGGAAAAAGATGTCAATGCCCAATGCACCCCACAGGCCCCAGTGCGCATTGCAGAATGCAGTCACAGGATCCCAGAATTGGAAGAGACCCCAAGGGCCATCGAGTCCCTGTTCTAAATACAATCCAATGTGCACCAATGTGCACCAATGCATAACAGGCAGCAATAGACACAGGGGCATGAGAGAAGCCTCCAACAGGATGGTAACACATCCGGGCATCCCCTGGGCAATGTCCCTGCAGACGGCCAAGCCTCTCACACCAGAAGCTCCTGACATGATTTAAAAAGCAATACACACGGCCCATAGCAACTCATACTAACGAGGCTTCGTATCACTATGTGCAACTATGGCATTTGTCACTATTACAGCATGTGTCTGGGTTGCTGTGAGTATTTCAAGGGGTATGGCCATGCTGCAGTACCATTCTCTCCTGATGTTTCGCCTGCATCTGTGGCTGGCATCCTCAGAGGTCTGTTGAAGGCGAGGCAAGTGGAGTGTATAAATACTAGGCCTGTTTGATCAAAAACAATGGTTCAGAACTTGTTCTGGATGTAGTGGGGGCTGGCGCTTCGAATCTGAATGATCGGAATTTCCCAAATTAATTTTGAAATTTCGGAATGGCTTCATTAATAGTGGACATGCATGTTTAACCCAGTTTGGATGGGGATGTCTTCCCTCCGTGTGAGAACTGGGGCAACAGCCGTATTTAACCCAGTTTGGATGCGGTTGCCGCCCCAGTTCTGATGCGAAGGGAAGGACATCCGCCTCCAAACTGGGTTAAACAGCCAATGAGGGGAAAATCTAATGCCGAAAATGGCGACGGTAGCTTCAAAATGGCAAATTAACTTACATCGCTTCAAAACCGCTTCAAAAGTAAATTTAATCCGAATTCATTCCGATTTTACGAGCATTCCAATGAACCTACCCAGGCCTATACACTCCACTTGCTTCACTGCCAACAGAAACTCTGACGGTGCCATTAGCCACAGATGCAAGTGAAATGCCAGGAGATAATGCTATTGGAACATGGCCATAGTTATTTATTTATTTACTTACTTACTTACTTATTTATTTATTGCATTTCTATACCTCTTTTCTCACCCCTGGGGGGACTCAAAGCGGTTTACAACATAATAAATGGCAAATTTGATGCCAGAGAGAGAGAGGGAGGGAGGGAGGGAGGGAGGGAGGGAGGGAGGGAGAGGGAGAGGGAGAGTCATCATGGAATTTGCATCTCCAAAATAGGGCACAGCAACATGTGCCAGGTACAGCTAGTATATATATATATATATATATATATATATATATATATACATACATACACACACACACACACACACACACACACATACTAGCTGTACCCGGCACACGTTGCTGTGCCCTATTTTGGAGATGCGAGGAAGTCTGAGTATGTAAGTTGTTGTTGTTGGGGTCATGGCTGTGTTGTTGTGGGTTGTTTTGGTGGGTGGGATGTTGGAGTCCTGTGGAGTTGTTGTTGTGTGGTGTTGCTGGCGTTCTGCATAGCTTGTGGATATGCAATGTTTTTGTCTTTCCGTATGCTGTGTTGATGTAGAGGTTGATGCGTGTGTGGGTGGGGTACTTTGGAAGTGAGTGGAGGTACTTGAAATCCCATTATCCATGGTGTGTCCTCCTCTAATCTGCAGTCGGATAGAGTGTGGGTCATGGGGTGCATTGTTCACATATCTAAATCAATAACATATACCTGTAGATAAAAACCATTAATACTATAAAACAATCAAACATAGACATATGAATGAAACATATTATAGCTACAATGAACAATGTAGACCCCTTCTCTCCCCCCCTCACCAACTCTCTCCATAGTGTTTCACCCCTTCTTTTTATACCCTCTCTGCTCACCGCCATCCCACCAGACACGAAGTTCTTTAGATACAGATGGAATACAAAATGGGGAGGGTAAAAAAATGTCCTGGGCCTTCTTGGGGGATGGTAAATGTGATATCAGGAGCTCTTGATTACAGACTTCCTCCTTCCTTTGATCGCTGGCATTTTCTGGTATTTCCTTTATAGGGCCATAAAATACCTTCTCGCTTAAGCGGTGCCTAATCTCTCTCCTTACAGCTGTTTCCAAACTGCTTAAGTGGACAGCAAGCTGAGCTGAAGGTTGGGTGCTTACCCCGACCGAGGATTCAAACTGCCAACCTTTTGATTGGTAAGGTCTATTGCTGTTGGTGATTAACCAGCTGTGCTAAAGCCCGGCTCATACAGCCTGGAAAACTCACAGCATCCCAGTGATTCCGGCCATGAAAGCCTTCGACAACACAATTACGTGTGCCACCCTATGCCAATATTGCACATGGAGAACTCTGCTCCTGTTTGAGCTGTTTCCCATTGGCCAAAATGCCCAAGTCCTTCCATGTCATACCCAGGGGCGGATCTTAATGGAGGCAAATTAAGCGGCCACCTCAGGGCGCCATGTGGGCTTGGGGTGCATCAGGCCGCGGATGCCATTGCTGAGGGCCAGCATGCGGGTGCGACTCCAGGTGGATGGTGATGCAAGATGCACTCCACGAGGCTGAAAAGGAGGATGTTTTTCAGCCGGGGCAGAGCCTCCTGCCTCCGGCTGCAAAACGCCCGCCTTTTCGACCTCCTGGAGTGCATTTTGCATCACCATCCACTTGGTGTCATGCCCGCGTGAATGGTGCATGCGCCAAACTAGCTGGCCTTGCACATGTGCACACCGGTAAGCACATGTGCATGCGCAAAGCTGGCCCTGCTCATGCGCAGAACTAGCTGGCCTGCGCATGCGCACATCGGCGCACTACCAGCACACATGCACACGGAGATTGAGGGGGTGCCAAAAGGTTTGCCTACCATTTTAAATTACCTTCGTCCGGTCCTGGTCATACCTTACACGTGCAACAGGATTGCTGTTATTGGGAGAACAAAATATGTTTTGGTACCAGCTGAAGCATTCAATTTGGGGAAAGGGTCCTTGCTTTCGAATATCTTATTTCAGTACAAGCAAGTGAAGAGAGTCTGCAATAAATAGCCAGCTTTCTTTCCGCCGCCACTACTTCCCATATCAGTCTCCGGTATATTTTCCAGCCGAAATTTGACATACATTGGTGGCTGAGCATACTCTCTTCTTCTTTGTTGTCTCTTCTGGGTGGCAGAGTTGTTTACCTGCTTCTCTCCCTTAGGTTTTGCGCTTGAGAGAGTGCTTCGGCTTCTTGGGGCTTGCTGATCTTCCCCTCTCCTTTTCTCCACAGACCTGTTTTTGGCTCCGGTCCTGTTGGCACTCCCACTCATTGTGTGGTATTAGAGGGAGTTGAAATGGAGATGCTTGATCTCAGGCCTTCTCAGCCAAGAAAAAAATATATGTACCACCAAAGTGTGGAACTGACGCCCTTTTCCCACCCTCTGGGGATTCTTAACAGAACTGACACACATTTTACGTTCCTGCAAATTTACAGAATGGTAGAATCACCAGTTTGGAAGGTGACCCCAGAGGCCATCTACTCCAACCCGCCATCACCTCTGTGGACAGTTGGTTGCATTGCCAAACTACTCTCATTATCAAGAAGTTCCTTCTGATGGGTTGCTGTGAGTTTTTAGGGTTGTATGGCCATGTTCCAGTAGCATTCTCTCCTGACGTTTCACCTGCATCTGTGGCATCTCAGTCAAAGTAAGTAAAAAGTATGCCCGGATTATCCATAAGGCCAATGAGGCCGTGGCCTAGGGGCGCAAGCTGAGGGGGGGGGGGTGCAGATCACGGACCAAAAAATATTGGTCCGCACCCCTCTTTCCCCCTTTCTCATGCCCCTCCTCGCTCCTTATCCTGGCAAAGTCTCTGCTCCGTCCCCAGAGTCTGGCTCTCCTGCCTTCGGGAGCAGCTCTCTCTCTCTCTCTCTCTCTCTCTCCCCCCCTCTCTCTCTCTCTCCCTCTCTCTCTCTCTCTCTCTCTCTCTTGTGCTCTCTCTCTCTCGCTCTCTCGCATGCGCGCTCTCTCTCTCAGTCTCTTGCGCTCTCTCTCTCTCTCTCACACACACACACGCATGCTCTTTCTCTCATGCGCGCCTTTGGAGCACGTTTGCACCCGCTACACTCTCCCCAAGCCTCCCTGATGCCGTGACGGACGGGATTCAGCTGCAAGGAATTCCACAGTTCTTTTCCTCCATCTTGGGCCAGGTAGCCCAAGGACAAAGACCAGAAAATGGCCCCTTTCCTTCTCTTTCTCTTTCTCTCTGCTCCATTTTCTACTGACTCGTTGAAGCCACTGCCACAACAGTAAGCACACATTTCCTGTAAGCAACATCCATTTTCCAAGTACCAAGGACTCAAATATAGACTCTTTCATTCCCTGGACTGTTTGCCGTTTGTTTTACACCTTACCTGCAGTGCTGGCCCTACACCAAAGGGGCAGCTAATGGACTCTCACCCTTTTCATGGACTCTCACTGTTGCAACATGAACTTTCTAGTCTCCTCAAGGACCAAGGACTTCGCAGTACGCTGGCCTTCCTCCATGACTCTTTCTCCTCTGTCTACTGTTGCTCCATGAACTGAAGGTGCCAGAGAAGAGATGCAACATGTGTCTGTTTGTATTGTATGATCTTCCTCTCTGGGCTGCATTGCATGGGGTACATGTATATTGGTAGCTGCTTATCCAAAACGTCTTGTATAAGTTTTCCCTTTGTTGTATTTTCCTCACTGATGTTTAGTGTTATAAAGGCCTCCTGAAGCCCCCCACAGGGAATCAGTGAGGGCCGCAGTGCTGACCAGCAGCCACATTTTAAAACCAGCCACCATGTTGCTATTGCAGAACTGTTTAAAAGGTAGATGCTAGGTTTTTTCGCAGGGGCTATCCTGCAGTATATACTAGGTCTGCCTGCATATGTTCCATTGACCTCGGAGCTTGTCCGTCGATAGGGCCATATGCCTGTACATACACATAACCATATTTTCATAAGCAAAGTTGTCTCTGTGGGCTTCGGACCCCCACATGTAACTGTAATAGAAAATGTTCAAACAGGCCATCTTACAGAGAAACCAAACCTCTGATGATTGCTGTTATTGCCACAACAGGAAAACACCAATCTGGGACAAAAACAAAACCATTAATTTTCTAATGTAAACAATAGCAGGTATGCTGGAAGGACAAAGTCCTCGCTTGCCCTTAGGTCATTTCCAAGCCCACCTGAAACTCATCAAACCAGCCAGTTTCACTGTTTTCTTTTTGACCTTTGTCCTGTCCCCCTGTTTTTCCTCATTCGTTGGGTTGCGAAATGCGCTAGTTTGCAATAGGCTGGGAGGATCTCCAGCTGGCATTTTTGTGATGCTCAAGTTGTTCCCATCCAATCAGCTGAGAGCACACATAGCCAGGACAGGCCCCAAAAATTTGAATATGTTTGGATCTTAAGGCATAAATATGACTGTATCTTCACAATAAAGACATGTTAGCTTTGCGGATCACTCAGGACTGTAGCTTTCATCCTTTCCAGCTGGTCAGAACCTTCTCTCAGTGGGGCACGCTTCCAGGATTTGGTGAGACTATTGATTTGGGATATTTTGGGATTTCTAGTGTTTAAAAGGATCCACCAAATCCTATTTAGGAATCCCTGTTTTTAGGGGTTTTTGGTGTCCTTGGCCCCATCTGGGCAAGGCCCTTTCTATTGTTCGATAACATCCCGACTCCCGAGGAGACCTTCAGAGCACAGCGGAGCTTTCTAGCTGGTAGGAATGGGGACCTTGGTGGCGGGATGGTGCCTACTCGCCTTTCTCTTCTGCTCCGAGGCACCATGGTGAAAGCCTGCCCAGTGTGGGTCTGCGTGGTGTGTGTGGGGGGTAGAGGTTGGCTGGGGGCGCAATTCCAAAATGTGACCTAGGGCGCAATAAATTGTTAATCCGGGCCTGGTAAAAAGTAAGATGGCTAGAATGAGTTCCCTGGATCTAGGCACTGGGCTCCTATTTATTCGGCTAATGCCTTCTTATGGGGCAGCACCTTTGCCATTTTAATCCAACTCTGGGACTCAGGACGCACCCGTACCCCATGGCCTGCCCCACTTGTTTTCTCTTCTTCTTCTTCCTCATCAAATAATGGAGATTGTTTTGGGCACGGCTTCCTTTGGGGCTCCTTCTTCTGTTGCCTCTCTCTCTCTCTCTCTCTCTTCCTTCCTTCCTTCCTTTCTCCCTCCACCCAACTGGATGCCTCCTGCTTCAAGGAAGCGCTTGTCAAAAGCCCTCAACAGCTGTTGAAAGGGAGGCGTTTAGAAATGAAAGTGCCCAAGTCAGCAAAGCTCTCGGAAAAATCCATCGGGAGGCCTGCTTATTTGAAACGGAAGCGCATCTTAATCCAGGTTGTTTTTTCCAAGCCAGAGAGAGAGAGAAAGTGAGAGACCCTGACGCCTCTCAGATGAGAAGGAGGGGGAGAGACTAGAGAGAAAGAGGGTTAGCAATACAGCCTGTCTCTATCCCTTCTTGAAGTCTTGGGGGCCCTGTTTCCGCTCTTCCTTTCTAGCTTCCCATGCACAAACTGACAATTGTCAAGGCAAACAAGAAGGCAATCTTCCCTTCCAAAGGAAGGAACCCATATCCCTTCTTGAAAGGAAATGGTTGCTGGTATTTGGGTGTCGAATGCCGGAGCATGGCCCACCTTTGAAACTGTGACTGGATGTACCAGCCGGTTGAAGGTGAATCCATCGAAGACGGAGATCCTATGGCTGGGTCATCCTGGTATTGGTGAGTGCCAGTTGCCTACCCTAGATGGCGAGCGGTTAAGCCCACCGTCTTTGATAAAAAGCCTGGGGGTCCAATCAGACCCACTGCTTTCGATGGAGACTCAGATCTCCATGGTTAGTAGGTCCGCATTCTTCCATCTCCGGCAGGCTAGGCGACTGGCTCCTTACCTATCCAGGAATGACCTAGCTACGGTGATCCAGGCGATGGTCATCTCGAGGTTAGACTACTGTAATGCCCTCTACATTGGCCTTCCCTTGTCGACAACCTGGAAATTCAAGCTGGTGCAAAATCCTGCTGCTCAATTGCTGGTGGGAGCACCTGTGAGAGAGCACATCACATCAATCCTACAGCAATTGCACTGGCTACCAATAGATTGTTTTCAAGGTGCTGGTGTTGACCATCAAGGCCTTGTATGGTCTAGGGCCAGTGTACCTGAGGGACCACCTCACCCCATATGTTCCCCCGAGATCGCTGTGCTCAGAAGAACAAAATCTTCTGATGATTCCATTAATCCGTTCCTGCCACCTTTCAGTAACAAGACAAAGAGCCTTCTCTGTGGTGGCACCAACACTATGGAACGCATTACCAGACAACGTTCGGGCTATCACAGAGTTAGCCGCCTTCCGGAGGGCCTGCAAGACGACCCTTTTTAAGCAGGCCTTCAATCTATGCGCCTCCCGACAACTCTGACCACGTCCTTGAGTTTTATATCACAAAGTGTTTTATCTGTATGTTTACTGTTGTTTTAAGTTAACCGCCTGCAAGGAGGAACAATAAAAGTGAACAATAAATAAATAAATAAGTAAACCTTGCACTTTTCACGAGTGAACTTGGGCACCACAGGACTTTCTGCGCAAAGAAGAGACCTGGAACCCCAGGTCTCGGCAGTGGCCAGGGGAGCTTTTGCACAGATACAACGAGTGTGGAAGCTGCGCCCTTACCTTGGGAAGTCTGATTTGGCCACAGTGGTCCACGCTCTGGTTAAATCCCAGAGTTACTGCAACACACTCTGCATGGAGTTGCCTTTGAAGACTGTTCGGAAACTCCATCTTGTCCAATGGGCGGCAGCTTGATTGCTCACCGGACGGGCATACAGGAAACATCACACTCTTACTTGTTTACTTAGGCAATCCCTCGTTGTCCGAGTAAGATTGTCCTCCAAGTTCGGTGTCCTGGCGGTGGGTACATAGGTGAATTCATCTAAGCACCGGGACTGTGGCACAGCTGGCTGGGTGTCAGCTGCATTAAGATCACTTCTGACTGAAAGGTCATGAGTTTGAAGCCAGCCTGAGTCGAAGTGAGCTTCAGGCCAATTTTGTGTAGCTTGTTGTCGACCTTTGCAACCCAAAAGACAGTTGCATCTGTCAAGTAGGAAATTTAGGTACCATCTAGGTGCAGGGAGGCTAACTTAACAAATTTACGAAGCCATAAAAAATATCCAGCAAAAAGCATGAGGGGGATGCGGAAAGTACTTCATCAGTGTTGCAGATGGACGGTGAAGCGACAGCTCCCCTGGTGGCCAGAAAAAAGTTAAATAGCCTCTGACTGTCTATATGTGTTGTGTGCCTGTGGCATTGAATGTTTGTGTACATTGTAATCCACCCTGAGTCCCCTGCAGGGTGAGAAGGGCAAAATATAAATACTGTAATTAATTAATTAATTAGCATACATAAACATTAAAAACATTTATCTCAATATTAAAATACACTATTTAAAACGGTCTTGGTCATTTAGCAGTTCAAAAGCATGTGATGTGAGTAGATCAATAGGTACCGCCTCGGTGGGAAGGTAAAAGGGCACCTCATGCAGACGTGCCGGCAACACTATTGGAGAAGTCTATGGATGACAGGCTCCTTGGCATTGAAAAATGGAACAAGAGCACCTCCCCATGGCCAGAGTTGAGCATTGCCTCCAGACGCCAGAGAAGGAAAAAAGGGGAAGGCCTTTAACTTTGTCTGTGTTGTATGTCATTGTTCCCTCTCCGTTGGCGCCCCCTTGTTGTGGGGGAGAGGCTTGCGTACCCTAATGAAGTTGTGAGCTATGCTGGCGGTGGCATAGGTCACAGACAGGTCACAACCGAAGGGTCTGACAAACAGTGTCAATGGGCAGGATGGGCTCTCTAGCCTTTTGGCAACCATCCTAAGAGAAGGAAAACTCTAATTTCAAACCCGGGCAGATGGTGCTCGTCTAACCCTGTAAGGTCAACCATCTAGAGAAGGAAACTCAAACCAAACATACAACCTGAGGACCTCGCTGCCACCGACCAAGCTTGCTAGGCCCCGGCAGATGGACCTTTGGTTTAAAGGGTAAGGCCAGTTCTGGGCACGCTCCACCAGAAGAGTCCATTGCACAGGCTCAAAGGACACATCCAACCTCAATGCGCTTGTAGAAAGTGTGCGATGAGTCCTTCCTGAATCTTCATTTGCAAAGAATAGCCAAGAAGACTGTCATTGTTCACTGTGTGTAAAAGGCATTGAATGTTTGCCTCATATGCATTATTGTAATCGGCTCTGAGTCCCTTTGGAGTGATAAAGTGGAATATAAATAGTATTAATGTTGTTATTATTATTTGAAACACAACAAGATGAGTCCACAGCAGACACTCTGCTGGCTTTCGTATTGGATCACACATCGGACACTTCCCAAATGTCTAGGACAGTGTGATGTATCGATGAATAATGCGTGCAGATCCCAGTAAGGTGGCCTTTTGCAGCTTGCAGGTGGTGATTTTGTCAGCACTGATTGTGTTTAAGTGCAGGCCAAGGTCTTGAGGCACTGCGCCCAGCGTACCGATCACCACTGGGACCCCCTTGACGAGCTTGTGCCAGAGTCTTTGCAGTTCGATCTTTAAATCCTTGTATCATGTCAGCTTTTCCAGTGGTTTCTCTTCAATCCTACTGTCACCTGGGATTGCAACATCAACGATCCATACTTGGTTTTTAACACAATTGTGAGGTCAGGATTCTTGTGCTCCAAGTCCCCGAGTAACTTGACGTGTTAGTTCTCTGTAACTTTTTCAGGCTTGTGATCCCAGCAGTTGTTTGTCGCAGGCAGATGGTGTTTGTGACACAAGTTCCAGTGAGTCATCCGAGCAACGTTGTTCTGCCTCTGCTTGTAGTCTTCTGTGTGGTGCTCTTCTTGTAACAGCTGAGGATGGAATCTATTGTTTCATCTGCTTCCTTGCAGAGTCTATACTTGGGATCTGTCATTGATTATTATTATTATTATTATTATTATTATTATTATTATTATCCAGTCTCTTTTTTAAACCTCCAGAGAAGGATATTCCACTAGACTCCCAGGCAGAACCCTACGCTCTGGTCACATCCCAAGTAGATTACTGCAACACACTCTACATGAAGCTGGCTTTGAAGACGGTTCGGAAACTGCAATTAGTCCAATGGGCGGCAGCCAGATTACTAGCAGGAGCTACATACAGGGAGCATACCCAGGCCCAGATTACCCATAAGTCCACCCTAGGCCATGGCCTAGGGCGCGTTATTGGGGCAGGGGATCGGGACCCCCCCCCCAAATTAAAAAAATAAAATAAATTTTAAAAAATCCCAAAAAAATCCCCAAAAAGTGCGCATCTACGGCCGCCGCCTTTGCTCTGCTCCCCATGGCTCCGCCCTCCCTCCTAAAGCGTCATGCCAGGCGCCTCAGAAGCGGGCGAAATCACCGCTTCTGAGGCTGGCATGACGCTTTAGGAGGGAGGGCGGGAGCCATGGGGGCTCCTCTGGCTTTTCCCTCCCTTCTACAGCGTCACGCCGCCCTCAGAAGCGGCAATTTCGCCCGCTCCTGAGGCAGCCCAACATGTCGCTTTAGGAGGGAGGGAGGAGCCAAGGGGAGGCCCCATCCTTGGGGCCACTGCCGCACATGCGCGGCATCGGTTCCGGGGGTGGGGCTTTCCTTCCTCCTCCTCGCACTGGCGAGGAGGAAGAGGTGGGGGCGGGGAAGGGCAGGGAGGGGCGGAGCCAGGGGCGGAGGCAGACCCTTTGGCCTAGGGTGCTAAAAGGGCCTGATCTGGGCCTGAGCATACCACCCCCTTGTTGTGTCAGCTCCACTGGCTGCCTGTCCACTTCCGAGCTCAATTCAAAGTGCTGGTCCTGACCTATAAAGCTCTATACGGTTCTGGCCCAGCTTACTTGTCCGAACGCATCTGCCTCTACGTCCCATCTCACAACTTAAGATCATCCGGGGAGGCCCTGCTCTCACTTCCACCAACATCTCAAATGTGGCTGGCAGGGACGAGAGACAGGGCCTTCTCGGCTGTAGCCCCTCACCAGTGGAACGTGCTTCCAAGTGAAATATGATCGACCCCATCCCTCCTGGCATTCAGGAAGAAATTAAAGTCTTGGTTTTGGGACCAGGCCTTTGCACAATAACATAAAGCAGCATTTTGACTGGAATGGATTGGCAAGGCGACAGGTAGGAGGATACGGCTTTATTATTCTATTGATTGGGTTTGTGGGCTGAGCATTGTTTTTAATTTAATTGAATGTTTGATAATTTGTTTTTAATTAATTGCCATTGTTTTTAATTCTGTATGTATTTATGCTTTTATTTTGTGCTTTGTGGCATCGAATCGCTGCCTTTGTTAGCTGCTTTAAGTCGCCCCCGTCCCCCCCCCCCCCCGGGGGGGGGAGAAGGGTTGGGTTAAAATGCTGTAAATAAATAAATAAATATTCCACTGTCAAAGAGCTCTTAACAGTTTCCCCAGTTTTTGTGGTAAATTTAGGTTACCTTGGCTTGTATTCGGGTCGGCTTATATTCGAGTATATACGGTAAGTCTGTAAGGGAGAGGAGGAGGGAAAGAGAAAAGACAAGCCACACAGCGCAGGGCGGAAGGACAGCGTATGACCCATTTGCCAACAAATTGACGAAGCGATGTCTTTGAAGGCCCTTTTCGGACCGCTTCCACTGACGCGTGGCACTAACTGATGATTCCATAAGGGACCCGGGCTTTTAGAGACGCTCCGCTACGTTGGCTGAGGCGCTGTCAAGCATTAACGTGGGCCAGAGCTTTGTCTTGATTAATTCTTTATTATCTCGTTAGAGACATCGCGGGGACGAGGGAGGCCGAGCGGAGGCGGAAACAGGCCAAAGGTGCCAAATGGACCGTTCCCTGGAGCTGGTTGGCAAGAGAGCGTCCATCATCGGGAGCTCAAGCAAAGCGGAGGGAATTTCAACACGTGGTGAAGGAAGGCCACCATCACTCAGGACATTTCTGTAATACAGTTTGGAACTCTATTATATGGTCGGTGTAGACACATATAATGGGATGGGAAGAGAAGTTTTGCATGCTTCGCTATTGCCACTGTTGCACATTTCACTGTGTGTAACTATTATGTGTGTGTCTATATTCATCTATTGCATATGTTCATGTGTGCAACAAGGCATCCAGAGTAACATGACATCATGCATTACATATTGCTCATTGTGTACTGCCTCTGCGCATGGCTTATTTCTCCATGAATCATAGTGTTGGAAGCAGGCCCGGATCAGGCCCTTTTGCCGCCCAAGGCCAAAGGGTCTGCCTCCGCCTCCCCTTTCTCCGCCCCTCCCCGCCCCGCCTCCGCCCCTCCTCCCACCCCGCCTCCAGGGGCCTCCTCGCCAGGAAGGAAGGAGGGCGGCCCAGGGAGGAAAGAGGCCCTCCTGCCGCGCATCCTGCACGCCACTCACCCCTTTTCGGCATGGCTGGCACGGAGCAAGGGAGAGAGGGGCGCGGCGCTTTTCTCCCTCTCTTTCCTGGCGGCGCCAAGCCAGGGAGGAGGCAGAGAAGGAGTCCCGCCGCCGCCCCTCCTCTCCCTTGCGTGGCGTGATGACGCAAGGGAGAGGGAGAAAGGAGGGCAGTCATGGCTGCTCTCTGCTTCCCTGGCTTGCCGTCGCCAGGCAGGGGAGTAGGAGGCGGAGAGAATTCATGCCGCTGCCCCTCCTCCCTCCTCCTCCCTGCCCCGTCCTCCCTCACGCTGCCATTTTTTTAAGGCCGGCTTTAGGAGGAGGGGCCGGTCGGCTGGGGCTCTGCGCCGGGCGAGGAGGCCCTGACTATTGCATATGTCAGGTGCAACAAGCGGCAGCTCGACTCCTCCCTCCCTCCTAAAGCAGAGCCAAGGGGAGCAGAGCAAAGGAGAGGTCTGGCCGCCCCCTCTCATGCGCCCTTTTAAAAAAAATTCGAATTTTTATTTTATTTTTTGGAGGATTTTTTTTAAAAATTGGGGGTCCGGATCTGCTGCCCCCCCCCCAAATTGCCGCCTGAGGCCATGGCCTAGGGTGGCCTTATGGGTAATCCGGGCCTGGTTGGAAGAGACCTTGTGGGCCATCCAGTCCAACCCCATTCAGCCAAGAAACAGGAAAATCGTATTCAAAGTACTCCTGACAGGTGGCCATCCAGATGGCCATTCAAAGCACTCCTGACAGATGGCCATCCTCTGTTTAAAAGCCTCCAAAGAAGGAGCCTCCAGCACACTCCAGGGCAGAGAGTTCCACTGCTGAACAGCTCTCACAGTCAGGAAGTTCCCATTGTGTCTTTTTTGCTGTCACATGACATTGTTGGCTCATATTGAACTTGTTGTCCATAGAATCATAGAGTTACAAGGGACCCCCAGTGGCCATCAAGATCAGTGTTTCTCAACCTGTGGGTTGGGACTCCTGGGCGGGTTGCAAGGGGGGTTTCAGAGGGGTCACCAAAGACCATACATTTCTGAAGTTCTTAGGAACCCCTTTGGCAGAGAAGGCTGAATATCTCTCCGCCTGTCCTACTCTTCCTTTTTGGAAACAGCCGGTGAATTGTCCCACCAAAAGCCCTCTCAGCCAAGGGGAGGGCTGTTTCTGAGACTCCAAGTGGGGAAGGGAGAGCAGGCATGCTCCGCGTATGGCAGAGAGGTGTTCATGTGCAGGTGAGGGAGAGCATGTGAGGTGGGAGAGACGCTCGCACCCTCGAGCCCCTTCAGGGCATGGAGGTTCTGTGTGGGAAGTTTGGCCGAATTCTATCGGTGATGGGGTTCAGAATGCTCTTTGATTGTAGGTGAACTATAAATCCCAGCAACTACAACTCCCAAATGTCAAGGTCTATTTTTCACAAACTCCACCAGTGTTCCCTTTTGGGTATATTGAGTATTAGTGCCAAGTTTGGTCCAGATCCATCATTGTTTGAGTCCACAGTGCTCTCTGGATGTAGGTGAACTACAACTCCCAAACTCAAGGTCACTGCCCACCAAACCCTTCCAGTATTTTCAGTTGGTCATGGGAGTTCTGTATGTGCCAAGTTTGATGTAATTCTATCACTGGTGGAGGTCAGAATGTTCTTTGATTGTAGGTGAACTATAAATCCCAGCAGCTACAACTCCTGAATGACAAAATAAATCCTTCCCCAAACCCACCAGTATTCAAATGTGGGTGTATCAGGTATTTGTGCCAAATTTTATCCAGTGAATGAAAATACATCCTGCAAATCAGATATTTACATGACAATTCATAACAATAGAAAAATTACTGTTATGAAGCGGCAACAAAAATAATGTTATGGTTGGGGGTCACCACAACATGAGGAACTGTGTTCATGGGTTGCAGCATTCGGAGTGTTAAGAAACACTGATCTAGACCAGGGCTGTCCAACTTCTACCGGCCCAGGGGCCTGAATTCCGGTCACTGATGACCTGGGGGGCCGTAGGGTCTGCCCCCGCCCCTGGCTCTGCCCTCTCCCCCGGCTCCGCCCCCGCCCCGCATGCATACAGTCAAATATAATCTTTTACTGAGATAAAATGCAGGGTGGGCATTCAAAAGGGGCATTCATACAGTCAAATATAATCTTTTACTAACATTAAATGCAGGGATAAGATATTAAATTATTTTAATTTAATATTAAATATATTTAATTCTATCCTCCCCTCTCCCCTTTATTTTAATTTAATATTAAATATATCTAATTCCCTCCTCCCCTCCCCCCTTAATGTATCCCATCTCCCCTTATTTCATCTTTAAATATATTTAATTTTATATTTAATACATGAAGGGAGATGGGGGGAGGGAATGAGGAGCCCCCTGAGGAGCCCCCTGCTTCGGCCTACCTTTTCCAAACGCGCAGGATCCAGGAGTACCCGGACGACGAGAGAGGCGACGACCGACTGAGTCGAAGAAGGTCCTAATCGCGTCTGTGGGCCTCAGCGATCCAGTAGTAGATTAGCCAAAGAGTATAACGAGAATACACAATCCACACGGGATTTCGCTGTCAACGCCGGCGTGATCTCGCGTTGACAGCTAAATCCCGTGTGGATTACGTATTATCGCGATACTTGCTCCGAACCCGGAAGTAGGGGTTGGACAGCCCTGATCTAGACCAACCCCCTTCTGCCAGGCAGGAAGGCACAATCCAAGCCTTCCCGACAGATTGCCATCCAGTCTCTCTCTAAAGACCCCCAAAGATGGAGATATGCCTTTACTTTCCACATGTCATTCTACCAGGACCGGGTTGTGGCGTAGCTGGTTGGGAGTCAGCTCCATTGAAATCACTACTGACCAAGAGGTCATGAGTTCAAAGCCAGCCTGGGTTGGAGTGAGCTTCTGGCCATTTGTCTAGCTTTCTGTGAACCTTTGTTGTCCGCAAGACAATTGCAACTGTCAAGAAAGAAATTTAGGTACCACTAAAGTGGGGAGGCCAATTTAACTAATTTACGACGCCATAAAAAAACTCTCTAGCAGCGTGCAAAAGAATGAGGAAGTACTCCATCAGTGACACAAGTGGATGGTGAAGTGACAGCTCCTCTGGTGGCCGGAATTCAAAGCATACCCTCATGAAGCTGGAAAGTTAAAAAAAACCTCTGTGTGTCTGTCTATATATGTTGTGTGTCTATGGCATTGAATGTTTGCCATGTATGTGTGCATTGTGATCCGCCCTGAGTCCCCTGTGGGCCGAGAAGGTTGGAAAATATATATATATATATATATATATATATATATATATATATATATACACACACACACACACACACACACACACACACACACACTTCATTTCCTTTCCGCCCTTCTCACCCCGCAGGGGACTCAGGGCGGATTACAATGTACACATTACATTTAGACACACAAACACACAAGAAAGACAGAGGCAATTTTTAAACATCTGGCCACCAGGGGGAGTTGTTGCACTCCTTCATTCCTCTGCGTGTTTCCTGGAGATCTTTTTATGGCCTCGTAAATCAGTTAAATTTAGCCTTCCCACTAAGTGGTATCTTAATTTCCTACTTGACAGATGCAACTGTCTTTCGGGTTGCGAAGGTCGACAACAGGCTACACAATAGGTCGAGAGCCCACCTCGACACAGGCAGGCCTTGAAACCATGACCTTCTGGTCAGTAGAGACCTTATGCAGCTGACACCCAGCCAGCTGTGCCATATTCCCTGTAAAATACTGTAAATTATTATTATTATTATTATTATTATCATCATCATTATTAAATGCAACTGTCCTGATGTCCTTCAGTCTTGAGTTCCAATTTTGGTGAAAAGGCTCCATAACCCTTGTCATCATTTGGATTGCACATTAGTCAACTGTTCGTCTTAACTAGAGTCAACCCATTGAATTAACATCAACATTTAGCTAAGGGACTTGAATCGTACGTCAACATTTAGATAACTTTAATTGATTCAATGTAGTTGGAACAAATAATTGGATTTAGGTTGAGCTTTTGAGTCTGGGAGTGATTACTGGACTTTAGAATTCTGGATTCAGATTGCAGTCATGACAACCCATTGAATGACCCACAGAAAACCCCATTGTAGAGCCCCCTTAGCATTACTATAAACCGGAAATGACTCGAAGCCACACAATCACATGAAGTAGTAAACTCTTTGCCAAATCTCTGCAAAAGCATTGAAGCGAAGGTCAGCTTTGTGCTGATGCAAAACCGCACAACTGGACGGTCCCTCCAGGTTATGGCTACAGGTTCAAAGATTCTTTTAATAAAAACAGGAATTTGCAAACAGGAAAGGAACGTGAAGAAGTATCAGCAACAAAAGGAGGGGAGCCATCAAAGGGAATGAGTGATCACTGGTATAATGCTGCTACACAAAAGAGAGAGGAACACAAAGGTTCATGTGGGTGGACAGGCGTGCAACTGCTCGATATTGCACTTTCCCAAGATACAAGCGCAGGTACTCTTTTTGTTGCAAATTTTCCATGCGCCGTTTCCAAGGCTGCTTCTACACTGGCTAATTGATGCAGTTTGGCACCACTTTAATTTCCATAGCTCAGTGCTGTGGAATTAGGGAAACTGTCTCTATCCTTCTTTGTTTTACCAAACTACATCTCTCAGAGTTCCATGGTAGTTAAAGTGGTACCAAACTGCAT
Source organism: Anolis apletophallus (assembly GCA_030556195.1). Classification (NCBI taxonomy): domain Eukaryota; kingdom Metazoa; phylum Chordata; class Lepidosauria; order Squamata; family Anolidae; genus Anolis; species Anolis apletophallus. The sequence continues at coordinate 147,869,273 of JARBWK010000007.1, read as the reverse complement.
TAACTCTGCAGTGTAGATGCATCCTTATGTCATATGTTAGTTCTCCTATTTGCATGAGACAGAAGAAATAATTTGATATACATACAAGAAAGTTATCAAAGGCTATTTGCAGACACTCTGCTGGCTGTTGTATTGGACCACACGTTGGACACTCCCCAAGTGTCTAGGACTGTGTTATGTACAGGCCCAGATCACCCATAAGGCCACACTAGGCCATGGGCTAGGGGCGCAGCCGAGGGGGGAGGGTGCCAGATCCGGACCCCCCCCCCATTTTTTAAAAGAAACTCGGTCATCAGGCGCTTCTGCGCCTGCACACCATCCATGCCCGCCCCACACCCCCCCCTTTTGCTGCACTCCTTCTTGGCTTCCCCCCATCTCCTCGCAGCTCCGTGTGCCTCCTTCTTCCTCCGTGCGCCCCGGAGGCGAGCCTTCCCTTCCTTCCTCCTCCTCGCCATGCGCTTCCCTTCCTCCCCCTCCGCGACGCGCCTGGCTTCCTTGACTCAAGGAAGCTGGGCGCATGGTGAGGAGGAGGAGGAAGGAAGGGAAGGCTCACCCCCAGGCCGCACGGAGGAAGAAGGAGGCACGCAGAGCCGCGAGGAGGTGGGGTGTGTGGTAGAGGTTGGTTTGGGGGCATAATTCCAAAGTGTGGCCTAGGGCGACAAAATTGGTTAATCCGGGGCTGGTTATGTATCGGTGAATAATGCGTGCAGATCCCAGTAAGGTGGCCTTTTGCAGCTGGCAGATGGTAATTTTGTCAGTGCCGATTGTGTTTAAGTGCAGGCCACGGTCTTGAGGCACTGGACCCAGTGAGGTCTGCCGATCACAACTGGGACCCCCTTGACTGGCTTGTGGCAAAGTCTTTGCAGTTCCACCTTTAAATCCTCAGATCGTGTCAGCTTTTCCAGTTGTCTCTCTTCAATCCTGCTGTTGCCTGGGATTGCAACATTCACGTCCAGACTTGGTTTTTTAACATGATTGTGGGGTCGGGAGTCTTGTGCTGCAAAACTCTGTCAGTCTGAATCTGGAAGTCCCAGAGGAGTTTGATGTATTCATTCTCTGTAACCTTTTCCGGCTTGTGATCCCACCAGTTCTTTATCGCAGCCAGATGGTCTTCGTTGCATAAGTTCCAATGAATCATCTGAGCAACGGTGTTATGCCTCTGCTTGTAGTCTGTCTGGCGATCTTCCTGCAGCAGCTGAGGATGTGATCTATTGTTTCATCTGTTTCCTTGCATTGTCTACATTTGGGATCTGTCCTCGACTTTTCAATTCTGGCTTTGATGGCATTTGTTCTAATGGCTGCCAGAATCAGGCCCTCCTTTGCCTCCTTTTTCAGAGTCCCATTTGTGAGCCACAGCCATGGTTTTTCTTTGTCAATTTGGCTCTCAATTTTTCCCAGGAACTGTCCCTGGAGAGAGAGCCTTCTTTTGCCAGTTTTCTCTTCTGCTCTGGATTGTGTTTTTACGGCATTCCCTCTTTGTCTTTTGCACTTGACTTCCCTCAATGTTGGTTCTTGACTGCCTTTCACATAATCTGCCAGTCCATGTTTCTCTTCTTCTACCGCTTGTTTCCCTTGCAGAAGCCCTCTCTCTGCCTCCTGATTTTCTGGCCAGGTCAAGTCTGTCGACATCACTACGTGGGTGTAATGAGTTTTCTTGTTTTTCTATCCAGACTAGACCTGGGCAATTACACCCTCCAGGTGTTTTGGATTTCAACTCCCAGAAATCCTAGTCAGTTTACCAGCTGTTAGGATTTCTGGGAGTTGAAGTCCAAAACACCTGGAGGGCCAGTAATTGCCCAGGTCTGATCCAGATCATCCAGCTCTGCTTGTGTCCAGTTTACCATTCCAACAGTGTATTTAATGATGGGGACGGCCCAGGTGTTGATAGCCTTGATCGTATTTCCGCCATTTAATTTGCTCTTCAAAACCTTTCTGACTCTTTGGAAATATTATTTGCTGACCACATTTTTCACATGCCCATGCTTGATATTGTCCAACTGTAGTATACCCAGATATTTATAGGCTTCAGGCTGATTGCATTTTATGGTTTGTCCATTTGGCATCTCTATGCCCTCACTGTGTGTAATTTTCCCTTTCTTTAATGCCACTGTGGCACATTTGTCTAGGCTGAACTCCATACTGAGGTCAGTGCTGAAGATTCTCACTGTGTCGGTCAGTGACTCGATTTCTGTTTCTGATTTTCCATAAATTGGGGGGGTTGGTGTAATTTCTTGCTGTTTGGTAGCCTAGGTTCGTTTTCTATAGAATTACCGACAGTGGGATCATTGCAATTGTTGTTGTTGTTGTTGTTGTTGTTGTTGTTTGTATCCAGCTTTCACTCTCGAAAAAATGCCAAAAGTTACTCTTTTTTTTCAATATGGGTTTTGAACTGTATTAAATGGTCAGTATAAATCAGTGGTTCCCAAAGTGGGCGGTACCACCCCCTGGTGGGCGGTGGGGCAATCTAGGGGGCGCTGGAAGGCCCAGGAGTATTTAGGGGGCGCTGAACCCCTGTAAGGGGGCAGTGGGGGTGGTGGCATGAGCCAGGTGACAGGCTACCATCCATCTCTGTGTGTCCCTCTCTCTCTTCTTCCCTCCTCCTGCTCCCTCCTCCTCCTCTCGCCAAGCAAGGGATAATAATAATAATAATAATCCCTTTGGGGTTTCCCTTCCAACTGGTTGAGTCTTATAACAATAACAATAATGTCCTTCAACATATTTAGTGGAACGTGGATTCAGTGCGGTAACCAATTTATTAACAAAAAAGAAACCGATGGCAAAATAGTCAATCACGATGATTTGAGATTACTGCTGACGAAAAGAGAGCCGAGGATGACTAAATTGGCAGCAGCATGCCAGGTTCATCCTTTTCATTAAGATGATTTCGAATGTTTTAACTTTTTTTGTATTACCTTTCTAATCAAAGTTCAATAAATAGTTTCATAATTTCAAACTTCAATGTTTCTAATTTACAACTTTCTTTATTATATTTTACAAAAAAGGTAGAAATATTAATATATATAATATCTTTCTGTTTAATTGCTATTTTTAAAAAATAAAAATTAATTTCTAGGGGGTTGTGAGTAAAAAAAATTCTGGAAAGGGGGCGGTAGGACAAAAAGGTTTGGGAACCACTGGTATAAATAGATGCTCCACCTCACCATTCTGTAAGCTTATTTCACATCCAGCATCCAATAGTAGGAATTACGAAGCTGACTTTTGTGCATCCATGCTTCAAAATGCATCCTTCCACATTGTTAAGTTTAGTTCCAATAACTCCTGGAAGGTTGGTCTTTATTTATATCTCAAATGAAGGGTACCATTTCCCCCAAATTTTGTCTTCAGGTGCATCTGTTGTCGAGGCCAACAGGTCTCAAGCCGCAGGTCGTTCCGCGAGTGAACAAGTCCCAACATCAGCACGCACGCCTGTTCCCGGGTGGAAGCCTACACGTCCTTTCCCTAAGCCCCGTTGGAGTCTGTCCAAAAGGTTACTTCTCTTTCTGGCTTTCTCCCCATTTCTCCTGAATTTTTATATTTTTTTTCTCTCCTCCCGCTTCCCGGGCGCCTTAAGACTGCGAGGAGAGCTGCGTCCAAGGGAAAGATGTGGTAGCTCAAGCGGCAGGGCCAAGGCCGCTTGGGATGGGAATCCCGGGTTCGGGACCCCCAAAGGGAGGAAAAGAACTTATTTTTGCTTTTACATTTTTATCTTTATTTTTATCTTTCCCCTTTTCTCTTCTGTCTTGGGACACCTCTGTGCTCAGGAAGGAAAGTTTTGAGAAAGGAATTGGCCTATGAAGCAGGGGGCCACATCTGTTTGTGTTGGGCTGACAGCAGGAAAGCAGAAATCATAAATAAGGGTTCATCTTTGCATCTGTGCACCTGTACAATATTGCCTCCATGTCTCCCTTGACCCCTTGTAACCCTTCCCTTCCCCTCCTTGCCCTTGGTTAAGAAAGATTGCCTTGAGGGTGTTTTACTATGTTTTGTCAAGAGGAAATGCGACTGCGCCCTGCTCCCGAAATCTTTGTGGATCACCATATTCATATTGCATGCGCCTTCTGATGGAAATCTTGTTATGGATAAGCTAAGCCCTTGTCTTGGCCCCAGTCCTGAGGCAGGTTTAACGGTCGGATTTCCAGTCTAACTAAACTCGTCTTTGGAACCTGGACAATAAAAGTTTGCTCTTCACAGCGGGTGTCCCAGCTGGCCTCGGAAACCAGGTGTGCCCCAGAATAAGTCCTTTTGTCACCAAAAGGGTCTGAGTGAATCACCAGGCCTTCTTCCTCTTCTTCCCCATTCACAGATGGATGGGACACATCAATCCAATGACTTCATCATCTCCAGGTGTTGCCCTAGGTCATTTCCTAGCCCGGACTCTTTGTTTTCATTCATATGCCAACCTGTCAGTAATCCCCGCCTAAGCCTCCCTTCCTGGAACTCCATATATGGCCACAGACCTCTGATTGGCCGGCCGGCAAATGGGAGCGAGCGCTGATAGGCTCCCTGAACTGACCGGCTTCCCGCCCATCAGCTGGCCTCAATGTTCACCAATCACCAACGGAGCCGCCCGGAAGAAGGCGGGCAGGAAATTCAATTGTTTTGACAGTTCTGTAACCTTTAAAAACCAATGTTTTGAATGTATATGCATGCGTTCTTTGCGGGAATCAGGGTATTGCGGTTCACATCCTCTCAGCTGAGCAGAATAAACAATTTCGTGGCATCTACCTTGCAGCATTGGTGAGCATAATTGGATCTACGGGAGGCGGGTAGGCTACGAGGACCTAGTCGCTCCGGGCTCGCCAGGTTAACTGAACCCTCGCGGTCTCTGCCCCGTGGTCGGTCCACGGGGCTTGCCCGGTTGTCAGACAACAGGCCTGTGGGATTGGCGGTTGTTCGATAACACATCTATCTACACTACATAATTAATGCAGTTCAATAACGCTTTAACTGCCATGGCCCAATACTTTGGAATCCTGCCAGCTGTGGTTTGGTGAGGCACCATAGTCCTCAAGACCTTATAATACTACAACTCCCATGATTCCATAGCATTGAGCCACTGCAGTTCAAGAGTTATCAAACTGCATTAATTCCACTGTGTAGATCCACCTTCTCTTTGCCCTATCAGCCTTTCAGGAACCAACCCTGGCAGGCTGGTGTTGCCCAGCAGGGAAAGAGTGCCAAGCACGATGACAAACAAGCCCGGCGCCTGCCAAAAAAGCGCAAGGGCAGCCATGAAATATTCATCCCGGGCCTGCTGCTGCTGCTGCTTCTGCTTCTCAGGTGAGGAAGGAGGTGAAGGGGACTACAGAGCCTCTCCCCCACCTCCAGGTAGGCCAGGCATCACAAATGCAGATGTGCTTGGGAGACGTAGTTAAAGATGCATGATCCTATTTTTGTCGCCTTCCTTCCTTCCTTCTTTCCTTCCCCCACCTCTCCACCCCATCTGTCACCTTGTCTCTGTCTTTATGTTGAAGGCATGGGAGGAACACAGGTAGGAAAAGACCACGGTCTGCTCTTGACGCTTTGCAAAGCTTGGTTTGAGTGTCTGATTCAAGCTTGTTCTCTGCTGCCCTGGAGACTAGGTTGCAATGGAACACTGGCTTCAAACTACAGGAAAGAAAGGAGATTCCTCCTGAACATAAGGAAGAACTTCCCCACTGTGAGAGAGAACTGTTCAGCAGTGGAACTCTCTGCCCTGGAGTGTGGTGGAGGCTCCTTCTATGGAGGTTTTTCTTCGCTGCCGCCCAGCGCTTCCTCCTGCTCCCCCAAGCAGCAGGAGTTCGGCAGGAGGAGGGGGGAAGGAAGGGGGCAGAGAGCTTTTCTCGCGGCACAGCAGGAGGTCCGTCACGGCACACTACTGTGCCGCGTCACAGCTGTTGGGAAAAACTGCACTACAGGAAAGGAAGGAGATTCCACCTGAACATGAGGAAGAACTTCCTTACTGTGATAGCTGTTCAGCAGTGGAACTCTCTGCCCTGGGGTATGGTGGAGCCCCCTTCTGGATGGCCATCTCTTGGGGGTGCTTTGAATGTGATTGTCCTGCTTCTTGGCAGAATGGGGTTGGACTGGATGGCCCATGAGGTGTCTTCCAACTCTATGGTTCTATATGGGTCTACTACACTGTCAGTGTCACCTGGTGTGGTTTGCACCCCAACTGTCAGTGGATTCCAATGACAAGAAAAAAGATTCCAGCTAAAGATTAAGCATCCCTGACTTTCAAATATCTTTGAAATAACACGAACCGCCTTAAGGGGTGGTTGACTCTCTTTCTTTGGAGGGAATTCAACAGAGGTTGGATGAGCATCTTCTTTATGGCAGAATAGGGTTGGGCTAGATGACCTTTGGGGTCCCTTCTAGCTGGTTTTCTTCTGTAGAGAGTAGAAGCCATGGATTCAAGCTGCAGGAAAGGAGATCTAAACTTTAGGAAGAACTTCCTGATGGCAAGAGCTGTTCAACAAGGGAATATACTGCCTAGGAGTCCAGGAGTCCCCTTCTCTGGAGGTTTGCAAGCAGAGGCCAGATGACCATCTGCTCAAAGTGCTTGGATTGTGTGTTCCTGCATGCCAGGACGGGGTTGGGTAGAATGGCTCTTCCAACTTTGTGATTCTTGGGTGGAACGTCTTCCAGGAATGCTTTAATAATGCATTCCCTACAATGCAGGGGGGTTGGACTAGATCAGTGTTTTCCAACCAGTGTGCCGTGGCACACTAGTGTGCCGTGAGCAATCATCAGTTGTGCCGTGGGAAATTGGAACCTCCAATCCCCTTTCTTCCCCCTCCTGCCGAACACTTTTTCTTCTCCACTCGGGCTCCCTTCTTCCCAGCCTCGCTCTGCTCGCTTTGCTCATGCTGCCGCTTCTGCCGCCATTTTGATCCAAGGGGCCAGCGTGAGCGTGTTCAGGTGGGAAGGGGGAGGGAGGAAGACGTGACCCGTACGGGCGCTACTGCGCAGACTCGCCCCACATCTTCCTCCCTCCCCTCCCTTCCTGAACACGCTCACGCTGCCCCCTCTGATCAAAATGGCGGCTGAAGCGCCTGTTTTAGGGACCGTAAAGTGGTGATCCTCCTTCCAACATTGTGAATCTGGATAGAAAACAAACAACAACATAACATAACATTGTTTGAGTCCACAGTGCTCTCTGGATATAGGTGAACTACAACTCCAAAACTCAAGGTCAATTCCCAATCAAACCCTTCCAGTATTTTCTGTTGGTCGTGGGAGTTCTGTGTGGGAAGTTTGATTCCATTCCATCATTGGTGGAGTTCAGAATGCTCTTTGATTGCGGGTGAACTATAACTCCCAACAACTACAACTCCCAAATGACAAAATTAATTTTTTGACAGATGGTCCCTCCTTAGTATGTTTTGTGGCCAAATTTGGCAGCAATTTGTCCAGTGGTTTTTGAGTTGTGTTAATCCCACAAATGAATATATATATATATATATATATATATATAGAGAGAGAGAGAGAGAGAGAGAGAGAGAGAGAGAGAGAGAGAAACATATTAACTATATGTATTACTGTGTTAGAGTGTCATTTTGGTTGGTGGTGTGCCCCAGGATTTTGGAAATGTAAAAAGTGTGCCGCGGTTCAAAAGAGGTTGAAAAACACTGGACTAGATGGCCTCTGGAGGCCCCTTCCGACTTGATGGGTCTAAGATGCCATCCTATATACCAGGCATGGGCAGGCTTCAGCCTTCCAGGTGTTTTGGAATTCAACGCCCACAATTCCTAATGACCTTCAAACTGCATTAAATGGTCAGTGTAAATATGCCCATTAGGCATGGTTTCGAACCCAAAAATGCCGATTCTAAAATCAAATTGGGGGGGATTTTTTTATTAGTAAAAGAAAGACTTACAAAAAAATTCCAAAATTTCTAAAATGTAACTTAATTACTAACGAAATTCGTTAGTAGTTCGTATGCCAGCGCATGCGCATTCCAGATGGTTTTGGCCTACAACTCCCAGAAATCCTAACAGCTGGTAAATTGGCTGGGATTTCTGGGAGTTGTAGGCCAAAACTTGAATAAATCACACTGAATTCTAGATGGGACTCTCCAAATAGGAAGGAGGGAGGGAGGGAGGGGGTATTCTATTCTTGGAAGCAGCAAAAAAGGAGGAGGAGCCCCCCCTCGCTCCTCGCTGCCTCTCTCACCCCCGATCCTGAGGGAGCGAGGGCCCAAGTTTGCCCAGGCTGAGAGGAAAAGGAAGAGGCCTGAGGCTGTGAGGAATGGTGGGAGTTGAAGTCCAAAACACCTGGAGGGCTGAAGTTGGCCCCTCATGAAGCCTCTTCAAGGCTTTAGATCCTGGCAGGCAGAAGGGGCAGGGAGAGCCGTCCACGCCTCCTGCCCTGCCAGGATCTAAAGCATCAAAGAGTATTGGGGTGAGAAACCAACCTAATGTATAATAGAATGAATGCTACTGTAAGTGCCTAATATTATAAGTAATCCAACTGGTCATATACCTACATTCCATGCACATGCAATCATACAGCAGTAATAACAATGGGTATAAGAAGAGGTAAAATTCAAACCGAAGTATTCTGACTGTGGTCCCTCCTCAAGCGGTGCAAACTGCAAAGGCTCTTCTCTCTGAGCCCGGGAAAAGCCAAAAGCCCGGGCACAGCGTTTGCTGCCTGGGTGCACACACATACATATTCTTTGGGGGGGGGGGGGATTTGCTGCAGAATATTCTCTATGAGCCCGGGATTCTGCAGCAAATCCCCCCCCCCCCCCAAGAATATGTATGTGTGTGCACCCAGGCAGCAACTTCTGAGTAAACCTCTCTGTTTACATTTTTCCAGGCTTCCAGCCGAAAGAAGGAATGAGTTTAGGGCTTGCCTTGCCATAATACTTATTGGCAAGGGAGGTGGGAGGGTGGTGAGAGAGAAGGAGGGTGCCCCCTTACGACCTAATAACGACACTTAAGAAAATCCTGGCCCCGAAGTTCTATAAAGAAAGTCCACTTCCTGGTTGGCGTTCCAGATGCGGAAATACTCAAAAGTAGCATTTCTTACGAATTTCTTACGAATCATTTCATTTTTATAACTTTTTTCTCATGCCTAATGCCCAGATAGTCCAATACTGAAACCACTATGCCATGCCGGCTTATGCTCGAAAGAATGCCTTTGCCTTCATGAAACATTCAGGTCCCCCGCGCTCACCTCCAACGCAGTGTCACAGTGACAAGAACCATGTGCTGAAATGCATGGCCATATGTGCAGAAAAGCTAGCGACACGTTCAAGCCATCCCCCATGGACGCTTGCGTAAGGAGGAGAGCTATCTTCGGCGCATCAACCGCAAAAGGATGTTCTCACCTATGGGAGGCCAGTGTGGCTTCACATGTGGATGCATCAGGCCACAATCTAAATAGGAGTGTTTAGATCCAGGGAAATCATGCTACCCATGCTCTATTCTGTTTTGGTTAGACCATACCTGGAATCACACTGTGTCCAGTTCTGGGCACCACAAATGAAGGGAGATGTTGACTCTAAGCTGGAAGGTGTCCAGAGGAGAAAGACAAAAATGATCAAGGGTCTCTCGAAATTGAGTGAATGGGCAACAAAGTGGCAAATGCATTTTAACCTAAACAAGTGTAAAGTCATGCACATCGGGGCAAAGAACCCCAAATACACTTATCAACTGATGGGGTCAAAGCTTTCCGAGACAAACCAGGAAAGGGATCTTGGGGTTTTGGTGGACAGCTCAATGAAGATGTCAACCCAGTGCGCAGCAGCAGTGAAAAAAGCAAATTCTATGCTTGGCATGATCAGGAAGGGAATCGAAAATAGGTCGGCAAATGTTGTATTGCCTCTCTACAAATCTATGGTGAGGCCACATCTGGAGTACTGTGTACAATTCTGGTCACCGCACCTCAAGAAGGACATAACTGAACTGGAAAAGGTACAGAAAAGGGCAACAAGAATGATCCAAGGGATGGAGCGGCTCCCTTAATGAAATCAGGTTGCAACGCCTGGTCTTTTCAGCCTTGAAAGACGGCGTTTAAGAGGTGACTTGATCGAAGTGTATAAAATCATGCACGGGATAGAAAAGGTGAATAAAGAAAAAATATTTTCTCTGTCACCCAACACTAGGACTAGGGGGCACTCCCTGAAGCTCCAAGGTAGGAAAGTTAGGACTAATAAAGGGAAATATTTCTTCACCCAGAGGGTCATTGGGTTATGGAACTCACTTCCAGAGGAGGTTGTGACAGCGGTCAGCCTGGACAGCTTCAAGGCAGGATTAGACAGATTCATGGACACCAAGGGAATCAGTAGTTACTGAAATGGACATCCAAGTGCCACCTCTGTGTTGATGGAGGCAGGCAGGATTTTCCCCGGGTACTGGTTGTGGGGGGTCGGGAGCAGGTGAGGGTTTTGCCCTCCTTTCTGCTAGAGATCCCTGTGTACAACTGGTGGGCCACTGTGTGACACAGAATGCTGGACTAGATGGGCTGAGGCCCGATTCAGCATGGCTCTTCTTATGTTCTTATGTCTGGAGAACAAGCTCTTTGAAGAGCAGCTTAAAGAGCTGGGCATGTTGCCCGGTTTTGTGGGATTCTTTCCGGCTTGTTCATCCTGATGATGTGGAGGGATTCCTTGGGGCTGTGAAGGTGACCACATCAGCTCTGGACCCTTGCCCTTCTTGGCTAATTAAATCGGCCAGAGGCAGGTTGATTGATTAGTTTGTGTTGATCATCAATGCTTCGTTGGAGCAGGGGACATTTCCATCTGGCCTGAAACAGGCTGTGATTAGACCAATCCTGAACAAGGCCTCGCTTGACCCACGATCTTAAGCAACTCCAGGCCAATTTCCAACCTCCCTTTTTTGGGCAAGGTGCTGGAGTGGGTGGTCACCTCTCAGCTCCAGGGATTCCTAGAGGACACAGATTATCTGGATCGGTTACAGTCTGGGTTTAGGCCTGGTCACGGTACCGAGGTGGCTTTGGTCACCTTGGTGGATGACCTCCGCAGGAAGCTGGACATTCAAGTGCCACCTCGGAGTTGGTTGAGGTAGGCAGGATTTCCCCGGGTACTGGTTGTGGGGGGTCGGGAGCAGGTCAGGGTTTTGCCCTCCCTTTTGCTCGAGATCCCCGTGTACAACTGGTGGGCCACTGTGTGATACAGAATGCTGGACTAGATGGGCTGAGGTCCGATTCAGCATGGCTCTTCTTATGTTCTTATGTTCTTATGACAGGAGGAGTGTGACCCTTTGGTTCTCTTGGACATCTCAGTGGTTTTCGATACCATCGACCATAGTATCCTTCTGGGATACCATGGTCGATGTTCAAGTGGAATCTCCTATCCTGTAGTTTGAAGCCATTGTTCCATTGCGTCCTAGTCTCCAAGGCAGCAGAAAACAAGCTTGCTCCCTCCTCCCTAGGACTTCTCCTCACATATTTATATATGACCCTCATCATGTCTCCTCTCAGTCTTCTCTTCTGCAGGCTACATATTTGAAGCCATTGTTCCATTGCGCCCTGGTCTCCAGGGCAGCAGAAAACAAGCTTACTCCCTTCTCCCTATGACTTTTTCTCACATATTTATATATGGCCCTCATCAGGTCCCCTCTCGGCCTTCTCTTCTTCAGGCTAAACATGCCCAGCTCTTTAAGCCGCTCCTCATAGGGCTTGTTCTCCAGATCCTTGATCCTTTGAATCGCCCTCCTCTGGACACATTCCAGCTTAGAGTCAACATCTCCTTTCAATTGTGGTGCCCAGAATTGGACATAATATTCCAGGTGTGGTCTAACCAAGGCAGAATAGAGCAAGGGGAGCATGACTTCCCTGGATCTAGGCACTAGGCTGCTCTTGATGCAGGTTAAAATCCCATTGGCTTTCTTTGCTGCCGCATGACATTATTGTCTCATGTTCCCCTTCCTCCACACGAGGACTCCTTGTTTCTTGTAACGGATTATTCTTAAACTCACAGCCCACCTGGCTCATGCATTGACCGCTGGATTATCAAGTATGTTTGCTGTTTACTGATTAATCTTATGTTGATTGCTCTTGCATAGATATGATATACCTGTTGTATGTTATTGACTCGTATTGCTGATATTATATATTTGTTATATTTTGACTCAATGTGTGTTAGTGCTCATTAAAATTCCCAGGTGTCAGATTGTTGTCCAAACCCAAATCTTGAGAGCTCACAGAGAGAGGGAGTAAACCATCATCTCTCTGCCCACCAGGAATATTCTCCTGAGAAACTGCCCTTTATTTTATTTATTTATTTCCAGCATTTTTACCCCGCTCTTCTCAACCACCGAGGGGGGACTCAGAGAGGCCTAACAAACACAGTAAAATACAATATAAAAACCAAAAAAACATTCAGCATTAAAATATATTAAAATACAATTAACATTAACACATCATACACATTCATTTAAGTTAAAAACAGTGTTCCGTCCATAAAAAGAGCATTGAGCCATATCCACCAACTTGCTATTAAAATCCAGTCCAAAGTGCTGCCTTGTGCTAGTGTGCAAGCGCCTGGTCCCACAGCCAGCATTTCACTTTTTTCCTGAATGCCAGGAGGGATGGAGTTGAACATATGTCGCTAGGAAGCGTGTTCCACAGATGGGGAGCCACCACCGAGAAGGCCCTCTCTCTCGTCCCCACCAACTGCGTTTGCAAAGTTGGCGGGAGTGAGAGCAGGGCCTCCCTGGATGATCTTAAGTTACGAGGTGGGACATAGCAGCAGATGCGTTCGGACAAGTAAGCTGGGCCAGAACCGTATAGAGCTTTAAAGGTCAAAACCAGCACTTTGAATTGAGCCCGGAAGTGGACAGGCAGCCAGTGGAGCTGACACAACGGAGGGTGGGTGGTATGCTCCCTGTATGTAGCTCCCGTTAGTAATCTGGCTGCCGCCCGTTGGACTAATTGTAATTTCTGAACTGTCTTCAAAGGCAGCCCCACATAGAGTATGTTGCAGTAATCTATTCGGGATGTGAGCAGAGCGTGGACGACCGTAGCCAGATCAGACTTCCCAAGGTACGGGCGCAGCTGGCGCATGAGTCTTAACTGTGCAAAAGCTCCCCTGGCCACCGCTGAGACCTGGGGTTCCAGGCTCAGCTATTAGTCCAGGATCACTCCCAAGCTGCGAACCTGTGTCTTCAGGGGGAATGTAACCCCATCCAACACAGGCTGTAACCCTATGCCCTGCTCGACCTTTCGACTGACCAGGAGGACCTCTGTCTTGTCTGGATTAAGTTTCAATTTGCTAGCTCTCATCCAGTCCGACACAGCAGCCAAGCACCGGTTCAAAGTCTGGACAGCCTCCTTAGTGACAGGTGGGAAGGAGTGACAGATCTGGACGTCATCTGCGTACAGATAACACCTTATTCCGAAACTCCGAATGATCTCTCCCAGCGGTTTCATGTAGATGTTAAATAACATCGGGGACAGTACTGAACCCTGAGGGACTCCGCAAGATAAAGGTTGCGGAGCCGAACAGGTGTCACCCAGTAACACCTTCTGGGTACGACCTTTGCACCTCTCATTGACCAAACCATCTCCATCTTGCACCTCAGCCTTGGCACCATCATTTCCCTTGTCAGAAGCATCATGATCCTGAAACACAAACACAGGCTGATTCCCAACATCCTGATGGCTATGTTTTTGTGTTTTTTGAGGAGTAGATTAGGTGGAAAGATATTTAGATAGGCTGTCTGTTCCTGCAGTTTGAGCCCATCCCTCCATTGTGTCCTAGTCTCCAGATTGCTCCATTGTGTCCTAGATAGATCTAACTTGCAAACAATCAAGATGCTAATTGACCGTCTTATTCGGGCGCCTGCATTATTAGCACAAGCCTGACAAAATTAACTCACTAGGAACTATCGGGCCAATATTAATGGCTTCCAACCTTCCTCGAACTTGGGCATATTAATAAAGGCAGTAATTATGTATGGATTGTGTTTGCGGAGAGTTAACGAGAGCGGGCTTTGATCTGCCCATTCGAAAAGCGATAAAGCCAAGGAAGTGTTCCCCGAACAATCAATTGATATTTAATTAACCAAAGCAACATCTCAAAGAAAAGCCTAAATTAAACACCCTTTTTGACTAACGGGGGGGATGCTTCGTGTTCTCCCATCTCGGAGGTTGCAGGGGTTGATGCACATTAATGGCAGGCTCTTTGTCAATTAATTAATTGAGAAATAATGCTTGGGCAAATCAGAAGAACTTGACATTCATGCCAAAATGCAGACTGATGCCTAAAAGTGGCTATGCACGGAGTTATTCTGGAATCCCATAATTTGGAATGTTTAAAAGAGGAAAGAAGGTATAGATGATACTGATTTACCTTTTAGTATCTAGTATTTCTCAGTTTTGCAACACTAGATACCACAACTTGAGTATCTCTTATCTCAGAGTTTTTCAGGGTTGGAACCCCTAGAAGGGTCGCAAGGGGGTGTCAGACAGGTCATCAAAGACTATCAGAAAACATAGTATTTTCTGTTGGCCATGCTGGTTCTGTGTGGGAAGTTTGGCCCAATTCTGTCATTGGTGGGGTTCCGAATGCTCCTTGATTCTAGGTGAACTATAAATTCCAGCAACTACAACTCCCAAATGTCAAGGTCTATTTTCCCCAAACTCCACTAATGTTCATATTTGGGCATACTGAGTATTCATGCCAAGTTTGGTCTAGATCCATCATTGTTTGAGTCCACAGCACTCTCTGGATGTAGGTGAACTACAACTCCCAAACTCAAGGTTAATGTTCACCAAACCCTCACAGTATTTTCTGTTGATCATGGGAATTCTGTGTGCCAAGTTTGGTTCCATTCCATCGTTGGTGGAGTTCGGAATGCTCTTTGATTGTAGATGAACTATAAATCCCACAACTACAACTCCCAAATATCAAGGTCTATTTTCCCAAACTCCACCAGTGTTCACATTTGGGCATATTATTTGTGCCAAGTTTGGTCCAGATCCATTATTGATTGAGTCCACAGGGCTCTCTGGATGTAGGTAAACTACAACTCCCAATCTCAAGGTCAATGCCAACCAAACCCTTACAGTATTTTCTGTTGGTAATGGGAATCCTGTGTGCCAAGTTGAGTTCCATTCCATCGTTGGTGGAGTTCAGAATGGTCTTTCATTATAGGAGAACTATAAATCCCAGCAGCTACAACTCCCAAATGAGAAAACAAACCCCAAATTTGGGCGTATCGGGTATTGTGCCAATTTTGGTCCAGTGAAAGGAAATACATCCTGCATATCAGATATTTACATTACGATTCATAACAGTAGCAGAATTACAGTTGTGAAGTAGCAATGAAAATAATGTTATGTTTGGGGGTCACCACAACATGAGGAACTGCATTAGGGGGTTGCGGCATTAGGAAGATTGAGAACTACTGTCTTATCTCAGTGTTTCCCAATCTTTTTTGATCCGCAGCACACTTTTTACATTTGCAAAATCCTGGGGCACACCACCAACCAAAATGACACAAAATGACACTCTAACACAGTAATACATATAGTTAATATGTTTTTAAAATGTATTTATACACTCAGTGTGAAACCTGGACCTGTTTCGATGAACACAACATAGATATCCTGCCAGAGTTTGGTGGGCATTGATCTTGAGTTTTGGAGTTGTAGTTCACCTATATCCAGAGAGCACTGTGGACTGAAACAATGTTGGATCAGGACCAAACTAGGCATGAATACTCAATATGCCCAAATATGAACGCAGATGGCGTTCAGGGGAAATAGACCTTGACATTTGGGAGTTACAGTTTCTGGGATTTATAGTTCCCCTACAATCAAAGAGCATCCTGAACCCCACCAATGATAGAACTGGGCCAAACTTCCCACACAGAACCCCCAGGAGGCAAGAGGAGGTCTCTACTTGGGGAAAGGGAGGCGGGCCTTCCCAATGCATGGAGAGGGAGAGACCAAGTGGACAACGGGTGGGGAGGGGGGGTTGCTTGTAATTTTGTACCTTTATCGAGGTAGGTTTCTTATACTTCAACACACTAGACTCTCCCCCCACCCCCCACCCCTCCTGGAGGTTCCAATTTCCCACGGCACACCTGATGATCGCTCACGGCACACTAGTGTGCCCCGGCACACTGGTTGGGAAACACTGTCTTATCTGAAACGCTTGAAACTCAAAGTATTTTGGATTTCAAATTTTGGAATTCTTGTATATGCCTAATGAAATAACCTTGGGCATAGGGCTACAGCTCATTGGAGTTGTAGTTCGGTGTAGCAGTCTTGAGCAGAGAAAGCTAAATAACTTGTCAAACTACAACTCTCAGGATGGTACAGCATGAAGCCTTGACGGTTAACGTGGTGCCAGGCTGCATTAATTTTAGAGTGTCGTTGCACCCTGAGATGCTAAGATTTATTTAGCAACTAAAGTCATACTAACTAACCGAGTGTGAATCAAAAATTATGTCAAAGTGAATTGGCTTTGAAAGAGACATCAGAGTTTTAAATGCCTTCACCGAACAAAGAGAATTATTCAGGCTGTTGCTAACAAAATGAGTAAGCTGCCCTCCAGAAATCAGGAGTGAGGATTTAAAGTTTAAAGAGAATGCAGACCTGTCAAATCTGTGGCCGGCGGGCAAGAGAACCACTTCCTACTGACGTCACATAAAGAGTTGGAGGAAATTATACCTGGTGGAGCAAAGCAGACCCAAGTGAGATGGCCACCCGGTCAAGAATCATTCTCCACATCCACAAGATGCTCAACCTTCCCAAGGTGCACGGCGTTACAAGGGGAGGAAATCCTTTCTGGATCATGGTATTCGCAAATATATGCCACTCTTGAACATCCCATTCTGAGAATGTTTTGATTTGCTACGCATCCTCAAGTTGCCCCTGGCTTATGGTGACCCTCTTCATCTTCATCATTGGGTGATGAAGTGGGTTTCTATGCCATGCGGGGTCTTGGACCCTGGTCTCCAGCCTCATGGTGACCTCCTTCTCCTCCTTCTACATTGCTCAGTGGGTTTCTATGGCCAAGTGGGGACTTGGACCCTGGTCTCCAGCCTCATGGTGACCTTCTTCTCCTTCTACATTGCTCAGTGGGTTTCTATGCCATGTGGGGTCTTGGACCCTGGTCTCCAGCCTCATGGTGACCTCCTTCTCCTCCTTCTACATTGCTCAGTGGGTTTCTATGGCCAAGTGGGGACTTCTACCCCAGTCTGCAACATTATGGTGACCTTCTTCTCCAATGTCATTCAGTGACTTTCCTTGGCCAAGTAGGGACTTGCCCCTGGTCTCCAACCTTATGATGACCCTCTTCTTCATCATCATTGTCACCCGGTAGTTTCTTATGGTCAAGTGGGGACTTGGATCTCTGGGGACTAGGACTTATGGTGACCTCTTCTGTGGTGGCCCCTCGGCTGTGGAACTCCCTCCCCAATGAGGTTAGATCCGTCCCCTCCCTCCTCACCTTCCGGAAGAAGCTTAAATCCTGGTTATGGGATCAGGTGTTCACAGAATAGTTTGTTTACCGGTTTACAAGATTTATTGGACCGGACTTGGACTGCTTTGGATGACAATTTTAATTCTGGTGATTTTAATCTGGTGAGCAGGTTTCTTGATGTATATTTACAATTATTTTAATTTTGTGGATGTACAGTATATATTATGTGTTTAATATTATGTTTGGTATCAAAGTGTCGCTTGTTTGGAAGCTGTTCTGAGTCCCTCCGCAGAGGTTGAGAAGGATGAGGTATTAATGTGATAGATAGATAGATAGATAGAGATAGATAGATATGGGGAATAGCCCTGAAAGGCCCAGGACACTCCACTGGCCCCTTCTCTCCTGGATGAAGCACGCTTTGAGACTATCCAATGAATGAAGTTCTCAATCCAATAGTAGCATCAGATTCCAAATGAATTTCTTGCCCCAATTGAAGAGTTCTGTGATTTGGGGAGTGACGCCAGAAACTGCTCTAGCAAAGAGCAGAGGTGTGGCGGGGCTGTCTGCCCTGCGCTGCTCCTTCTGACGGGTCGTAAATAAGAGATTTCCCAGTCCACCTGGCCTGTTTGTCCTTCTGAAATATTCATCAGCAGCTGATTAACTTTTCAGCAAGGCCCCTGCGATCCAGGTGGGCCTCTTATGCTCCACGTGCCAGGGGAAGAAGAAGGGGCATCGAGAGCATCTTCCCTTCCCTTCCAGCTCTGCCTCTGTCTCATTCCAAAGGCAAAAATGGAGGAGCGAAAGGGGAAGAGGCCGAGGCTGGAAGACCTCCTCTTTTTAGTGCAAACCTATTTCTCAACTCAAGAGATGCTGCTCAGATATTTCTGTAATCCCTCCATCTCTTTTCGCTCCATCCATTCAAAAACCACCTGCATGATCTGTATTTACTCGAGTGTAATGTGCCATCAAATCTAATGCACACCTCAATTTTCAAAACATTGTAACGAAAAAAGTATTTGCTGGCAAATGTAATAATATGTAAAATGTAAAGTTCGGGCTCAACTTACCTGTCCAAACGCATCTCTCCCTATGAACCATCGAGATGTTTAAGATCTTCTGGAGAGGCCCTGCTCTCGGTCCCGCCTTCTTCACAGGCGTGACTGGCGGGGACGAAAGACAGGGCCTTTTCAGTAGTGGCTCCTCGGCTTTGGAACGCCCTCCCTAGAGACATCAGATCGGCCCCCTCCCTCCTGACGTTTCGCAAGAAAGTCAAGACCTGGTTATTTGAGCAGGCATTTGTTGATGAAATATAAGGCTTAATTGGATATAAGGAATGACGACGATGTGATGGAAACTGATTTCAACATGACGCTGAGGCTGCAATTGTATGTTTTTAATTGTTAAATTGTTATTATATGTTTTTTTTTCTGGGGGGTGGGTTGACTTCTTGCTGTGTTGTATTGAGGGCAGAGACTGCCTGTGTAAACCGTCCCAGTCGCCTTCGGGCTGAGAGGGGCGGTATAGAAACGTGACAAATAAATAAATAAATAAATAAATAAATAAATAAATAAAATGTCGACTTTTGCAACCCGAAAGACAGTTGCATCTGTCAAGTAGGAAATTTAGGTACCACTTTGTGGGGAAACTAAATTTAACTGATTTCTGGAATGTTAAATTCTGGAATGCCGCTCTAAGCCTTCGGCATACAAGACCAAATAATAAATAAATAAATAAATTGCCTCTATGTCTGTCTATATATGTTGTATGTCAGTGGCATTGAATGTTTGCCTGTATATGTGCATTGTGATCCGCCCTGAGTCCCCTGCGGGGTGAGAAGGGTGGAATATAAATGACATAAATAATTAATTAATTAATAAATATGCAGCAACAATATGCACCGGGACTGTGGCGCAGCTGGCTGGGAGTCAGCTGCATTAAGATCACTACTGATCAAAAGGTCATGAGTTCAAAGCCAGCCCGGGTCGGAGTGAGCTCCCGACCAAAATTGTGTAGCTTGTTGTCGACCTTTGCAACCCGAAAGACAAGTTGCATCTGTCAAGTAGGAAATTTAGATACCACTTTGTGGGAAGGCTAATTTAACTGATTTACAAGGCCATAGAAATCTCCAGGAAGTATGGAAAGAATGAGGAAATGATAGCTCCCCTGGTGGCCAGAAGCTGGAATGTTAAATAGCTTACGAGTGTCTGTTTATATATGTTGTGTGTCTGTGGCATTGAATTTTTGCCACGTATATGTATATTGTAATCCGCCCTTAGTCCCCTGCAGGGTGAGAAGGACAGAATATAAATACTGTAAATAAATAAATAAATAAATAACAAAAGGTGCATCTTTGTAATATGGACATTAGAGTAGCTGTAATGACCATAGCTTTTAGCAATGGAATAAACCTTGCGGTGTATCTATGCTTTAGAATGAATCCACTTTAATTGCATTGGTTCAATAGTATGGAATCATGAGGGCTATGGTTTTGCAAGGTCTTGAGCATCTTCTGCCAAATATTGCTGATGCCTCATCAAACTACAGCTCCCAGGATGGCGTAACGACACCAAATTGGGAGGGAGAGCCAATACTCAGGAACAGAATTTAAAGCAATCTGTACAGAAAAGAGAGATGATGGGCCAAAACTATCAAAATGAAGTTCAAGAGGGACAAATGCAAGATACCCCACTTAGGCAGGAAAAAAATGAAATGCAAAGATACAGAATGGGCGACGCCTGTCTCAAGAGCAGGACGTGGAAAAAAGATCTTGGGGTCCTCGTGGACAGGAAGATCAACATGAGCCAACAATGTGATGCGGCGGCAAAAAAACCCAATGGGATTTTGGCCTGCATCAATAGGAGTCTAGTGCCTAGATCCAGGGAAGTCATGCTCCCTATGCTCTATTCTGCCTTGGTTAGACCACATCTGGAATACTGTATCCAATTCTGGGCACCACAATTGAAGGGAAAGGTTGACTCTAAGCTGGAATGTGTCCAGAGGAGGGTGTCTCAAAGGATCCAGGGTCTGGAGAACAAGCCCTATGAGGAGTGGCTTAAAGAGCTGGGCATGTTTAGCCTTCAGAAAAGAAGGCTGAGAGGAGACATAATGAGGGCCATGGATCAAGATGTGAGGGGAGGTCATAAGGAGGAGGGAGACTAGGACGCAATGGAACAATGGCTCCAAACTATGGAAAGGAGATTCCATTGAACATGAGGAAGAACTTCCTGACCGCGAGAGCTGTTCAGCAGTGGAACTCTCTGCCCTGGAGTGTGGTGGAGGCTCCTTCTTTGGAGGCTTTGAAACAGAGACTGGCTGGGCATCTGTCAGGGGTGCTTTGAATGCGATTTTCCTGCTTCTTGGTAGAATGGGGTTGGACTGGATGGCCCACGAGGTCTCTTCCAATTCTATGATTCTATGATTCTATAACATTGAGCTGGGGCAATTAAATTAACATGACATCCCTCAACCCCCCCCCCCCCCAGGACTCTGTAAAAGATAGTTCAAAACCAAGAAATTCATAGTTTTGCCAAGGACACCAGGCTGGAATGATCCCATAATCCCCTTTCTCTCCCGCATGTGGGAACCTAAGGCTCTTCCCATGGCCCCACATGGTAATGCCCCTGTGACCCACACTTATGAACTTTCTTGAACTTTTATGGACTTTTGACCACTTTTGGAGAACTTTCAGTAACTTTCTGGAAACGTTTTCTCTTCAAACCCCATGGACTCTCCCCGGGGTTTTATGAATTCTAATGGACTTTGGTGGGTGGGGATGGGTTGGCAGGAGATGATATGGTCCCCATTTCCCTCTTATATGAATGTATTCCTTATATGTTTCCCCTTCCATGTGTTCCTATATAAAAATATGAAATGCCACCTTTTCGTGACCCCAGCATACCTAGGCTCAGGGAATCTCCCACTTCCTGGGCCAGCTAATCTCCTAAACAAAGAAAGGACCTAACAAGAACATTTGCATGGAGAATAACAATGGGCATGTCCTTTCAAACCTTGGAGTTGGCCCATTTGAAAGGAACGTCCCGTGGGCGCACACCTTCAGATCTCGGAGCATGGCCATCTGAAGAACGTGCCCCTTGGTGATTTTGTCATTCATCAACAAAGGGGACATCCTCCCTGCGAAAAGCTTTGGATATCTCATCTGCCGTGCCCTTTGTTTACATTCCCTCGGCCAAAACTAAAGATATCACCAATGGATCCCCATAGCCAGGATTATGGATTATCGGGGTCTGGCATCCATGTCAGACCAAAATGTTTATTTCCTTCACTTGGGACAATACGAAAGGTGCTTGGGCGTCACAGGGACTCTTGGGAGTAAACGCCAGCACTTGGACAAACATTAGTCACTTTAATCCACTCATCATTTCCTCCCGGTTTGTTGTTTCCCACTTGGCCCGCCTCCTTCGCTCTCATTGGCCAAGAGCCCAAAGTGGCGCTGGCCTCCTGATTGGCTGAGGCACAGCTAATCCAGCTGCGCCTCCCTCCCAGCTGATGACTCCATCCAATCAGCTTGAAGGGGGTGGAGGGTGGGGAATTTGAACTTTGACAGCTCTGTTTCCCTATAAGAATGTAATGTATTGCCTTGCACTTTATGTCAACTTTTGGGCAAATGATTGCGGC
The DNA here is from genome assembly GCA_030556195.1 of Anolis apletophallus. Lineage (NCBI taxonomy): Eukaryota > Metazoa > Chordata > Lepidosauria > Squamata > Anolidae > Anolis > Anolis apletophallus. Next base: position 147,847,255 of record JARBWK010000007.1, on the reverse strand, counting down.
TTGACATGCGCTCCAGCTGGAACGAAATAAACAACTCAGTGGTGTTTCTTCAACTTGGTGAGATCTTTATTTGGGAATTTCAGGGAAAATTGGGTTGGCTGCTTCGTATCTCGCCAGGGCTATATCGGATCCTCTTTGGTGGGTCCGACTTGCCTTCACGGCAAGACCCCCAAATTCTGCTCGATATCAGTTATCAAATTGCATTAACTCTACAGTGTAGGTGGCACCCCTTGTCTCTTTAGCTACAGGAAAGTGATTCTTTCCAGCTCAATACCTGGAAAGACAGCATCTGTTTTACCGTTTAGCAATTTCAAAGGAAAGTTTGCAAAAGGAAAAAAATGGATGTCAGCTGTCAAAAGAGACGCACAAAAAAAGAGAGATTAAAACGCAGACAAATGCAAACGAAGCAATCTGGTTTATTGTCGCAGCTTCACAGGGCGTTGCTTTTTGGCGCTCTCCTGCCAGCAGGTAAGTCAGAAGCCTTTCTTGCTCGAAGGAAATGTTCCATTCAGGTGAGAGAGGAGATAACTTGCCACTAATTGAAGAGCCTTCCTCTTTCCAATTATATTTTAAGTTGTCATTTCATTCTCACCGGCATGCTGTTTGTGACTCCCGCCTGAGTCAATTCCCCCAGACGGTTGTGTCTGATGTCGAAAGGTGGAAACATCCATGATGGAATGGTTGGTGGTGGAGTCTCCTTCTTGGGAGATATTTAAAGAAAGGCTGGGTGGCCATCTGTCGAGAGGGCTTGGGTGGTCACAGAGTCATGGCAATGCATATGTACAACTTTGCAAACACACACTTATGAACTTTCTTGAACTTTTATGAACTTTTGCTTACTTTTGAAGGACTTTCAGGAACTATTTGGAAACTTTTCCTTTCCAAACCCACAGACTTTTCTCATGATGTACGACTTCTAATGGACTCTGGTGGGTGGGATGGGCTGATATGGAATGATGTGGTTCCTATTTCCCTCCAATATGAATGTTTTCCCCTTCCATGCATTCCTGTATAAAAATATGAAATGCCACCTATTTGTGACCCCAGCATGCCAAGGCTCAGGAATCTCCTAGGCTAGTAATCCCTAAACAAAGAAAAGAACTTAACAAAGAACACTTGCATGGACAATAACAAAGGATGACTCCTCAAACCTCGGTGTTGGCCCATTTGGGGAAAATGTACCCTGGGCACACGCTATCAGACATCGGAGCATGCCCCTCTGGGAGACGTGCCCCATGGTGATTTTGTCATTCCTTACAAGGGGGACTTCCTGCCTTCAGAAAGCTTTGGATGTCCCATCTGCCTCGCCCTCTGTTTTCATTCCCCTTGGCTGAAATCAATGGCAAGATGCCATCAATAGATCTATACCTAGGATTAAGTACTACTGGGATCTGGCATCCGCGCCAGACCAAAAATGTTTATTTCCCCCACTTGGGACAATAGAAGAGCTAGCTTGAGGAACCTTGGGATTATATTTGATCACTTAATCCACTCATCATTTTATCCCAGTTCTTTATTTCCCGCTTGGACCGCCTCCTTCACTCTCATTGGACAAGCGCCCAAAGCGGCGCTGGCTTCCTGATTGGCTGAGGCGAGGAAAAGCCGGCCACGCCTCCTAGCCAGCTGATGACTCCAACCAATCAGCGTGAAATCGGCAATGGGGGTGGGAGAGGGAGAGGGGAATTTGAACTTTGACAGCTCTGTTTTTCTATAAAATGTACCGTTTTGCATTGTACAGTATATCAGCTTTTGGGCTAAATGATTGCAGTTAGACATCTGCTCCAGCTGGAATGAAATAAACAACTTGGTGGCAGTTCTCCAACTTGGTGAGATTCTTATTTGGGGAAATTCAGGGAAAGTTGGATTGGGTGCTTCCTATCTCTCCAGGGCTATATCGGATCCTCTTTGGTGGGTCTGGCTGGTCTTTGCCTTCACGGCAAGACCCCCCAAAATTCTTGCTCGATATCAGAAGGGGGAAAAAATAAGCTCTTTCAAATCCCACCTGCTTTCATTCCAAGAAATCAGCAAGCTCTTGCCTCCTTGCAGATGGAAACCTAGCTTGATTCCCATCGAAGGCTGGATTGCGTCCTTTGCATCTTGAATTATTCAGATCAATTAGACATGGCTAGGTACGGAAGAAATAGGTGTCTCTGATGCAAAGGCCTCTCTGTTCACAACAATAAATCATCTCACTCTTGCTTTGTGTCTCTACTTGCAGAGCAAGGTAGTCAACATGCCATAATGGGGGAGAAGATGCGTTTGTAGTCTCTTCCGTACGGTAGCTTTGGAGGGAATAAAACACCAGGGGTGGAATTGAACCAAGTTGCTAGGATTTATAGTTCACCTCCAATCAAAGAGCATTCTGAATTCCACCAATGATGGAATTGAACCAAATTTGGCACACAGAACTCCCATGACCAACACAGAATACTGGAAGGGTTTGGTGGGCATTGAGTTTTGGCGTGGTAGTTCACCTACATCCAGAGGGCACTGTGGACTCAATGATGGATCTGGATCAAACTTGGCATGAATACTCATTATGCCCAAATGTAAACACTGGTGGAGTTTGGGGAAAATAGACCTTGACATTTGGGAGTTGTAGTTGCTGGGATTTATAGTTCACCTAAAATCAAAGAGCATTCTGAACCCCACCAATGTTAGGAATAGTGGGAGTTGAAGTCCAAAACTCCCGGAGGGCCCAAGTTTCCCATGCCTGCTCCGACCACAAGTATATGAAGTATCTCCAAATATCCGAAGGGCTCTCATGTGGAAAACAAAGCCAGCTTGTTTTCTCTGCTGCTAAAACATTGATTCTTATGAAACCTTTGGGACCTAACGGGTTTTTCTTCCTATGTAGATGCACACGGTTTCCAACAGTTTTTTAAATTTTTAATCCAACATGTTAAATGAACAAGTCCTTAATTTTTCATGATTAAATACTACTTTGCTTTAAAACAGTTGGGGCTGCTGTATGTCTTTGCCTCATCCTGAGTGCAAAGGTTTCAATAGACATAAGAAATATTTGGATTGTTGATAGAAGCTGCACATCATAGAATCAAAGAGTTGGAAGATTAGCTGGCCCAGGAAGCGGGAGATCCCCTGAGCCTTGGTATGCTGGGGTCACGAAAAGGTGGCATTTCATATTTTTATATAGGAACACATGGAAGGGGAAAACATATAAGGAATACATTCATATAAGGAATACTTATTGTCCCTTTCTTACCATTTTCGTCAAGTGGCCCAACTGCTTTTCTAGTTGGGTTTCTACTTCTGATGTACTTAAAGAAGTTTTGCTATTTTTAAATATTCTTAGCTATATGTGCCTCAAAATCTCTCTGGCTTTCCTGACGGTTGCTTTGCATTTAGTTTGCCAGAGCTTGTGTTCCTTTCTGTTCTCCTCAGTAGGAAGAGCCTTCCATTTCAAGAAATGGAAGGCTCTTCCTACTGAGGAGAACAGAAAGGAACACAAGCTCTGGCAAACTAAATGCAAAGCAACCGTCAGGAAAGCCACGAGCGAGTTTGAGGCACCTATAGCTAAGAATATTTTTTAAAAATAGCAAAAACTTCTTTAAGTACATCAGAAGTAGAAACCCAACTAGAAAAGCAGTTGGGCCACTTGACGAAAAATGGTAAGAAAGGGACAATAAGTGAAGACAAGGAGATTGCCGAGCGGCTAAACGACTTCTTTGCCTCCGTTTTCACAGGAGGACAGACAACATATGCCTGCAGCTGAGTCAGTTTTTCAGGGGAGGGAATTAAATGAATTAAAACAGATAGAGATAAACAAGGAAGATGTTCTCACATGCCTTACTAAACTAAATGTCAACAAATCACCAGGGCCAGATGGCATCCACCCCAGAGTTCTTAAGGAACTCAAGTGTGAAATTGCTGAAATTCTAGCCAAAATATATAACCTTTCTCTAAGATCAGGCACTGTGCCCGAGGACTGGAGGGAGGCAAATGTAACTCCGATCTTCAAGAAAGGATCCAGGGGTGATCCAGGAAATTATAGGCCAGTTAGTCTAACCTCAGTTCCAGGCAAAGTGATGGAAACCATTATTAAAGAAAAAATTACTAAGCACATAGAAGAACAGGCATTGCTGAAGGAAAATCAACATGGTTTCTGCAAAGGCAAATCATGTCTTACTAACTTGTTAGAATTCTTTGAGGGTGTAAATAAACACATAGATAAAGGGGACCCAGTCGATATTGTTTACCTTGACTTTCAAAAGGCTTTTGACAAAGTCCCTCACCAAAGGCTCCTAAATAAGCTCTTCAGCCATGGAATCAGAGGACAGGTCTTGTCCTGGATTGGAACCTGGCTAAACTGTAGGAAACAAAGGGTGGTAATAAACGGACATTTCTCTGGGTGGAAAGAGGTGAGAAGTGGCGTACCCCAAGGTTCAGTTTTGGGTCCGTTACTTTTTAATTTATTCATTAATGATCTGGATGTAGGAGTAAATTCTGAGGTAGCAAAGTTTGCAGACGACACTAAATTGTTCAGGGTAGTTAAAAATGAAACTGATTGTAAAGAGCTCCAGAAAGATCTCTCGAAATTGAGTGAATGGGCAACAAAGTGGCAAATGCATTTTAACCTAAACAAGTGTAAAGTCATGCACATCGGGGCAAAGAACCCCAAATACACCTACCAATTGATGGGGTCAAAGCTTTCTGAGACAAACCAGGAAAGGGATCTTGGGGTTTTGGTGGACAGCTCAATGAAGATGTCAACCCAGTGCGCAGCAGCAGTGAAAAAGCAAATTCTATGCTTGGCATGATCAGGAAGGGAATCGAAAATAGGTCACAAATGTTGTATTGCCTCTCTACAAATCTATGGTGAGGCCACATCTGGAGTACTGTGTACAATTCTGGTCACCGCACCTCAAGAAGGATATAACGGAACTGGAAAAGGTACAGAAAAGGGCAACAAGAATGATCCAAGGGATGGAGCAGCTCCCTTACGAAATCAGGTTGCAACGCCTTGGTCTTTTCAGCCTTGAAAGACGGCGTTTAAGAGGTGACTTGATCGAAGTGTATAAAATCATGCATGGGATAGAAAAGGTGAATAAAGAAAAATATTTTCTCTGTCACACAACACTAGGACTAGGGGGCACTCCCTAAAGCTCCAAGGTAGGAAAGTTAGGACTAATAAAGGGAAATATTTCTTCACCCAGAGGGTCATTGGGTTGTGGAACTCACTTCCAGAAGAGGTTGTGACAGCGGTCAGTTTGGACAGCTTCAAGGCAGGATTAGACAGATTCATGGATACCAAGGGAATCAGTAGTTACTGAAATGGACATCCAAGTGCCACCTCTGTGTGGATGGAGGCAGGCAGGATTTTCCCCGGGTACTGGTTGTGGGGGGTCGGGAGCAGGTGAGGGTTTTGCCCTCCTTTCTGCTAGAGATCCCTGTGTCCAACTGGTGGGCCACTGTGTGACACAGAATGCTGGACTAGATGGGCTGAGGCCCGATTCAGCATGGCTCTTCTTATGTTCTTATGTTCTTATATAGGAGGGAAATGGGAACCATATCATCTCCTGCCAACCCATCCCCACCCACCAGAGTCCATTAGAATTCATAAAACCAGGGGAGAGTCCATGGGGTTTGAAGAGAAAAAGTTTCCAGAAAGTTATGGAAAGTTATCCAAAAGTGGTCAAAAGTCCATAAAAGTTCAAGAAACTTCATAAGTGTGGGTCACAGGGGCATTACCATGTGGGGCCATGGGAAGAGCCTTAGATTCCCACATGAGGGAGAGAAAGGGGATTATGGGATCATTCCAGCCTTGGCAAAACTATGAATTTCTTGGTTTTGAACAATCTTTTACAGAGTCCTGGGGGTGAGGGATGTCATGTTAATTTAATTGCCCCAGCTCAATGTTATAGAATCATAGAATCATAGAATTGGAAGAGACCTCGTGGACCATCCAGTCCAACCCCTTTCTGCCAAGAAGCAAGGAAATCACATTCAAAGCACCCCCGAGAGATGGCCACCAAGCCTCTGTTTAAAAGCCTCTAAAGGAGGAGCCTCCGCCACACTCCGGGGCAGAGAGTTCCACTGCTGAACAGCTCTCACCGTTAGGAAATTCTTCCTTGTGTTCAGGTGGAATCTCCTTTCCTGTACTTTGAAGCCATTGCTCCATTGCATCTTAGTCTCCAGGGCAGCAGAAAACAAGCCTCCTCCTTCCTCCCGAGGACTTCCCCTCACATATTTATACATGGCCCTCATCATGTCTCCTCTCAGCCTTTTCTTCTTCAGGCTAAAGATGCCCATCTCTTTAAGCCGCTCCTCATAGGGCTTGTTCTCCAGTCCCTTGATCATTTTAGTTGCCCTCTTCCTCTGGACACATTCCACATGCCCAGAACTGGATACAGTGTGACTCCAGGTAACGTGATCTGACCAAGGCAGAATAGAATAGAGTATGGGGAGCATGACTTCCCTGGATCTATACACTAGACTCCTCCATTGTAATACAATATAATACTAATAATAATGCACCGATATAATAATTATATATTACATGTAATATTACTAATAATATTGCAGTACAGTGGTATAGTACAATATAGTAATATATTACTAATACTGAGCTATGCTAATAAGATAATATATGTACATATAATATTGTTCATAATACTGTAATATAATATACTAAGAAAAATACAATATAACAATTGCATATTATGCAGTATATTACATGCAATATTGGTAATATTGCAGTACAGTGGTATACTACAATATAGTAATATTTAATACTAATGTGCTTGCCTAATAAGATAATATATTGTATGTTCTTATAATTTGGCTTCGTTAATGCTGGACATGCATGTTTAACCCAGTTTGGATGCTGGTGTCTTCCCTCCACGTCAGAACTGGGGCAACAGCCGTGTTTAACCCAGTTTGGATGCGGCTGTCGCCCCAGTTCTGACGCAGAGAGAAGGACATCCGCCTCAAAACCGGGTTAAACAGCCAATGAGGGGAAAGCACCTCAGGAGGGCGGGAATCTAATGCCGATTCCTTTCCGAAAATGGTGGTGGTGGCCTCAAAATGGCAAATTCACTTCTGGGTTGCTTACATCGCTTCGAAACTGCTTCAAAAGTGAATTTAATCCGAATTCATTCCGATTTTAGGAGCATTCCAACGAACCTACCCAGGCCTACCAATTACAGATCCACCTCACCATAGTTTTGCCTACGGTTCAATATAGTTCCACGATAATATGCTCCAATATAGTTCATGAATACCATAATTGAGAAATCCAATACACTGATCTCAGAGTAAGCCCCATTGTGGCATACCCATTAAATAAAACACATTTAAGTTGTAGTTGGGTGAAGTAGCCCAGATCTATATTTATTCACTTCCTTTGCTATCCTAATAAAATTAGATCATTAGGGGAAAAAATATTAAGTGTTTATTTCTCTTGGCAGAATCCATGGCAAAAAAGAGGACAGATTATCCAGTTTCTAAGCTTGGGATGCGTCTACACTGTAGAATTAATGCAGTTAATGTATTAGGGTTGCCACCTGTCCCGTATTATACGGGACGTCCCATATTTTTACTCTGAATTTCGTGTCCCATATTTTCAGCTCCTGTCCCGTATATGTCCTCACCCTATTCTCTATCTACTTCCACCCTTCCCTTGGCTTCTGTATCTGTAGCTTTTGTCAGTTCCGGTCTCTGTTCCTCCTTTAAATCTTGTCGTGTCTTCTCGCGTTTATCGCACTGAATTGCGTGGCTTCCTTTAAATTTCTGCCCTTCTTATTTATGCCTCCCTTGGCCTCTTTGCCCTTCCTTGCGTCACTCCTTGGATCTCTCCGTCTCTGTCACTTTTTATTGTGTACTAGCTGTACCCGGCACACGTTGCTGTGCCCTATTTAGGAGATGCGAGAAAGTCTGAGTATGTAAGGGTTGGAATTGTTGTTAGTTGTGTTGTTGTTGGGGCCATGACTGTGTCGTTGTGGGTTGTTCTGGTGGGTGGGATGTTGAAGTCCTGGGGAATTGTTGGTGTGTGGTGTTGCTGGTGTTCTGCATAGCTTGTGCAGAAGTGATTTGGGTGTTTGTGCCTCAGCCCTTTGCCTTATCCTCCTCTGACAGTTTATTATGGGTCGGAATGTTCATGTTGGCTGGCCAGTACAGGAGTTATGCAAATCCGCCCTTATTGGCAGCCAATCATGTTGTCAGAATGTAGAGGCTGGGAGAGTCGTTGGCAGCCCCGGAGGATGCTGGGAAATGTAGGGTTTTTTTACTCGTCGTTTTGGGGGCCTTTTAGATTTTGGGTGGGAAAGTTTCTTTGCTAGTTTGGTGTTTCTACATTGTAAGGTTTCTCTGTTTGGGACGGTCTTTCCATGACGACTCTTCCTTTATATATATAGATAAAGAAGGACCTCGCTCGCCACAACAATGGCAAATGTGCTCTCTTTCAAGGCCAAGAGGAAGTGCGTTATTGTAAAATTGGCTGGTATATTTGATCCCATCCTCTACAGCAGGGGTGGGCAATTATTTTTACCAAGGGGCCACACGAGAGCCAAAAAATATTATGGAGGGCCACATCTAAAGACTGAACTACATTCTAATCTATATTATTTATTTATTTACTATATTTACTATATATTGTAGATCATTAATATCAACATATGAATATAGCAAGAAATATTCATGTATTATTAGTATTAATATCATAATTATTATATTATATATATATAGACATTATAATATATTGAAATTATAATATAATAAAATTATTTTATTATATCATTTATTATATTATTATTATTATTATAATAAAATGATAATAAAAGCCACTAAAATTAAATTAAATTCAAAAAGACAAGGTGCGAACCAAGATGAAGGCTGACATCCTCAAGAGAGGAAGGATCCCAAGATGGAATGGCCCAATGGACCCAGCCCAGAGGATGGCAAAGCGGACCCAGTCGCCGCAGCAGAGCAGCAGGCGATCGGAGGCTGCAGGCCTCTGCCCACTCTCGCCTCCAGCCGTTCCCCAGCTGATCGCCCTGCTATGGATTGCCTGCCATCCCTGGAGGTGATCCAGGCCAGCAGGGGGAGCAGTTGGCGATCTGAGGTGGCTTATTTGACCTGGCGACCCGGAAGACGATCAAGTCTTCCAGGTCGCCAGGGCGATCAGCCCCCCGCAGGTCACCGAGTGCTCCTGCTGCAGGCCCAGATCGCCTCCAGGGATGTCAGGCACTCCAAAGCCGCCGCTCCTCCAGCCTGTCTGCCGATACAGGCCCCACAGAACCCACGATGGGATGGCGGCAACGGCACCCTTCCTCTTGGCCCCGCCCCCGACACCCTTCCCCCCGGGCCAGACAGAATCGGCTGCCGGGCCACATCTGGCCCGTGGGCCATAGGTTGCCCATCCCTGATCTACAGTAATGCAGTCCCTGCGAACTTCTCCAAAATTGAAACTGGGCCTCTCCATGCTTTTACTGCATGTTTTGTCATACCTAACGCATTGTACTGCTATTATAAAACTATTGTTATTATTAGTAGTAGTAGCAGTAGTAGTACTGTATGTAGTACATACAGTACAATGCATTAGTTATGACAAAACATGCAGAAACATACTATGTACTGTTAAGAGGGTGTAAGTCAGTTTCTTTTATGAATTTCAATCATCTTATTCTGTTAATAAAACTATTTATACCTAAGGTTTGAGTGTCAAGTTTTTATAAAGTGTCCTTTATTTTTGTGAAAAATCCCGTATTTTTAGGTAAATGCCCCTTATTTCTTACACCAAAAAGTGGCAACTCTAAACTGCATTCATTCTACAGTGTAGATCAGTCTTTTTCAACTCCTGTGCCTTTGCAGAGCTCCAGCTGTGCCTCCAGAAAAGCTTTTTGCCCCCCTTCCTTCCCCCCTCCTTTTGCTGCCACTATTATTTTGTCCTCCTCCATGGGAGAAAAAATCTTCCCTTACCACATTGGTATTAGGCTCTGTCTGGAGACGCCCCCTGCTGCGAGGGAAAAGCCTTACGTAGCATGCAAAGGAGCCCAATGGGCGGCTCAAAAATGACACCGCGCCATTTTGGAACCGCCCACTGGGCTCCTCTCCCCAAACAGACCGGCAGCATGCAAGGGAGCAGAGGAGCCCAATGGGCGGCTCCAAAAAGACGCCGCGTTATTTTGGAGTCGCCCACTTGTTGTGGATAACTTTTGGAACCGCCCACTTGCTCTCCTCTCCTTCGTATGGTGCCCTCTGTTTGTGGATAACTCCTATATATTGAATATATTGCAGATTATCCAGTACAGAGCCCAATCCAACGCGGTAAGGGAAGATTTTTCCTTTTTCTCCCATGGAGGTGCAAACATCATGTGCGTGCCAAACTGTACTCCGTGTGTTTCAAATTCACTATATTGATACATTAACTTTATAAAACTTTTGTAATTGTGCATATTGCTAGTTTCACTATATTATTATTATTATTTTGCCTACTCTTTGTCCCCTGCATATGCAGCCTGTTGTGAAAAAGAGGTGCCGAAACGCCATAAAAACATTTTGTGTCATTTTGGTTGGTGGTGTGCCCCAGGATTTTGTAAATGTAAAAAATGTGCCGCGGCTCAAAAAAGGTTGGGAAACACTGGTGTAGATGCATTGACTTCAGAAATACAAGAAAGCTGGCCAAGTTGAGTTTGACCAGAGCGAACTGGGAAAGGCATCTGATGCACCAACGCGCACTGCAGCTGCTCATGTGCTTTTGCATTCAAGTTATGCAACATTGCAATTCAGAAGCACGGCGCATTGTGCAACCGTTTGCATAACCGCGAGCGTACAGTGATATTCCATCGGCTCGCCTCTTTTCCAGGCTGAAAACCAACATGCATTTCAGAGTTCTCGAAGCACAAATAATGCTCAAAGGCGGCATAAAGCAGCAGAGGAATCACAAAGCGAAAGCAAGGAACACAAAGATTTACAACCCCAGCCAACAAGTGCAGGACGTGGGGAGAAAAAAGAACAAAAAGACACGGAGATCCAATCTCTAGGTTTCAGGACACAAAGGCTTCCATTGGTTTTTTTATATTTATATTTGAATGCAATGCCTTTGTTTTAATTATATATTGTGCCAAGGTTGTTGCTATATCAGGAGATAGGTGGGATTTTTTTAAAGTAAATTATATGAGCAGTATGTGTAAAACAACTACATTCAAAATACTGTATATATATTATAGTTACAAAGTAGACTACAAATTTGGATATTGTTGCAAGGCGGCTAATAGCAAACATGACACCATACAATTAAAACAATGGAAGCGCATGTGAAAATATAAATATCAAAATTTTGAGTTGGGGATGATGGGGGATAGTCCAGCACATGTGGAAAGAGATAGGAAATGATAGTAGGTGTGGTCCAGTTCATATGGATGGGGATAATGGGAGATGTAGTCCAACTCAGAGGGAAATGTTTGTTGATGATGGGAGCTGTAGTGCGGAATATATATATATATATATATATATATATATATATATATACATATATATATGCGAAAAGATATGGGGGTGATTATAATTGTAGTTCCAGTTCATATGGAAAGAGTTGGGAATGATGGGAAATGGAGTCCAGCACATATGGAAAGGGTTGGGGATGACGGCAAATGGAGCCCAGCACATATGGAAAGGGTTGAGGATGATGGGGAGTGAAGTCAAGCATATATGGAAAGGATTGGAAGTGGTGGAAAGGTGTAGTTCCACCACATATGGAAAGGGATGGGGATGATGGGAGATGTAATCAGACTAATATGGAAAAGGTTGAAGATGATGGGAGGTGTAGTTCAATTTATATGGAAAGAGGTGGGGATAATGGGAGACGTAGTCAAACTCATGGAAAGAGTGATGGGAGGTGTAGTCCAACTCAAATGGAAAATACTAGGGAATGATGGGAGATGTAGTCCAGTGTGTGCATGCGTGCACATGATAAGGGTTGGGGATGATGGGAGGTGTAGTCATTCACATATGGAAAGAATTGGGAGTGGTGATAGGTATAGTTCCAGGATGAATGGAAAGGTATGGGGAGGGTGGGAGATGTAGTTCCAGTAAATATTAAAGGGATGGTGATTATAGGAGTTGTAATCAGACGCATATGGTAAAGGTTGGGGATGACGGGAGATGTAGTCCAACTCATGGAAACAACTGGAGAATTATGGGAAGTGTAGTCCAGTGAGTGTGTACACGTGCATGCATTATGAAAAGGGTTGGGGATGATGGGAGGTGTAGTTAAGCATATATGGAAGGGATTGGGGTGATGGTAGATATAATTCAAGCACATATGGAAAGGGATGGGGTGCTGGGAGGTGTAGTCTGACTCCTATGGAATTGGCTGGGGATGATGGATGGTGTAGTCCAACACATATGGCTGTTTTGACAAGTAATTCTGCCTGCACCTGTTGGGAGTTCAGCCTGTGATTGTGTTTCAGGATCAGGGTGCTTTGGATGTGGGGAATGATGTCAATGAGGTTCAAGAGGGCTTTGATGCAGAGAATGGCATAGAGACATCTGTTCAAAGTGTAGTTTCCCATGAGAATGTTCCTACAGGGTATAGGGATGATGGTTTACTCCCTGAATTACTCCCAGAGAGTTCTCAGGATTTGGGGCTTGGAAACAACTCAGCACCTGCAGAAACTAATGAACATATAGACAGGTGAGAGGAAATTAGTCCAAACAGACAGGTGGAGCGAGGTCTTCGGCGTTCTGCCAGGCTCCGAAAGAAAAAGATAAGGGGCGTCCAGAGAAAGTGAAACCAGTTCCCGAGTGCTTGGAATGGCTTAACGAGGGGATAAAAGTTGCAAGCATGGGAAATATAGCCAGATGAAGCATCGTTTGGAATCAAGTTAAGTTCTCATCCTTGTTTCATGGAAGCCTTGCTTGGAAGATTCATGTTTAAGGATTCCTTGTTTCTTGGTTTGCCTTTTTGTCTCTTGGGATTGCAGACACATGCCTTAGATCAGTGGTTCCCAAAGTGGGTGGTACTGCCCCTTGGTGGGTGGTGGGGCGATCCAAGGGGGCGCTGGGAGGCTCAGGATAATTTGGGGGGTGCTGAACCCCTGTAAGGGGACGGTGGCATGAGCAAGGCTTGCCACTTGCAGGGTCGCGCGCTTGCGAGGACGTCCCCATTGGAAGAAAGAGGCCGATACACAGGACTGCGCTGTGGGCGGGGTTGACGAGAGAAAGGAGGCGCGCGCTGCAGTTTCCACGGCAACTCCTGCCTGGGGATTCCAACTCGCAGGGACACAGTCGCAAGCGTGCGATCCCTGGGCAGGCATTGCCGTTTGATCCAGATCTGTCATTCATGGGGATCTTAGTGGTCTGTGACATCAAGCATAAATTATTACAATTAGAAAGAGATTGGATAATTCGTCTCGGATGCGAGACACCATTCGGACTAAATGACAAGCTAGCTGTAAGCGAGCTCCTGGTGTGAGCTTCAGCGGATTTCATTTAAGATAATTAGAGACTCTATATTGTTTATAAGCCTACCCTTTGTCTCCACATGGAGTCCATGATTTGACCCAGAAAGGCTTAGTGCCTCAGGAAGCCTCAGTGCCTCATTAAGATATACTTGTGTTATATTTGGTATGTATATATTTATTTTCATATTCTCCTCTATGGTCACTCTATGAGAAACTTGCTTCCATGTATATATTGAGAATGGTTGTGGCATATTGTTTTTCATTATAGATCCTCAACACATCACATCAAAGCAACAGGAATCGTCCCCGGTCTTTGATAAAGCTGTTACCAGCTAAACGATTTCAGCGCGGGTATTGATGCGATCGTCAGACCGCAATGAGCCTATTTTGAACTATTATTATTATTTACCCAAGATTGCCTTATTATTGTGAATATTGCAATAATGGACTATGGGACTCATGAGATGGGACTGATGCAGAATGTGTTGAATTCATGTAATTGAATGAATATCTATGAATTATTGTGAATATCAATGAATTATTGTACTGATCACTGCATGAAATTACTGATGTGTATGCTTACCCGATTGCGGGCATAACATTATGATGATAAGAATGATTTGATATGTTTATGATTATATAGATCATCATACAATATATTATTTGAAACTGCTATTTGTTGACTGGATAGTCTTTAAGTTCCTCCTTACTAGGATTTTACTTACTAGAGTTACCACACTTTGAATCACTGCAAATCCCATCATCCGTTGTTCATACTCCCCCAAACATATTGTTTTTCTGATTATTTCTCGAATTCAATGTTCGTAATTTATGCCTTTCTTTACTATATTTTACAAAAAAAGGTAGAAACATTAATATATATATTTCTGTTTAATTTCTATTAAAATAAAAATAAAAATTTCTAGGGGGGCGCAGAGTAAATTTTTTTCTGGAAAGGGGGCGGTAGGTCAAAAACGTTTGGGAACATGTGCCTTAGATCAACACTTCCTGGTTCTTTGGATATTGTTAGACAAGTGTGGACTTTGTTTTTGGACTTTGTTGAATGTTACCTTGGACTAATTTGTTCCTGCTTATCTTCTTACCTAATTGGATTTACCTATTTCTTTACTTTATTGCTTTTACTTATCTTCAATAAAAGGATTATAGAATCATAGAGTTGGAAGAGGCCTCATGGGCCATCCAGTCCAACCCCATTCTGCCAAGAAACAGGGCAATCGCATTGAAAGCACCCCGGCAGATGGCCATCCAGCCTCTGTTTCAAAGCCTCCATAGAAGGAGCCTCCACCACACTCCGAGGCAGAGAGTTCCACTGCTAAACAAACAGCTCTCACAGTCAGGAAGTTGTTCCTAATGATCAGATGGAATCTCCTTCCTTTGTTTTTCTCCCTACTCAACGTGTGGTGTTTTAAAGCCAGAGGGTTTAATCCTGTCCTGGAGTGCAACAGTGCCATGATTCTAATGAATACAAATATCAGGCAGAACCTTGTTCCTGTCCAAGACGATCGTGAAATTATGCAGCTCGGAGTTTTACACACAGAAGGAGAAATCAATAGCATTCCTGAGGTTTGGCAGCTGTGCCGACGGAGCCAAGTCAATCAGAAAATATTAGAAAGCCCAATTGTTCCCTTTCAAAATGCCCCTGAGGAGTGCAAAAAACCCCAGTTGTATTTTTCCTTTGAAGGACTGGAAACATGCGATCCTTGTGTGTTGCTAGCTACCTATGGAGGGTGTTCACAAAAGGTCTATAGGCAAATACAAATCCATAGTGCTGTATTTTGGGCATTATGTTTCATCATCATCATCCATGAATGTTTATTTCGTGGCTTTTGAAACTTGGGTATGACCCATTTGTTTATTAACATCAGACGCAGCTACACCGTTCAGTTAATCCAGTTTTTTGCCGCTTTAACAGCCATAACTGAATGCTAAACAACACTGGATGTTATACTTTGATGAGGCTGCAGCAGAGGCAGAGAAGGCTAAAGATCTTGTAAAACTACATTTCCCAGGGCTTCATAGCATTGAGCCATGGCAGATAAAGTGGATTCAAACTGTGCTAATTCTACAGTGTAGATGCATCCATATGGTGAACCATATGCGTACTGATGTACATTTACACATAGAATGTGTACACAGAATCATAGAGTTGGATGAGACCTTGTGAGCCATCCAGTCCAACCCCATTCTGCCAAGAAGCAGGACAATTGTGCTCAAAGGTTGTGCAACAACAACAACAACGGAACATATTTCCTGACTTGTAATATCATGCTGCATGCTACTTCCATCACTTAGAATAATGTCTCAAATATTAGGGCTGCTGTGAGTTTTCCAGGCTGTATGGCCTGATGTTTCACCTGCATCTATGGCATGCATCCTCAGAGGTCATGAGGTACCTCATGCCATAGATGTAGGTGAAACATCGGGAGAAAATGGTTATAGAACATTGCCATACAGCCCAGAACTATATTGTTGCAAGACACAGCCTTACTACTGAACAGCAATGCAACACAACTGAACCAAGTCACAGAGTAATGCAACCCAATGCACTGCCACAGGCACAACATAAATCCCTGTGTAGTGTACATGCTCATACATAGTGTACATTTGTCTAGGATAGTATTTAATGCATCTACACTTCAGAATGGAAAAGCATTCCTAACCTCTATAATTTGGGGTGCATCGACGTTGTAGGATGGGTGCAACCCCACACCCCTTTCATTGCAATGAGATCCTGGGATTCCCATAGCATCTAAAGTGGTGTCAAACTGCATTCCTTCTCCGGTGTAGGTGCATCCCCGGGAACTGTCCAACGTGCTGAATCTTTTGGATGGTTGGATACAACTTCTTGAAAAGCTTCCAAATGGCACAGATGGCAAACGCTGTAGAGCAGCCAACAAAACCCATAGGTAAAAATGGAGCCATGCATCTCTAAAGGCTTGGCAGTTGGTCTTTGTAGATGGTTGTGTCCCCATATGTTGCGCTATTGCAATTTATGTAGGCGTCCTTACCTCTTTGGAGGGGTGGTTTGAAACTACGATTTTGCCAGCAAAACTGAATTACTGTGACGTAAAACAATATATATCTCCAAAGTATGCCACCAACACAAATTGGTTGAAAAGCTTGTAAATATAGAAGGTGGAACTGCAGGGGACCCAAAGCGATAACAAAAGGGGACGTTTTGGGGTCAATATGAGGAGGCACTACCTGATAGTCGTATCCCTCCGACCATGGAACAGAGTGACTCTAAAAATGGGGAACTCTCCTTTCTTGGAGGGTTATTTCTAGAGACTGGATGGACAACCATTTGGGATCCGGTTTCTTGCCATTGCAAAAGGGTTGGCATGTTGCTGAGGAGGTTATGGGTGGGACTTTGAGGGAGACGATGGGCTTTAGAATGCATTTTAATTAAATATGTTGTATCTTTAACCTAACACACACAGTACTATTTTGTTATTTTTCAATTTTTGCATTTGCTTAGTTTTAAGCATAGTGTATGGCTGTTGAGTAACTTCAGGGAGAAAGACAGGGTATGAAGGTAAACAACAACAATAACAACAACAACAACAACAACACTATATAACAAGAATTGAAAATCTTCTGTTCCTGGTTTGAAAGTGTTATTTATTTCCTCTTTAATTGTGTGGTACATACTTTGAAAGTATTTATTAGACTCTCAAAACATTGGTTTTACGGCTACCACAAACTAGGTTGAATTGGTTGAGACTCTATATAAGGTATTAATTGAAAAACTAGAGCAAAATGTCCCTCAAAATAAAGTTTTTGCACTTTTCCATTTTTCTAGGATAGACCGAATTAGGAAATGACATTTTTAACCCAGGAACAAACATGTTGTTACGTAGTGTAATAGAAGATGATGGCCATTTTGAGTCTCTCTAAGACAGTGTTTCTCAACTTGGAGGTCAGGACCCCTGGGGGTGTCAGAGGGGTCGCCAAAGATCATCAGAAAACACAGTATTTTCTGTTGGTCATGGGGGTTCTGCGTGGGAAGTTTGCCCCAATTCTATCATTGGTGGCGATCAGAATGTTCTGATGCTAGGTGAACTATAAATCCCAGCAACTACAACTTCCAAATGCCAAGGTCGATTTCCCCAAAACTCCAGCAGTTGGACATATTGAGTATTCATGCCAAGTTTGGTCCAGATCCTTCATTGTTTGAGTCCACAATGCTCTCTGGATGTAGGTGAACTACAACTCCAAAACTCAAGGTCAATGCCCACCAAACCCTTCCAGTATTTTCTGTTAGTCATGAGAGTTCTGTGTGCCATTGGTGGAGTTCAGAATGCTCTTTGATGGTAGGTGAACTGTAAATCCCAGCAATTACAACTCCCAAATGACAAAATCAATCCCCCTCCCCCAACCCCACCAGTATTCAAATGTGGGCGTATTGAGTATTTGTGCCAAATTTGGTGAATGACAATCCACCCTGCATATCAGATATTTACATTACGATTCGTAACAGTAGCAAAATGAAGTATCAACGAAAATAATGTTATGGTTGGATGTCACCACGTCATGAGGAACTGTATTAAGGGGCCACGGCATTAGGAAGGTTGAGAACCACTGCTCCAAAAAAAAAGCTATATTAAGAATAAGAATAACAACTACTACTACTACAACGACGACAACAACAACCTTCCATCTGTTTGCCTTATATCCACTGGAAGTCAAGAGAAGCTGTGAAAAGAGTTGTGAAAAGGTTTGGATGCATCCGTACTGTAGAGTGAATGCATTTTGACCCAACTTGGCCTGCCACGGCTCATTACTCTGGAATGCTGCGAGTCGCATTTTTGCAGAGTCTTTCACCTTGAGTGCTGGAGCCTCAATGAACTACAACTCCCAAGAGCACGTTGTTGAATTGTCATGATGCAGTGCTATTGGATCCTGAGAGTTGTCATTTTAGAAGGGCTTCCCTGCCAAACTGGGTTTTATTTCAGCATGAGCTTTCGTGAATATGGTTTTGAGTGTCATTTTTAATGTATTTTAATTTTAACTGCATTTTAATTTTTGTATAATATAATAATACAACTACCTATTATTATTAATTATAATAGTAATAATAGTTTTCTTGTATTTTACCTGCATATTAATTTTTGTACAATATAATACAACAACCACCCATTTTATTATTAATTATAATTGTAATAATAGCTTTTCTTGTATTTTACCTGCATATTAATTTTTGTATAATATAATACAACAACCACCTATTTTTATTATTAATTATAATAGTAATAATAGTTTTTCTTGTATTTTACCTGCATATTAATTTTTGTATAATATAATACAACAACCACCTATTTTTATTATTAATTATAATAGTAATAATAGTTTTTCTTATATTTTACCTGCATATAAATTTTTTTATAATATAATACAACAACCACCTATTTTATTATTAATTATAATAGTAATAATAGTTTTTCTTGTATTTTACCTGCATATTAATTTTTGTATAATACAACAACCACCTATTTTTATTATTAATTACAATAGTAATAATAGTTTTTCTTGTATTTTACCTGCATATTAATTTTTGTATAATATAATACAACAACCACCTATTTTTATTAATAATTATAATAGTAATAATAGTTTTTCTTATATTTTACCTGCATATTAATTTTTGTATAATATACTACTACTACTACAACAACAACACCAGAGACTCAAAGTGTCTCAGAGTGTCACTAAAAATGACACTCAAAACCATATTCACAAAAGCTCGTGCTGAAATAAAACCCAGTTCGCCTTTAAGGCGATTCCACATTCCTTTAATTTTTCTCCCCTCCTTTCTATGAGAAAAGGAAAGAAGCCAGAGAGAATGAGAGAAAAATAATTAACTAAAATGGAATGGCCCGGCTCTCGGTCTGTCCGTGCAGAAACAAAAACAAGCGACAATATAAACCGAGAGAAGAGAAAGGACTAGAAAGGACTAGAAACACAAGGGTTATATAACTGTCGCTGGGTGGTTCCCAATCCAGGGGAGAAAAACCAACAACAGGCACCGTTTCCCAATGCAAACCCTCCTCTGTCACCAAACAGCCGTTGCTGCTCATCCAACACGCAAAATTCAGGATAAATTGTGCATTAAACGGAGATATAAGAGGCTGCCCTACCCACACGGCATCCGAATGCCTCGCTCTGTCCATAAGCTGCAACACGAGACTATAATAATCAGCAAATAATAAAACTGGATTTCTATCCCGCCCTATCTCCCTGTGGTTTACAACAAGTTGCAGCAAACATTCAATGCCGTACGATGCTAAACAAAAGACAAACTAACCAAAACCACCCAAATCATACCCAACATCCACATCAAAATTATAATAAAGATAGCACCAAATATTAGGCCATGACATAACTAAGTTACGTTATAAGATACCGTTGGCACAAAATTTGGGTATCTTCCCAAAGAAAGATGAGGAGGAGAAAGAAGGCCTTTTAAAATCAAAATAAATGCACAATAATTATTGCATTGGATGCCTGAGGCAAGTGCATTTAAAACTCTAAGGGACTGACTAAAACTGCAGGGAAAAGAGAGAGAAAGAGAGAGATGGAGACAAGTGGGTAAGTATTTAACTAGATGAATAAATATAGATAAATAGATTATAGATATTATTATTATTATTACATAGACCGGTAATAAGTAGAGATAGATAGGTATATAAATGGATAGATGATATATAAATACCAAATGGATAGATAGAGATAGGTAGAGAGAGATAGGTATATAGATAGATATACATCAATACTATAAGGATAGATCAATAAATAGATCGATAGATAGATCGATAGAGAGATATAAATATATATAGAAGGTGGGGGTAGAGAGAGATGATAGAGATAGATAGATAGATAGATGAGGTATATATAGAGAGATGATAGATAGATAGATAGATGTAGAGAGAGATGAGAGAGAGGGAGGGAGGGAGGGGGAGAGATGATAGATGGATGGATGGATGGATGGATGGATGGATGGATGGATGGATGGATGGATAGATAGATAGAGGTATAGAGAGAGAGAGATGATAGAGAGGGAGGGAGGGGGGAGAGAGGACAGATAGATAGCAGAGATGATAGATAGATAGAGGTATATAGAGAGAGATGATAGATAGATAGATAGATAGATAGATAGAGGTATAGAGAGAGAGATGATAGAGAGAGGGGGAGGGAGGGAGAGAGATGAAAGATAGATAGATAGATAGATAGATAGATAGATAGATAGAGGTATAGAGAGAGAGATATACAGATAGATAAAGGTAGATAGTGAGATAGAGAGATAGATAAGATAGTCAGAGATGAGAGTGATAGGTATATAGATGGATAGACGAGAGATAGATAGATACTAGACAGATACATAAATAAATAGACAGTTAGGTATGGTACATAGAGAGAGACATATAGATGATAGATAGAGGTAAGTATATAGATGGATAAATGAGAGATAGATAGATACTAGACAGGTAGATAAATAAACAGACAAAGAGAGATAGACACGGTAATAGAGAGACAGATAGATGATAGAGATAGGGAGAGGGAAAGAGAGACATAGATAATAGTTAGGAAAATAAAGGGGGAGAGACTAGTAGATAGATATAGACGCGCACGCACGTACACCCACACATTCATCTCCTTATATACAATACGTACGTAGCAATGCCTATATAAAATGGCAAAATCAAGTTTTGTCTTTTTGAGGTTTTTCAAAAATATTTCCAAGCTGTGGGTGTTTGCATGCGTGGATCCCGAGGGCCGGCTGTATCTGAATATTCCTTCTTTCCCTCCTTCCCTCCCTCCAAGGTAAGAAATACAAGGATTCACTATTTTCAAACCACCTTGAGTTCCTATATAAGAAGAAAGGCCTAGAACAAACAATAATGCGAATACATTTCTCCATCTCCCAGGGAAACAGGAATGAATGTTTTCCCTTGTGATTCGAGCTCAAGCTACTCCAGAAGAAGTTGTAGTTTTACAAGGTCTTCAGCCTTCCCTGCCAAGGACGGCTGGTGCTACACCAAACTGCAAATCCCAGGACAAACGTACCATTGATCTGTAGCAGTTAAAGTGGTGTCGAACTGCATTTGTTCTACAATTGAAGGAAAATTTCATTGGAAAGGCAGAATTATCACATTTGGGGGGGGGGGGGGGAATGCCTCCCGAATCTTTGTTTTGAATCCAGATGCAAAAGCCTTACAAGCAAAGTGCAAATCACATCATT
Source organism: Anolis apletophallus (assembly GCA_030556195.1). Taxonomy (NCBI): domain Eukaryota; kingdom Metazoa; phylum Chordata; class Lepidosauria; order Squamata; family Anolidae; genus Anolis; species Anolis apletophallus. The sequence continues at coordinate 147,825,574 of JARBWK010000007.1, read as the reverse complement.
GAAGACGATTTACTACCAAGCAAATTATCTACATATGAGGAGTTGAATGGTTTAGCAATTCGTTGCAGAATTGCTAAATCATTCCATTCGTGATATGCAGATGTTAGTAAACAACAACAAAAGGGGCAAAGCCTTGATTTTCTTTTAAGACCCACAAAGCCGTGGGCTGTTGTTCCCTTTTCTGCAACCCAGCTTTATATTTCCCGATCATATTACTATATAAAAAGGCTTAGCAGCCTCATGGCAGCCACCTCTCCACAAAAGTCAACATTGACACTGAAATACAACACCGCCTGAGCTCTGCGAGTGCAGCCTTCTTCCGAATGAAGCACCGAGTGTTTGAGGAGAAGGACATCTGCAGGGAGACCAAGCTACTCCCCTCCTACCCCTGCTATATGCCTGCGAAACGTGGACTATCTACAGACATCACATGCAACTCCTGGAACGATTCCATCAGCATTGCCTCTGGAAAATCCTGCAAATCTGGACAAGTGCCTGACCGCTGTGATGGTCTGAATGAGGACGAATAAGCTGAGGATCAATCCTGACAAGACAGAGGTCCTCCAGGTCAGTCGTAGGCCGGATTGAGGTATAGGGTGGCAACCTGTGCTTGACGGGGTTGCACTCCCCCTGAAGTTACAGGTTTGATACCACTTTAACTGCCCTGGCTCAATGCTACGGAGCCCTGGAATTTATAGTTTATTGGAGCATCCACACTCTTTGGCACAGAAGGGCTAAGACCTTCTCAAACTACAACTCCCAGGACTCCACATCATTGAGCCATGGCAGTTAAAGTGGCATCAAACTGCATTCATTCAACAGTATGAATGCAGCCTCAGAAGGGCTTGGAGGCCTGGCACAATCCAACTTTAAGAAACCAAAACTGCGAAATACAGGCATGGGGATGGAAATGGTGCAGAAGATATGTGTTTGCAAGTTTCCCCGCTCCCAGCTGTCATTTGCAAACATCCAAATAGCATTCCTCTCGTCTCCGATTATATTCTGGAAATTCCCGGCACCAGCTGGAACATTTCATTCCCGCCGGGCTATAGATTTCTTTTTTCATTCCAAAGCATATTCGAACAAAAAGATCTCCATCGCCTCATTACTTTTCCTTTTTTTTTGCAATGTATTCACTTTTGATGATTGCCAGTGCCTCACCAAACTACAAATCCCATGACTCCATACCATTGAACCAAGGGAGTCAAAGCAATGCAAAACTGCATTATTTGCAACATCGAGGTGCATCCTAGGACTCTGGAGACCAGGGTTCAAATCCTTGCTAAGCCCTGGATGCCATTGGCTGACCTTGCATGAGTCACACACTCTCAGCCTCAGAGAAAGCCTGGAAGGTTGTACTTAGGGCCCTTCCACACAGCCCTATATCCCAGAATATCAAGGCAGAAAATCCCACAATATGTGCTAAGAGACTCAGATAATGTGGGATTTTCTGCAATGTATTCTGGGATATAGTGCTGTGTGGAAGGGCCCTTAGTTGGAAATAAAGGCACACAAAAACAAGAAAGAAAACAAGAAAGGAGATTCCATCTGAACATGAGAAGAACTTCCTGGCTGTGAGAACTGTTCAGCAGTGGAACTCTCTGTCCCAGGGTGCAGTGGAGGCTCCTTCTTTGGAGGCTTTTAAGCAGTGGCCAGATGGCCATCTGTCAGGGGTACTTTGAATGCGATTTTCCCGCTTCTTGGCAAAATGGGGTTGGACTGGATGGCTCACCAGGTCTCTTCCAACTCGATGACTCTATGAAATCATAACCAGAGAGCCAACATGGCATAGAGACTGGATTGAAGACTGATTAGGCTCAAAAAGAGACTTGGCCATGGAGAGTCATGCTCTCTCTCAGCCTCAGAGAAAGGCAAAGGGAAACCACTTCGGAAGAAACCTGGCAAAGAATTTATTTACTCCATCTCTATACCGCTTTTCTCAGCCCACGCATGACTCAAAGCGGTTTACAATAGCAAAAATTCAATGCTTATAAATCATAAAACAATTAAAACCACAGCATCAATATAAAAACATAGTCACTACAATATAACTCATAGCGTCTCTTAGTTAAAATCAGATCCAATCTTGTCATTCCATGTTTCAATATTTCTTACACTGTCTAATCCAGTGTTTCCCAATCGGTGTGCCGTGGCACACTAGTGTGCCGTGAGAAATCATCAGGTGTGCCATAGGAAATTACAGTGTAGAGAGAGAGAGAGAGAGAGAGAGAGAGAGCCTAGCAGGAAACTTCAGGCAGCGGAAATGAGGCTTTCCTGGCCGAAGCAGCAATGCCAGCCAGCCTGGCTGCAGTCAGGGAGAGCCCTCGGTGTCCAGAACTTTCCTCTCTCTCTCCTTCCCTTCCTTCCTTCCCTTCCTCTGCGCGCCAAGGCCTACCTGGCCGGGCTGCGGCTCCTCCTGCTTCTTGGCTCTTGGGCACTCTTCTACCCTCCTCCCCTCCGGCAGCAAGAAGGAGGAGAGGGAGGAGGAGTCCGTGGGAGCTGCCCCCATTCAACCCCGCTCCCGGAGGCTCGAGGCAAGGCTTTCTGCCCTCACAGCCCAGCTTGGTTCCTTCCCGATCTGGCCCCAAGGCGACAGCAGGGAAGCCGAAGGGACGCTGCGGGGGGAGGCACTCCTGGGGGGGCTAAACCCATTTGGGAAGGAGAGCTGGGGGTGGTGACGGCTGCGAGCCTCCGCCGCAGTTTGTTCCGAGGCTCGGAGCCACCCTGTGTGCTCAATTCCTATTTGTCCGGCTCAGCTGCTTCTGCCACTCAGCGCAGCCCTCCCACACAGGACAGTGAAGGGCCTCCTGCGCGTGGGCCTCCCGGAGGGGGGAGGGGTTGGCGGAAGCAGCAGCGTCACAAGGAGGGAGGGTGACAGTTAGTAAAATGACAGTGTCATTTTGTGTCATTTTGGTTGGTGGTGTGCCCCAGGATTTTGTAAATGTAAAAAATGTGCCGCAGCTCAAAAAAGGTTTAAAATCATTGGTCTAATCAAACGCCTGCTCGATCTTAACCTTCCTATGAAATGCTAGCAAAGAAGGGGCCGATCTAATGTCTTTAGGAAGGGTGTTCCATAGCCGAGGGGCCACCAACGAGAAGGCCCTGTCTCTTGTCCCCGCCAAACGGGGCCGAGAGCAGGGCCTCCCCGGACGATCTTAATGTCCTAGCAGGTTCATAGGAGGAGATACTTTCAGACAGATAAGCAGGGCCAGAACTGTTTAGGGTTTTATAGGCTAAAGCCAGCACTTTCAATTGTGCTCGGTAGCAAACTGGCAGCCAGTGGAGCTGGCGCAACAGTTGTATGCTCCCTGAGCACTGCTCCTGTTAGCAACCTGGCTGCCGTCCGCTGGACCATTTGAAGCTTCTGGACAGTCTTCAAAGGCAACCCCACATAAAGTGTGTTGCAGTTGTCTATACGGGATGTAACCAGAGCATGGACTACTGTGGCCAAGTCAGACTTCCCAAGGTACAGGCGCAGCCAGCGCACAAGTTTTAACTGTGCAAATGTTCCCCTGGTCACCGCCGAAACCTGGGGTTCCAGGCTCAGCTATGAGTCCAGGATCACACCCAAGCTGCGAACCTTTGGCACCGTTACCAAAGTTTTGGAGTGTAACCAAAGCAATGCATCAAAAGAGTCAATAACTCGTGATTCAAATCTTGGATCAAACCAATGATTGAAAGCCCTGCTCAGCTATAGAAAACCATACTAAACAAGTCACACTCAGCCAAGACAAGCCTCCTCTGATCCAATCTTGCCCCAAAACTCACTATAAGCTCCACCTTAGGGTTGCCATAAACCAGAAATCCCTCCACTCGACAACAAATGGCATCGAACCATGAAGAGAAGCAGGTAAGAATTAAAATTGTTGTTGTTGTTGTTATTGAGTCATGGCAACTAACTGCTAACTGCATTCATGCCTGAGTGCAGATGCATCCCTACCCAACACTTCTTAAAACTCATCCAAAATTGGGAATTCAAGCTTGCAACAACAAACAAAATCCCATTTCCTTTTACTTTCTGCTAGCAGACAGAAACCACATTCATATAACAGTATAGATGTCAGGAATGGTGGGGGTTGAAGTTTGAAACACCTGGAGGGAGGGCCAAAGTTGGCCCATACCTGGTGTAGATGCACCCTCGGTACAAAAAACAACAACAACAATCCCTTTGCTAGGTACAAATACTTTGAAATAATTCCCATTACGTTGCAGGTTGGCACGGTGTGCGATTGCATAGTAGTTTACTTGTTTACATGCCGCCTGTGGCAAATCTACTCACCTGGAAGAGAGGGACATCAAGGCCTGATCCAGACTTCAATTGGAGATGTAACCAAAACGGTGCATCCAGGTAATGGTGCCAAAGGCTTCAAGGTAAGAAGTCATCTGGGACATCATCTGTAACGGAGCTAAGCGGGGACAGAAAACTAAAACTTCCAGTATCCGACAGCATAAGTGCCAGAATTGGATGATACATCTCCAAATCTGTGCCAAGCATCTGGAGGACCAGGCACCATATGAATCGGGTTTCCAGCCAGGCATTTGGTCCACCGGATGAGCATCAGCTGCTTTGGCCTACCCTACAAGGTTGTTATGGGGGTTACAGGAAAGAGCACTCGGGGCAGATACGAAAACAGGCACCAGATGCAAAGAATAGATGGAGGGTGCATCTATACTGGAGAATTAATGCCATTCGATGCCACTTTAACTGGCATGACTCAAGGCTATGGGACCCTGGGATTTTTAGTTTAATAAAGCACCATCACACCAGGACCCCATAGCATTGAGCCATTAAAGTGCAGTCAAACTGCATTAATTCCACAGTGTAGAAAATGCACCATTGAAAGCGTACAATGCTAATGATTTTTCCGCCATTTGTTTCTAAAGTACTACAAGATCCTTTTGCATACCACAAAATAATGAATTATAATGCAATGTTTTGCAAAATATATGTCTGTCAAGCATTGTTTGTTGGGATTTGTAAAATTGTTTTCTTTGTGTGTGTGCATAGCTATCTATCCATCTATCCATCCATCTGTCCATCCATCTACCCATCCATCCATCTATCTACCCATCTATCTATCCATCCATCCATGTATGCATGCATGCATTTATCCTTCTATCTGCCTGTCCGTCTGTCCATCCGTCCATCCTTCTATCTATCCATCCATCCATCCATCCATCCATCCATCCATCTATCCATCCATCCATCTGTCCATCCCATCTATCCATCCATCCATCCATCCGTCCATCTATCCATCTATCCATCCATCCATCCATCTATCTATCCATCCATCCATCCATCCATCCATCCATCCATCCATCCATCCATCCATCCATCCATCCATCCATCCATCCATCCATCCATCCGTCCATCCATCCATCCATCCATCCATCCATCTGTCTATCCATCTATCCATCCGTCCATCTGTCCATCTGTCCATCTATCCATCCATCCATCCATCTATCTATCCATCCATCCATCTGTCCATCCATCTATCTATCTATCCATCCATCCTATCTATCCATCCATCCATCCATCCGTCCATCCATCTGTCCATCTATCTATCTATTCTTCCATCCATCCATCCTTCTATCTATTCATCCGTCCATCTGTCCGTCCATCCGTCCATCTGGCCATCTATCTATCTATCCATCCATCCATCCATCTGTCTATCAATCTATCCATCCATCAATGCATCCATCCACCTACCTACCTACCTACCACTTGAAATTTAAAAGGGGCAAAAAAGAAAACCATAAAAATCAAGGAAAGAGAGTGTCTTACACTGATCTTTAGAAAAAGTGTAGAATTGCAATCATATAAATTTAATATTAACCATTATGGCTTCTGAACAAGGGCGCTCTTATTATTTCTTGACAAGATGTGTTCAGAGTCTGTGTGGAAACTCCCATGATTCCCTAGCATTGACTACAGCAATCAAAATGGTATGAAACTACAATAATTCTATACAGTGGAGATGTGTTCCATGACAGATCTTTGATTAAATCAATTAAGTACCTACATGAAGATGCTCAAGAAACACAGGAAACACATTCACTACAGGAAAACCGTGATGAAAAATTTCACAGAAAATAAACTGGAAGAGCTTTGCTTTGGGGGAGGGGGGATTCATATGTGACGCATCTGCACTGTTGAATTGATGCAGTTTGACACCACATTAACTGCATCAGCAGAAGGCATCTTGGACATTCTTGCCTATGACTTAGCAATTCCTAGGTTGCCATGATTGAACTGGAGATGGCCTTGATTTAGCCATCCTTTGAATGCATCGATCCAATGATGCTTTCTGGGGAAAGGGGGAGAAAAAAGGTTGAGATGGAGGAATAAAACTTTCTGGAGAGAGATCAATTCACTCATATATACGACAACCTCCTTGGAAGTAGGCGAAGTACCAAAAAAGACACCAAAATCACCATTCCTGCATGTCCAAAAAGGAGGTTGGACTAGATGGCCTTTGGGGACCCCTCCCATTTCCACAATACTATATGGAAACCAGAGGCTGAGAAAATAAAAGGCTTCAGAATCATAGGTCTTGTAGTCCAACCCCATTCTGCCCATTCAGGAAGACACAACTAAATCACTCGCGAAAGACGCCCATCCAAACTCAGATGCCCATCTCCAAAGACCCCATAATCTATTCCAGTGTTTCCCAACCTTTTTTGAGCTGCGGCACACTTTTTACATTTACAAAATCCTGGGGCACACCACCAACCAAAATGACACAAAATGACACTCTAACACAGTAATACATATAGTTAATATGTTTTTAAATGTATTTATACACTCAGTGTGAAACCTGGGCCTGTTTCGATGAACACAATATAGATATCCTGGCAGGATTGGCAGAAAGGCACAAACTTCCAACACAAAGCTCCCATAACCAAGAGAAAATGCTATAAGAGTTTGATGGGCATTGACCTTGAGTTTTGGAGTTGTAGTTCACCTATATCCAGATAGTACTGTGGACTCAAACAATGTTGGATCAGGACCAAACTTGGCATGAATACGGAGCCTCGGGAAGGGCGGTTTATCAAATCGAAATAAATAAATAATAATAATAATAATAATAATATGCCCAAATGTGAACACAGATGGAGTTTGGGGAAAATAGACCTTGACATTTGGGAGTTACAGTTTCTGGGATTTATAGTTAACACACAATTAAAGAGCATCCTGAACTCCACCAATTATGGAATGGAATCAAACTTCCCACACAGAACTCCCATAACCAAGAGAAAATACTATAAGAGTTTGGTGGGCATTGACCTTGAGTTTTGGAGTTGTAGTTCACCTATATCCAGAGAGCACTGTGGATTCAAACAATGTTGGATCAAAACCAAACTTGTCATGAATACTCAATATGCCCAAATGTGAACGCAGATGGTGGGCCTACCTCGGACTGCGCTCCTCACTTCCGCTTCCGTTCCCCACCCTCCCTCGATTGGAGGCTGGCTGGCTGGGGAAACAAGCGAAGGAGGCGGCGCCCCGGCCTCTTCTTCGCTGTCACCTGGCCCTTCCTCCTCCTCCTCCCCCAAGCCCCAGCAGCAGGAGTTCGGCAGGAGGGGGAAGAAAGGGGGGAAGAGAGGTTTTTCCGTGGCACACCAGGTGATCGCTCACGGCACACTCGTGTGCCACGGAACAGTGGTTGGGAAACACTGATCTATTCTGTTGTTGTTGTTGTTGTCAGATGCTTTTGAGTCTCCTTATGGAGAAAAAACAGAATATAAACAAACATGATGATGACGATGGAGGGCCCACCATATATCCAAAAATAAACAGACAACAATGTGACAGAAGGACAGAAGAAAAAGACTTGAATGTCTTCTCCAAAGCCACCCTTGGCTATCACAGCCATTCAGACATCACAAACCACAGACGTGACCCCAAAGACCGTGCAAACCAACCCCATTCTGCAGGAAGGCACAATCTGATCCCTCCTGACAGATGGCCATCCAGCCTCAGATTAAAAACCTCCAGAGAAGGAGGCTCCATAAGAATCCCAGGCAGTAACTTATTTGAACCTCCCTTACCAACAGGAAAATCTTCCTAATATTCAAATGCAACGCCATGCAACCAACATTACAAGTTATTCTCCAATCAGATATCATTCGTTAGTACAACGGGAAGTCCCCTGCCCACCAGGAAAGGGCCTGGCAATGCCCAGGCTTGGCATTATTGGAAACAGAGGATGACACGCAAATGATAAGATGCTGAAAAGGGTGCCTCGAAGCAGGCGCAAAACGAAGCATTTGGTGCCGATCAAAGAAATGCTCTCTCATGCTGCTCTATGTTGAATTACGTTTTTGGAAAACAATCTGCATAAACAATCCACAAATTCGCTTGATCTCAGCAGTCTGGTATTGATAGTAGTCAGTCACAAAATGTTACAACTGCATGCATTTCTTGCTTGCTTGCTTGTTTGTTTCTCTCTCTCTCTCTCTCTCTCTCTCTCTCTCTCTCTCTCTGCTCCTGCTTTTTAATCTAGAAATAAAACAGTTTGATATCAATGCTATACGTCTTCTTTCTGGAGAGGCATGGGATTTGTAGTTTAGGAAGGGGCTTAGAATTTTCTGCTTTGTAGCCAAGGCTTCCCTGAAATTTGGAAAATCTCAAGATTACAGGAAAAGAGCACCAGGGCTGTTAAAGTGGTACCAAACTGCTATAACGATGCAGTGCGGATGACCAGAAAATGGAAACACAGGCCAAAGGAACTCAATTGAAACTTTCAAGACTTACGAATTTCTCATTTCCCACAGACCACTGCAGCCCTGAACAAAGACCTATAAAGACTACACTTGGCACTCTGTGCCCCCATGACCCAGTCTCCATCCTTCTACAGTTTGGAGGAGGGCAGACCATGGATGATGGGACTTCAACTACCTCATGCAGTAGAAGATAGAGTGGGTCATGACGGATCTGTGTGCCAAGTTTGGTCTTTATCGGTCTTTATCGCTGCGGCCCCCAACAAAGATCAATAAAGACCATACTTGGCACACAGATCCCCCATGACCCACTCTATCTTCTAAGTTTGGATCATGGATGAAAGGACCAACTACCTTACTCATGGCCCAAGACCGCTGCGGCCCCCAACAAAGACCAATAAAGACCCTTGGCACATGAGCCCCCATGACCCACTCTATCTTCTATTGCAGTTTGGAGGAGGGTGGACCATGGATGATGGGACTTCAACTACCTCTACTCATGGCCCAAGACCGCTGCGGCCCCCAACAAAGACCAATAAAGACCATACTTGGCACACAGAGCCCCCATGACCCACTCTATCTTCTACTGCAGTTTGGAGGAGGGTGGACCATGGATGATGGGACTTCAGCTACCTCTACTCATTGCCTCAAAGACCGATAAAGACCATACTTGGCACACAGAGCCCCATGACCCACTCTATCTTCTACTGCAGTTTGGAGGAGGGTGGACCATGGATGATGAGACTTGAAGTACCAAAGACCAACCTTGGCACACAATGCCTTTCTCAAATACCCTGGGCACCGCCGGGTCCCCAAGCTAATACACACACACACACACAAAGCTGAGTATCCCAAAGACACATACTAAGCTTCCAGTAGAAGAACCAAAATCAATAAATCTCTGCAAAACAATTCCCTATCATTGTCACAATTGCATTTTGTGGCACCCTGGGATTTTTAGTTCGCATCTATATAGCAGCTGAAGCGGAGAACCTAAACTTCCAGTAGAAGAACCAAAAAAACAAGAATGGTCATGGTTGCATTTTGTGTCATGCCGGGATTTCGTCGTTGGCACATTCCTGGCAGAGAAGTCTAAATATTCCACAAATCCCGGATGCAACCATGGCATCAAAATTCTGCAGTTGCACAGCATGAAAGAGATACATTGAAGTCCGAATTAGGGCCTTTATGGGAAGATATCTTTCTATGCACCCTTAACGCATTATAACTTATAAAGGACAGACTCGATAAGAATTGACGGAGACCTCATCTACTCTGCCATATCATCCAGTTTGAGGTGCATTATAGTCCCAAACAGGGCCGGATATTACATTACACGAACTACGCACCCACGTGGGGCGCCACATATTCAGGGGCGCATCCAGCCACCAAACACCATTTCTCAGTCTCCGACCCCGTGGAAGCGCATGCGCACCCTCCACGAGGCCAGATATTACATTACGTGAACTACATGCCCGCGTGGGGAGCCACATATTCAGGGGCGCATCTGGCCACCAAACACCATTTCTCAGTCTCCGACCCCCATGCAACGGGCCGGAGACCACATGGGGCGCCACATATTCAGTGGCGCATCCAGCCACCAAACGCCCCTTCTCAGTCTCCGTCCCCGTGGAAGGCACACCAAATGCGCATGCGCACCCTCCACAAGGCTGGAGATCGAGGAGGAGCGCCCGGCAGCCGGATGCATCCCCGAACATGTGAATCATATTCTACCTTTTATTTTTCAGTGATGGGGGTCGCCAAAATAATGTTTGCTTACCATTTAAAATTACTTTAGTCTGGCCCCCATCCCAAATAATGCAGATTGAACTGCATTGAACTGGACTATATGAGTCTACACCAGGAATGGGCAACTTGGGCCCTCCAGGTGTTTTGGACTTCGACTCCCATCATTCCTAACAGCCTCAGGCCCCTTAAAGCGGCTGAGGGGGAAAAGGAAAAGGCCTGAGGCTGTTAGGAATGATGGGAGTCGAAGTCCAAAACACCTGGAGGGTCCAAGTTGACCCAGGCCTGGTCTACACTCAGTTAAGGCAACATCTTTGAAAATCAAAACACTTCCCAGGTTGGAGATCTCCGCTTCCTGGCTCTTTCACCCTTCTCTATTTCACCCTCTATATCTTTCCTTCTTAAAGTTATATGGGCTGATTCAAACGAGAACATAAACTACCAGTCGAGAAGCTGAAGTAAGAGATAAACCCATTTATGGCCGCGGAAAATAAAAGTCAATGGACTGCGCTCTGACTCTGGGGAGAAAACAGAAAAGTATATTGTCTGGAAATGGACCACAAAAAAAGGAAAAGAAAACTTTATGGCATAAATAAACCGAGAACAGAGCAAATAGGTTCAATTGTATATATATATACCATGTATACTTGAGTATAAGCCAACCCGAATAGAAGCCTAGGCACCTAATTTTACCACCAAAAACTGAGAAAATTGGTTGACTCAAGTATAAGCCGAGGGTGGGAAATGCAGAAGCTATGGGTCAATTTCAAAATAAAAATAGGTACCAAAAAAAAATGGAGGAATCAGTAGGTTAAATATTTTTGAATATTTACATAAAACTGTAATTTAATATAAGACTGCCCAACTCTGATTAAACCATTCTGACCATCTTCAATGTAAACGTGCTTCCAATAAAAATAGATTAAAATAAATAAAGGTAATAATAGTAATAGAGTAAAATAATAGAAATGTAATAAAAACAGTAATAATAGAGTAAAATAATGGAAATAATAGAGTAAAATAATAAAGGTAATAATAGTAATAGTAGTAATAATAGAGTAAAATAATGGAAATGTAATAAAAACAGTAATAATCGAGTAAACTAATAGAAATAATAATAAAAAACAGTAAAATAATAAAGGTAATAATAGTAATCTAATAATGGAAATGTAAAAATAACAGTAATAATAGAGTAAAATAATGGAAATGTAAAAATAACAGTAATAATAGAGTAAAATAATGGAAATAAAATAATGGAAATGTAAAAATAACAGTAATAATAGAGTAAAATAATGGAAATGTAAAAATAACAGTAATAATAGAGTAAAATAATGGAAATAATAATAGAGTAAAATAATAAATGTAATAATAATAATGCATTTATTATGTAATTATAACAGAGTAAAATAATAAATGTGATAATAATACATTTATTATGTAATTATGACAGAGTGAAATAATAAATAACCTTGGCTCGAGTATAAGAGTCCTAAATAAGAGTCGAGTATAGGAGTCCTTTTTCAGACCTAAAAAAAGGTCTGAAAAACTAGGTTATATATAGTATATATATATTGTTTAGCATTTAGAAAATAGGTTTTTGGGGCTGCTGAAATAATGGAAAAAATAGGAATCAATCAAAAAAGCCTTCCTTTTTTTCTAGGAAGGAAAAGTCAAAACCTGTTTTGCATCTAACCTGATGCATATAACTCCATTTTGGAGGGAAATGTTGGATATATATATAGAGAGAGAGAGAGAGAGAGAGCATAACTTGTGTTGCTGAAGGCTTCCATGGCCAGAAATATTATGGCTGGCTGTGAGTTTTCCAGGCTGTTATGGCTATGTTCCAGAAGCATTCTCTCCTGACGTTTCACCCACATCTATGGCAGACATCCTCAGAGTTTGTGAGGCCTGTTGGAAACTAGGCAAGTGGGGTTTAATGTTTATATATCTGTGGAATAACATCCAAAGTAGGAGAAAAAGAACTATTGTCTGCTTTGAGGCAGGAGTGAACGTTGCAGCTGGCCACCTTGATTAGCATTTAATGGCCTAGCAGTTTCAAGGTCTGGCCGCTTCCTGCCTCACCTCTGTGGGAGTCTACCATATACTGTGCAGATGTGGACAAGTCTACACAGGAACCATCAAATGCAGGATTGCCCAAACACGAATCAAGAAACATGAAAGGCACTGGAGACTACTTCAAGCTGAGAAGTCAGCCATAGCAGAGCACCTGAGGAACCAACCTGGACACAGCATATTATTTGAGAACACAGAAATGCTCGACCACTCTTACTATTACCGTGTCAGGCTACACAGAGAAGCCATTGACATCCAAAAGAAGCATGTGGACCATTGCAACAGAAAGGAGGAAACCATGAAAATGAACAATATCTGGCTACCAAAGAAAAAACTCTAAAATCAGGACAGTGACTAAAGAGCAATACTCAGAAAACAGGGGAATTCAAGTCAGAAATCAATCGGGGCCAGCTAACACCTCCAAACAAAGGATTTCCCCCAGGCAGCAACCAGCCAGGCTTTGAAGCAAGTGTGAATGTTGCAATTGGCCTTCTTGATTAGAATGTAATGGCCTTGCAGCTTCAAAGTCTGGCTGCTTCCTGCCTGGGAGGGGGAAATCCAAATTCAACTGAAAGGAGGAAACTATGAAAATGAACAAAATCTGGCTACCAGCATTTTTTAAAAAACAGTAAATTAAAAGCAGCACTCAAAAAAGTACGGGAATTTTCAGACAAGAATCATTCAGAGGCAGCTAACACCTTCCAACAAAGGATTCCCTGGAGTTCTTTCTCCCACCCTGGACATTCCACAGATATAAAAACCTCACTTGCCTTGTTTCCAACAGACCTCACAACCTCTGAAGATGCCTGCCATAGATGTGGGGAAAACATCAGGAGAGAATGCTTCCCGAATATGATCATACAGCCCAGAAAACTCACCACAACCCAGATAATAAATTAACACATTGCAATCTCTAAATCCATGTGTTTCCCATATTTAAAAGCAAAATGGTTAAGGACTTACTTGGGGAAAGCATGTTCTCACAACCTCTGAGGATGCGTGCCATAGATGTGGGTGAAATGTCAGGAGAGAGTGCTTCTGGAATGGTTTCAAACAGCCCAGAAAACTCTCAAACCCAGAGAATAAATCAACGCATTGCAACCTCTAAATCCACATGTTTCCCATATTTAAAAGCAAAATGGTTAAGAACTTACTTGGAGAAAGCATGTTCTCACAACCTCTGAGGATGCCTGCCATAGATGTGGGCAAAACATCAGGAGAGAATGCTTCTGGAACATTTTCAGACAGCCCAGAAAACTCGCAAACCCAGAGAATAAATCAACGCATTGCAACTTCTAAATCCACATGTTTCCCACATTTAAAAGCAAAATGGTTAAGAACTTACTTGGAGAAAGCATGTTCTCACAACCTCTGAGGATGCCTGCCATAGATGTGGGCAAAACATCAGGAGGGAATGCTTCCCGAATATGATCATACAGCCCAGAAAACTCACCACAACCCACAACCCATTGCAACCTCTAAATCCATGTGTTTCCCATATTTAAAAGCAAAACGGTTAAGAACTTACTTGGAGAAAGCATGTTCTCACAACCTCTGAGGATGCGTGCCATAGATGTGGGCAAAACGTCAGGAGAGAATGCTTCCGGGACGTGGCCAGACAGCCCGGAAAACTTACAACAACTCATCGTGTTCATCTACGCAAGAGCTAAAAACATCACCAAAAAGTATTGGGATGGAGATTATAATTGTAAGCATCTGGCTACAGAGATTTTGTATTCAAAATCATGGCAAAAAAGAGAAATATTTTACTTTCGTATTGATCGGAAGGAATCTCATTTTCAAAGGCTCAATAACACAATCGGATGCAGACATTCAAAGGAATTAAACGACCGAGCAGGAAACGAGATGGCAATCCGATTATTCGTTTTGTGCTAAATTGAACATCATTTTGAAAGGCTTTGCATTTCCTCGAAGCCAATTTGAAATAGTTCAATTTATTATTTCAAATAGGGGTGCATGCTTCCCAATTCTGAGCAGAAACCTTTCTTTTTGTATTTTAGTTTTTTGAACCAGAAATTTGGTTCTTGAACCCCAGAAAGAAGCTAAAAAGGCGAGACAAAAGCCAGTGAGTTTATGTCTAAAGAGATTTATTTTTTTGTTTGTTTGTTTGTTTGTTTGGTAGCAAAGGAAAGCCCAACGGAAGCTTTTGCAATGATGCCGGAACACAAAAGCAAAACAAGGTCATGACAAGTAAACAAAAAATATATTATCTATCTATATTTATATATAAATATTTAAGTTGGTTTGAGTTCGCAAACAGCCTGCAATGGCTCAAGAGCAGGATGTGGAAAATAGAACGAAGCATCGTCCTCAGAATTAATTAATTGTAATCATCGCCATCGAAATTCTAAATAAAATTGGATTCGTATCTAGTTGGAAGCATTGAAAAAATCCAAAAAGGTCATTGAAAATGCACCAGGTTTTCCAGCAATTTGCAAATCGTAAATTGTGCCAGGCTTTGGAAAAAATACTCCTTCAATGTTTACAAATTTTCCCCCTAAATAAACATTATTATTATTAATGTTATTATTATTACAAAAAGGGAAACCCAAATACCAAAAAACCCAATGTTTTGTCAAAGGCTTTCATAGCCAGAATCACTAAGTTGCTATAAGTTTTGCAGGCTGTATGACTATGTTCCGGAAGCATTCTCTCCTGACATTTCACCCACATCTATGGCAGGCATCCTCAAAGGTTTGTGGAGTCTGTATATATTTATATATTCCACAGTGTTAGAATGGGTTAAACCCTTGTGCTGGCAGGACTGAAGACCAACAGGTTGGAGGTATTAATCTGGGGGGAGCACGGATGAGCTCCCTTCGTCAGCTCTAGCTCCCCATGCGGGGACATGAGAGAAGCCTCTCACAAGGATGGTATAAACATCAATACATCCAAGCGTATGAGGGAAGCCTTTCACAAGGATGGTAAAAACATCAATACATCCAAGCATCCCCTGGGCGATATCCTTGCAGACCGCCCAATTCTCTCACACCAGAAGCGACTTGCAGTTTCTCAAGTCGCTCCTGACAAGGAAAAAAAATCTATTCCACAGATATATATAAGGCCATATATAAGCATGGTCCCTATGTAGACTTGTCCACAGATGCATGGTGTATGGTAGACTCCTGCAGAGGTAATGCAGGAAGCAGCCAGGCTTTGAAGCTGCAAGGCCATTTAAGGTGATCAATTGCAACATTCCCACTTGTCTCAAGCAGACAAGAGTTCCTTCTCCCAACCTGGATGTTATTGCACAGATATATAAACCCCCCACTTGCCTAGTTTCCAACAGACCTCACAAACCCTGAGGATGCCTGCGATAGATGTGGGCGAAACATCAGGAGAGAATGCTTCTTGAACATAAGCCATACAGCTTGGGAAAACTCACAGCAAACATACCAAAAAGCCCAGCTCTACAGTTCAGCTTCCACCCAAAAAGCGCTCATTGAAATATATTACTGTATTAACGTTTTGTTGTCGTCATCATCATCGGTTGGTTGATTAATTAATTAATTAATTAATATTAATTTTCTTTTAAATTATTTTTTTTGGCTATAAATAAAAAAAATGTGCATTTTTCAAAACAGTATTTTTATTATTTTATTTTAACCTTTCCTTTTTTTTTCCCCTCCCTTGGAATTTCAATAAATAATTCTGGTGCATAGTATTAAGTCATAATATCATCATCATCATCATCATTATTAATATATAGCAGCCAACAGATTGCAATTCATATATTATTATTACTATTACTCTATTGCCTTTCAAATGGTCTTCCGAGTTGTTTATTTTCCTTCCCCCCCCCCCCCTCCCCCAATATTATTAATTTTTTTGTATTATTTTAACAGCATAGATAACTAATTTAAAAATCTCTATAAAAACAAAACAGCATTATTTTTAACCAAGGTTTGGGCAAATTTTGGGCCCTTTTAGGTGTTTTGGACTCCAACTCCCAGCATTCCTCACAGCCTCAGGCCCCTTCCTTTTCCCCTTCAGCCGCTTAAGCGGCTGAAGGGGAAAAGGAAAGGACCTGAGGCTGTGAGGAATGCTGGGAGTTGGAGTCCAAAACACCCAAGAGGGTCCAAATTTGCCCATGCCTCAGTTTACCCAAACGATTACTGTATATAGTGCATTCGGCTTTGTCAACATTAGTTAAAATTAACTCTTTATATGATTTGCATGCTATTACATACAAACTTTCATTAAGACTTGTGTTCTGTATATAATTTTTTTTTCTCAAGTTTTCTTTCTTTCTTTCTTTTCTCTTTTTCTTTGAAAGTCAACCAAGCAAAATGAAGGCAAAGGGAGAAAAGGACATGTCAGACATTATTATGGAGATATATATATATATATATATGTACAAGTGGACATAATAATAAATTATTCTGGCTCAGTTCCCCATTTTGTTTGTCAACAACAAACAACAAACACGCACACAAAAATTTAAGGAAAATTAAAAGTAAACTCATCCCATGGTCTGAAGGTTCTTCTGTGGATCTCCAGGGAAAGAAAGGAAGAATGGAAAAGAGAGGAGGAAAAACAGATCACATGGCAGAAATTGGGCTCCTTTTTTTGGATTGAAAGATTAAGACTCACCAAAAAATAAAAAGAGGTGTGCTCTGGACCAGAAAAAAAATAGGGAAAGAGAGGGGGAAAAGAAGGATACAAAGGAGGGAATTGTGTGTCTCCTTCTCTTCTCAAAGAGGAATAAAAGGAGGGTGAAAGGAAGAAAGGAAAAGGAAAAGAAAGAAAGCAAGGAAGGAAAAAAGAAAGAGAAAGAGAAAGGAAGAGGGAGAGAAAGAAAGAAGGAAGGAAGAAAAGAAGAAAGAAAGAAAAGAAGAAAGGAAGGGAGAAAGGAAACGAAAAAGAAAGAAAGCAAGGAAGGGAAAAAGAAAGAAAGAGAAAGGAAGAGGGAGAGAAAGAAAGGAAGGAAGGAAAAGAAGAAAGAAAAGAAGAAAGGAAGGGAGAAAGGAAGAAAGGAAAGGAAAAAGAAAGAAAGCAAGGAAGGGAAAGAGCAAGGAAGGGAAAGAGAAAGAAAGAGAAAGAGAAAGGAAGAGGGAAAGGAGGGAAGGAAGGATAGGAGGAAAGGAAGGAAAGAAGAAAGGAAAGGAGAAAAGGAAGGAAGGAAAGAAGAAAGGGAGGGAGGGAGGGAGGGAGAGAAAGGAAGAAAGGGATGAAGGAAGGAAGGGAGAAAAGGAGAAAGGAAAGAAGGAAGGAAGGAAGAAAAATGAAAGAAAGAAAAGAAAGGAAGGGAGAAAGGAAGGGAGAGAGAAAGGAAGAAAGGGATGAAGGAAGGGAGGGAAGGAGAAAAGGAGAAAGGAAAGGAGGAAGAAAGGAAGTAAGAAAAGAAGAAAGGAAAGAAGAAAGAGAGAAAGGAAGGAAGGGATGAAGGAAGGAAGGGAGAAAAGGAGAAAGGAGAAAGAAAGAGAGAAAAAGGAAGGAAGAGGGGAAGAAAGAAAGGGAAGGAGGGAGAAAGGCAGAAAGGAACGAAGGAAAAGAAAGAAATGCTGGATGGATGGATGGATGGATGAAGAATCCCAGACATGTCCGGCATGCGGGAATGGAAGGAGGAGAAAAAAAAAGGGGGGGTTAAAAAAGGTGTCCCAAGCAAAAATCCCTCCTGGAAAGAAAGGTCTCTGCCCCGTCCGGCAAGATGCGCATCCTGGCGCACGTGGGAATCCAGAGGCAGGTCGACACACACGCGTGTCCAGGCGGCTTGGCGTCCTTTGCGGGAACTTAATGGAGGTTTCCCTCAAAAGTTCCCTTTCGGGTGCAGATCTGGGGGGCAAATGGAGAGTCCGGCGAGATGCGCATCCTGGCGCACGTGGGAATCCGAAGTCGGGTCGACAGACACGCTTGTTCAGGCGGCTTGGCATCCTTTGGGGAAACATAATGGAGGTTTTCCCCCCTTCAAAAGTCCCTTTCGGGTGCAGATCTGGGGGAGGGGGGCAAAGGGAAGGATAGAGCAGCCCCCCAAGTTTTGAAAAAACGAAAGGGTGAAAAAGAAGGGGAGCCAGCTGTCTGTCCAAAAGTCTTGTTTCTTCTTCTGTCCATAGAAAAGGTACGAAGCAAGGCGCCCCACTTGGAGCAAGCCCTTGGGGGGTAACAGGGACGAAGAAAGGCAGTCCTGGGGGGGGGGTCCCCTTTTCCTCTTATTTACACCAGAGAGAGAGATAAAAATCAGTCCAAAGGGAGTCCTGGGTTGGGGTCTTTTTTCCTTATCTACAGGAGGGAGAAAGGACACCAAAAGGACCTTCTTTTTGGAGAAGCAACGGGGGGGGCTTGGGGATGGGAGGGGCTCTTCGCGTTATTTGCAGGCAGCCCCAGAGAGAGAGAGAAAATAAGCCCCTCTCCCTTTTCCTCTTATTTCCAAGAGAATAAAAATAAGTCCAAAGGTCTGGCATGTTCCCTTTTTGGAGAGGCGCAAAAGGGTCCTTTTTGGAGAGGTGGGGGAGTCCGTCCTTTTGGGAAGCCTTTCTTTGCGCACAGCCTCCTTCTCCTCCTTCACCTTTCGGCACCCCTGTTCCCTTTGTTTCAAGGAGGGCAAGAGGCAAAAGTCAGTCACAAGGGAGGTCTGAGCTTCCCCCACTTTTTTTTTTTTGGAGAGGTAGAAAGGGGACCTTTTGGAGAGGCGCCCTTTGCGCACAGTTGGGTTCCTCTTCTCCCTCCTCCCGCGCCTCTCTTTTTTTGAAGCCTCCTTCATCCTGGGAAGGGCGGCAACCCCTCCCCAAACTCTCGAAGAAGCCTGACCCGAAAGCAGAGGCCTGGCTTGACTTTTGGGGAGAAGTCCTTCGGGAGAGATGGAGGTTTCCTTTTGGAGAGGCTGCCTTGGCGCACAGTCCCGTCGGCTCACCCGCTTCTCTTGGCTGCCCTCTTTTCCCCCCCTTTGGGTTCTGGTTCACAGGGTGAATTGAGGAGCGCCTCGGATTCACCCCCAAACTGGAGAGGAAACGTCCAAAAAAGGGGAGCTCAAGATTTCCTTGTTTGGAGAGGTGAAAGGGGATCCTTTTGGAGCGGCTTCCTTCCTTCTTCCTTTCCCTCTTTCGTCACCCGTTTATTTAGAGGAGAGACTCAGAATAAATAAGTCCAAACGCGAACTCGGGGTCTGCCTAATTTTTGGAGAGAAAGAGAGGGTCCATGTGTCCTTTTGGAGAGGCTTCCATTGCGCACAGGCTCGTCCTTTTTTGCGCCCTGTTTTCTCCTTTCTGTAAGCTCCCCAAGGTCTCCAAAAAGTGACCCAAAGTGGTGGTCTGGACGTGTCTTATTTTGGAGAGGCGCTGAGAGAGGGAAAGAGAAAGAGGGGGGTCCTTTTGGAGAGGCTTTCTTGGCGCACAGTCGCGTCCTTTTTGCGTCCTTCTGTAAGCTTCAAGTTTGCCAAAACGCCTCTCTTCGGAGAGGTGCCGAGAGGGGCTTCCTTGGCGCACAGTTCCTCCTCCTCCCCCCCCCCGCTTTTGGCTAATCTGTAAGCTCCTCAAATTCTCCAAAAAGTGACCCAAAGTGGTGGCCTGAATGTGCCTTAATTTTGGAGAGGTGCAGAGAGAGAAAGAGGGTTTCTTTTGGAGAGGCTTCCTTTGCGCACAGTCTCGTCCTTTTGGCTCCTTTCGGGAAGCTCCCCAAGTTCTCCAAAAAGTGCCCCAAAGTGTGCCTAATTTTTTGGGGAAATGCAGAAAGAGGAAGCCCTTTTGGAGAGGCTTCCTTTGCGCACAGTCTCGGCCTTTCGACTCCCTTCTGTAAGCTCCCCAAGGTCTCCAAAAAGTGCCCCTAAGTGTGCCTAATTTTGGGGGGAAATGCAGAAAGAGGAAGCCCTTTTGGAGAGGCTTCCTTTGCGCACAGTCTCGTCCTTTGGGCTCCATTCGGGAAGCTCCCCAAGTTCTCCATAAAGTGACCCAAATCGTCTCTCTTTGGAACACAGTTCCTCCTCCTTTCCCCCCGCTTTGGGCTCATCTGTAAGCTCCCCGAACTCTCCAAAAAGTGCCTAATTTTGTGTTTTGAGAGACGCAGAAAGAGGGTCCTTTTGGAGAGGCTTCCTTTGCACACAGTCTCTGTAAGCTCCCCAAGTTCTCCAAAAAGTGCCCCAAAGTGTGCCTAAGTTTTTTGGGGAAAATGCAGAGAGAGTAAGTCCCTTTTGGAGAGGCTTCCCTTGCGCACAGTCTCCCTTCCGTAAGCTCCCCAAGTTCTCCAAAAAGTACCCAAAACGCAAGCCCGGGTGGGCCTTATTTCTGGAGAGAGAGAGAGAGAGGGTCCTTTTGGAGAGGCTTCCTTTGGGCACAGTTTCCCCTCCCCTCCCCAAAACACCTTGAAGTCCCCCGTGTCCCTCACAGGAAGAAGTCTGTTGGGGCGGAGGGGGCTTTGTTGTTGCTGTTGTTGGCCGACTCCCGGGCCGCCCCGTAGGCGCGCGCGCTGCTGTTGTTGTTGCCGGTGCTGCCGCCGTTGGCGAGGGCGAGCTTCTCGTACTTGTCCTTGTAGAGGTCCCTCTCCTTGGCGAGGCGGGCCAGCTCGGCCTTGAGGGCCTCGACCTGGCCCTGGAGCTGCCCCTTCTCGGCCTCCAGGATGTGCCGCTGCTGGACGCGCTTGTAGCGGCAGGACTGGGCGTAGCCGCGGTTCTTGAGCGTGCGGCGCTTCTGCTTGAGGCGGATGACCTCCTCCTTGCTGAAGCCCCGCAGCTGCCGGTTCAGCTCCCGCACCGACATGGACACCAGCTGGTCGTCCGAGAAGCGCTCCTCCAGGCGCAGCGCGTGGTGCGGGTGGTGGTGGTGGTGGTGGTGCGGGTGGTGCCCGTGGTGGTGGTGCCCTCCCGCCGGGTGGTGGTGGTGATGGTGGTGGTGGCCCCCGTTGCTGTGGTGCTGGTGCCCCGCCGAAGGGGCCATCTCCTCCCCGGGGAAGGGCTGCCCGCCTCGGAAGCCCTCATAGCTCTGGTGGTGGTGGTGATGGTGGTGCGGGGCCCCGATGAGCGCCTCCACGGCGTCCTCGGGGGTCAGGTTCAGCGCCTCGGGGTTCAGGTGGGGAGGGTACCCCGACATCCAGTAGAGCTCTTCCAGCTGCGCCTTGCTTTGGCCCCCGTTGCTTTGGCCGCCGCCGCCTCCTGCTGCGCCGTGGCCGCCTTGCTGGAGGGGCCTCCTGGCCCGGCTTGGCCTCCGTGGGGCGCCCCTCCGGGGTCCCTGCCCCGCCTCCTCCCCCGGGGCTGGGGGCGCAGAAGGAGGGCGAGGAGGGCACGGAGGAGCAGGGCGTGCTGAGCGGCGTGGAGGAGAGCGAGCCCGCCGGGGGCAGGCGGTGGCAGAAGCGCTCGGCCTCGGCCGGCTCCTTCTTCACCTCGAACTTCATCAGGTCGAAGTCGTTGACGTACTCGATGGCCAAGGGGCTGGTGGGCAGGTGGTCCGCCGGGGCAACCCCCACGCCCACCACGCCCACGCCCAGGGACAGCTCCGAGGCCATCCTCTCAGGGCCACGCGCGCATCCGGAGCCACGCCAGGCGCCCGCTCGCCCGCTCTCTTCCTTCCTCTCTGCCTTCTTCCGAGAGAGAGAAAAAAGACGGGCCGGAGACACCCCCAGGGCCCGCTCGCCCTCTCTCTTCCTCCTTTGCTTCCTTCCTCTCTTCCTTCTTCCGAGAGACCGAAAAAGGCCGGAGACACCCCCAGGGCCCGCTCTCCCTTTCTCCTTTCCTTCCTTCCTTCTTCTGAGAGAGAAAGACAGATAGGCAGGAGGGGAAAGGGGTTCGGTCCTTCCAAAGGGTCTCCTTCAGAGAAAGGGGGAAAGAAGGGGGTCCCAAAGAGGGAGAGGAAGAAGAGGAAGGACCACCTTCGGAGCAAAGTTCACTCTCCTTTTATGGGGGGGTCCAACACAGGAGGAGAAAGAAGAGCAGGAACACCTTGGGAGCCAAGCCCTGGAGTCTGGTCCTTCTTCCAACTAAGCTCTCTTTAGGAAAAGAGGAGGTCTAAAAGGGAAAGTGGGGAAGAAGAGAAGGAGGAGGACCACCTTCAGAGAAAAGCACTCTCTCAATCTCTCTCCCTTGAGGGAAACAAGGGAGTGAGTCCAAAAGAGAAGGAAGAGAGCCAAGCACTGGAGTTGAGTCCTTCCTGTGGCTCTCTTGAGGAAAGAGGAGGTCTAAAAGGGAAAGTGGGAACGAGGAGAAGGAGGAGGGCCTTCTCAGCAAAGCGCTCCTCTCTTTTGGAGAAGGAGGAGAAGAAGGAGAAACACCTTGAGAGCCAAGCACTGAAGCAGAGTCTTTCCGACTAAGCTCTCCCTGGGAAAGAAAGGGTCCAAAAGAGAAAGTGAAGAGGAAGAGGAGGAGGAATACCTTGGGAGACAAGCTCTGGAGTCTGCTCCTTCTTCTGACTACGCTCTCTTGAGGGGAAAAGGTCTCAAAGGGAACATAGACAAAAGGAGAAGAGGGGACCACCTTCAGAGCAAAGCACTCTCTTCTTTGGGGGGGGGGAGGAGTCCAACAGAGAAGGAAGAGAAACCTCAGAGAGCAAAGCCCTGGGGTCTGGTCCTTCTTGTGACTACACTCTCCTTGGGAAAGGAGGAGAAGGGGGAGGAATACCTTGGGAGACAAGCACTGGAGTTGAGCCCTTCCCTACTGCGCTCTCTTTAGGAAATAGGTCTAAAGGGAGAGTGGGAAAAAGGAGAACGAGGAGGGCCTTCAGAGCAAAGCACTCTCTCCTCTGGGGAGACAAAAAAAAGCAGTCCAAAAGAGAAGGAGAAGGAAGAGAAACACCTTGAGAGCAAAGCTCTGGAGTTTGGTCCTTCTTCCGACTAAAGCTCTCCCAGGGAAAGGAGGAAGCGGAGGAGGAATACCTTGGGAGCCAAACCCTGGGATTTAGTTCTTCTTCCGACTCAACTCTCTTTAGGAAATAGGTTTGAGAAAGAGAAGGAGGAGAGCCTTCAGAGCAAAGCACCGAGGCCAAGCTCTCTCTCTCTCTCTCTTTCTCTTCTTGGGGGCCCAAAATAAAAGGAGAAGGAGGAACACCTTGAGCGACAAGCACCGGGAGTCTGGTCCTTCTGACTCAACTCTCTTTAGGAAATAGGTTTGAGAAAGAGGAGAAGGAGGAGAGCCTCCAGAGCAAAGCACCGAGGCCAAGCTCTCACTCTTTCTCTCTTGGGGGGCCAAAATAAAAGGAGAAGAAGGAACACCTTGAGCGACAAGCACCGGGAGTCTGGTCCTTCTTCTGACTCAACTCTCTTTAGGATATAGGTTTAGAAGGGAAAGTGAGAAGGAGGAGAGCCTTCAGAGCAAAGCACTGGGGCCAAGCTCTCTCTCCTTTGGGGGGGGGGTCCAAAAGAGAAGGAGGAGGAGGAACACCTTGAGCGCCAAGCACTGGTCCTTCTTCTGAGTAGCTTAAGCTCTCCTTAAGAGACCAAAAGGGAAAGTAAAAATGGGAAGAGGGAAGGGCCTTCGGAGCTAAGCACTGTCTTACTTTTGGGGTGGGGATATCCAAACGAGAGGAAAAGGGAGAAGGAAATGCCCCACTGCCTGGGTGCCAAGTTGTTTCTCTTCTTGAGTAATGGGAGGAAGGCTAAGAGCAGAGGGGAAGGAAAAAAGGAAGAGGAGGAGGAGGATCACCTTGGGAGCAAGGTGGTCTTCCTTGGGAAAAGGGGGGAGGAAGTAAAAGAGGAAGAGGAGGATCACCGTGGGAGCAAGGTGGTCTTCCTTGGGAAAAAGGGGAAGGAAGCAAAAAGGAAAGGGATCACTCCTTGGGGAAGGAAAAGGGGAAGAAGGGACTCTCCTTCCTGGCCTTGGGCTGCTCTTCTCTGCTCGAGGAGACGGACACTCACAAGAACACTCGCTTGACCATAAAGGAGATGGTCAAGAGGCTAAAGACGAAGGCTGGACAGACTAATAGAACACTTTCCCACGACTCTCTCTTTCGGAAGGAAAGAGAGAAAGAGAGAAAGAGAGAGAGAGAGAGAGAGAGAGAGAGAGAGAGAGAGAGAGAGAGAGAAAGAGAGAGAGAGAGAGAGAGCTGCAGCGAGTTGGAAACTTTCTCTTTTCCTGCTTTGAGCCGCTTTGGGGTCTCAATCAAGAAGTAAAAGCCGGATATAAATACCAATAACAAATACTAATAACTATAATTTCCCAAAATCACCCTTTCCCCCACTTTTGAGTCTCTTGAAAGGATATTATGATACTCTATTTACATCACCCACTTTCCCCTCTTCAAAGAGACCCCAAGCCAGACCATGGACCATCCCATAATACTTATATATATATATATATATATATATATATATATATCTCAAAGTAATTTATAAACTTTTTCAAATACTAATATTGTGGGTTTGTTGAGACCATGAAAAGCTTTAAAAGGGGAGACAATAAATAAGTAAATAAATAGATATAATAATACTAAAGAGGGAGGGAGGGGGCGGCTCTAGGACCCAGCCTCCCCCTCCCCAAAAGGCTCTCTTTGTGACCCCAAAATAGGAAAGTTAGAAAACGAAGGAAGGAAGGAAGGAAAGGAGGAAGAAGCAGACCCTCGGGAAGGAAGGAAGGCAGCTCCCACAGGAAAGGACTCTTCAGCAAACTTCCAACCGCTCCTCAGGGGGGGTCTTTGGAGGCGAATCCCAGCCAAAACGGGGGCTTATAGGTCCAAAAAGTCGGAGGAAGAGGGAGTCCCGTCCTTGGTGCTGCTGCTCTGCCTTGGATGCAGTTTCACTTCGGAGTCCCAGCCGAGGAAGACGAGGGAGAGAGCCTGGCAGCCTTCTTTGCAATTGCTTTGCAATGACCCTTTGCAAACAGAAAAAGTCCCCCTTTTTTTTGCAACGAGGGAAGGGGGGGCTTGGGAAAAGAATTATTATAATATTCGCTTCCTTTTTTCTCTCTTCCCTTTCCTTGGTCCGCTTTTTCTTTCTTTTTTTTCTTCTTCTTTTTTTGGAAGCCCCCTCCCCTTTAATTGCAGCAGCTGCCTCTTCCTTTGCAAATCACTGAACTGCTGAATGGAGCATTCTGGCTTTTATCAGGAGCCCGGGCAAGCCCCGCCTCCCATTCCCGGGGAAGCTTCCCCGTAACCAATCGCTAGGCAGGAAAAACGGGAGGATTTGCATATCCCTATAGCAACGCCCGGGTCCAGCTGTCAGTCTCCAGGCGGGAACAGCTGGAAGCCAAAGGGGGGGGAAAGGCAGCCAGGGAAAGAGGCCCGCCCTCTAGTGGCCACAGAGGGGAAAGGCGGGTCCCCAAACACGTGTGAAAGGGATCTAACACGTGTAGGGGCGGCTCTGACGCAAGTTTGAGGCCTGAGGCAAACTTTTATTTTTTCCCACTGGGACCAAGAGGGCACAACTGCATCCCAATGCATAGGCAGAGTTTGGAAAAGTATTGGCTGGAGCTGCATAATAATAATAATAATAATAATAATAATAATAATAATAATCTGTATTTATACCCCACTACCATCTCCCTAACGGGGACTCTGGGCATCTTACATGAGGCCAAGCCCATCAACATAACAACACAATAAAATCAGTTTAAAAAACACAACATAATTATTTACATAAAACATAAACTATAAGATTCGACACCATAGAAACCTAGAATTGGAAGAGACCCAGTGGGGCATCATCCAGTCCAAGCCCATTCTGCCAAGAAGCAGGAAAATCGCATTCAGAGCACCCCCGAGAGATGGCCATCCAGAAGGGGGCTCCACCACACTCCAGGGACAGAGAGTTCCACTGTTGAACAGCTCCCACAGTCATAGAATCATAGATTCCTAGAGTTGGAAGAGACCCAGTGGGGCATCATCCAGTCCAAGCCCATTCTGCCAAGAAGCAGGAAAATCGCATTCAGAGCACCCCCGAGAGATGGCCATCCAGAAGGGGGCTCCACCACACCCCAGGACAGAGAGTTCCACTGTTGAACAGCTCCCCACAGTCATAGAATCATAGATTCCTAGAGTCGGAAGAGACCTGGTGGGCCATCATCCAGTCCGACCCCATTCTGCCAAGAAGTAGGAAAAATCACATTCAAAGCACCCCCGACAGATGGCCAACAAGAATGGGGCTCCACAACACTCCAGGGACAGAGAGTTCCACTGTTGAACAGCTCCCACAGTCATAGAATCATAGATTCCTAGAGTTGGAAGAGACCTGGCGGGCCATCATCCAGTCCGACCCCATTCTGCCAAGAAGCAGGAAAATCGCATTCTGCCCCCCGAGATGGCCATCCAGAGAAAATCCACCACACTCAGGGACAGAGAGTTCCACTGTTGAACAGCTCCCAGATGGCCATCCAGCCAAGAAGGGGCTCCACCATAGATTCAGAATTGGAAGAGACCCAGTTCTCCAGGGACAGAGAGTTCCACTGGCCATCCAGAACAGCTCCCACAGTCACAGAATCATAGATTCCTAGAGTTGGAAGAGACCTGGCGGGCCATCATCCAGTCCGACCCCATTCTGCCAAGAAGCAGGAAAATCGCATTCAAAGCACCCCGAGAGATGGCCATCCAGAAGGGGCTCCACCACACTCAGGGACAGAGAGTTCCACTGTTGAACAGCTCCCACAGTCATAGAATCATAGATTCCTAGAGTTGGAAGAGACCTGGTGGGCCATCATCCAGTCCAACCCCATTCTGCCAAGAAGCAGGAAAATCGCATTCAAAGCACCCCGAGAGATGGCCATCCAGAAGGGGCTCCACCACACTCCAGGGACAGAGAGTTCCACTGTTGAACAGCTCCCACAGTCATAGAATCATAGATTCCTAGAGTTGGAAGAGACCTGGCGGGCCATCATCCAGTCCGACCCCATTCTGCCAAGAAGCAGGAAAATCGCATTCAAAGCACCCCCGAGAGATGGCCATCCAGAAGGGGGCTCCACCACACTCCAGGGACAGAGAGTTCCACTGTTGAACAGCTCCCACAGTCATAGAATCATAGATTCCTAGAGTTGGAAGAGACCTGGCGGGCCATCATCCAGTCCGACCCCATTCTGCCAAGAAGCAGGAAAATCGCATTCAAAGCACCCCCGAGAGATGGCCATCCAGAAGGGGCTACACCACACTCCAGGGACAGAGAGTTCCACTGTTGAACAGCTCCCACAGTCATAGAATCATAGATTCCTAGAATTGGAAGAGACCTGGTGGGCCATCATCCAGTCCGACCCCATTCTGCCAAGAAGCAGGAAAATCGCATTCAAAACACCCCCGAGAGATTCCAAAGAAGGGGGCTCCACCATACCCCAGGGCAGAGAGTTCCACTGCTGAACAGCTATCACAGTAAGGAAGTTCGTCCTCATGTTCAGGTGGAATGTCCTTCCTTTCCTGTAGTGCAGTTTTTCCCAACCGCTGTGATGCGGCACAGTAGTGTGCCGTGACGGAGCTCCTGCTGTGCCGCGAGAAAAGCTCTCTGCCCCCTTCCTTCCCCCCTCCTCCTGCCGAACTCCTGTTGCTTGGGGGAGCAGGAGGAAGCGCTGGGCGGCAGCGAAGAAAAAGAAGGGGCCAGGGCGCCGCCTCCTTTGGCCATTTCCCCAGTCAGCCTCCAATCCGCCATGACTCTCGCCCTTGCTCGCTGAAGCCACGTGGAGAAGGAGCCCCGCCCACTGAAGCCCGTCCACCACTCATGCTCCTCCTCCTCCTCCGTGCGGCTTCAGTGAGCAAGGAGCGGGAGTAATGGCAGAGAGCGGCGCCGGGGACGGGGGCCATGACTCCTGCCCCTCGCTCGCACTGCCCCCTCAAGGCTGGAGAAGCTGTGGGAGAGTTGAAGCTGGGGGAGGGGGCGGGCATGGTGCAGCCTGGCTCCGCCCCCTCCCCCAGCTTCAGCGCTCCCACAGCTTCTCCAGCCTTGAGGGGGCAGTTCCAAGCCAGCATTGTGCTGGCTCTGCCACCGCTGGCTTGGCACTGCCCCCTCAAGGCTGGAGAAGCTGTGGGAGAGCTGAAGCTGGGGGAGGGGCAGGGCATGGCGCGGCCTGGCTCCAGCCCCCCCCCCAGCTTCAGCGCTCCCACAGCTTCTCCAGCCTTGAGGGGGCAGTGCCAAGCCAGCATTGTGCTGGCTCTGCCACCGCTGGCTTGGCACTGGCACTGCCCCAAGGCTGGAGAAGCTGTGGGAGAGCTGAAGCTGGGGGAGGGGGCGGGGCATGGTGCAGCCTGGCTCTGCCCCTCCCCCAGCTTCCACGCTCCCACAGCTTCTCCAGCCTTGAGGCGCAGTGCCAAGCCAGCATTGTGCTGGCTCTGCCACCGCTGGCTTGGCACTGCCCCCTCAAGGCTGGAGAAGCTGTGGGAGAGCTGAAGCTGGGGGAGGGGGCGGGGCATGGCATGGCCTGGCTCTGCCCCCTCTCCATGGCTTCAGCATGCCCAGCAGCTGCTCCCAGCAGGTCACCATCCCCCAGCCGTTCTTTACTGTGTTAGAGTGTCATTTTGTGTCATTTTGGTTGGTGGTGTGCCCCCGGATTTTTTAATGTTAAAAGTGTGCCGCGGCTCAAAAAAGGTTGGGAAACACTGCTGTAGTGTGAACCCATTGCTCCATTGTGTCCTAGTCTCCAGGTCAGCAGAAAAGCTTGCTCCCTCCTCCCTATGACTTTCCCTCACATCTTGATCCATGGTCCTCCTCATGTCACCTCTCCGCCTCCTCTTCTTCAGGCTAAACATGTCCAGCTCTTGAAGCCGCTCCTCATAGGGCTTGTTCCCCAGACCCTTCATCCTTTGAGTCGCCCTCTTCCCCTGGGCACATTCTAGCTTAGAGTCAACATCTCCCTTCAATTGCGCTGCCCAGAACTGGACATAGTATTGTGAGTTCTCCGTATTATGAGTCCACACTGACCACATAATGCAACTCAATCTGTTTCCAAGTGATCCGATTACACTGGGTCTCTGTTCTTCTGACATGAAATCATTGAGTCCTAGAATCCTGACACTTTCTGATGGTTCAATGTACACACACACACAAATAAATACCAACACCCAAAGGCCTCTCCTGGAGCTGCAGCGTTCCCTTTGGGGGCACCTGATGAGGAACCCGGCCTGCCGCCGCCACCGGTGTCTGGACCTGGCCAAAAGGGAGGCATGGAAGGACCTCCTGAAGGCTGGAGCACAGGGAGTCAGGCCAGGAGAGATGGTGGCGGATGGCCTTGAGGACGCCACCAGCCACATTGCACCATTGGACCTAATGCGCAGGCGCAGGAGAAGACATAGACGTAGTCGCAGGAAGTCTGTACGAACGTCACGAGAGTTGACTGGTGATGCTTTCCCGGGTCCGGCTCAAGGTAACGTAACTTCCTCTGGAGCTGGAGCTAGGACTGTGCAGCCCACCCAACTGCCCCAATGGAGAAGAAATGCGGGGGTCAGCGCTATTGCTGCCAGCGGGACCCTGTTGGGGGCCATTCCATCCAGTCCTGGCCAACGGGAAAATTCGGGTCCAGCCAAGAGACTATTTTCCACCAGTGTTCATGTTTGGGTATATTCAGTATCCATGCCAAGTTGGTCCAGGTCCTTCATTGTTTGAGTCCACAGTACTCTCTGGATGTAGCTGAACTACAACTCCCAAACTCAAGGTCAATGCCCACCAAACCCTTCCAGTATTTTCTGTTGGTCATGGGAGTTCTGTGTGCCAAGATTGGTTTGGTGGAGCTCAGAATGCTCTTTGATTGTAGGTGAACTATAAATCCCAACAACTAAAACTCCCAAATGACAA
Organism: Anolis apletophallus; assembly: GCA_030556195.1. Taxonomy (NCBI): domain Eukaryota; kingdom Metazoa; phylum Chordata; class Lepidosauria; order Squamata; family Anolidae; genus Anolis; species Anolis apletophallus. The sequence goes on along the minus strand of JARBWK010000007.1, from coordinate 147,795,400 downwards.
AAGCAATCCTCCCCAACTCCATCAGTATTCAAATTTGGGCATATTGGTTATTTGTGCCAAGTTTCGTTCAGTGAATAAAAATACATCCTGCGTATCAGATACTTTACATTAAGATTCATAACAATAGCAACATTATAGTTACGAAGTAGCAATGAAAATAATGTTATGGTTGGGGGTCACCAACCATAACATGGTTGGTGACCCCCAACTGTTGAAGATCTGTATTCAGGGGATGCACAGTTAAACCAAACTTCTACTTTGCCAAAATGCAAAAGCAAATTTGAAACTATAATACCCAAAACACCTACTATTAAAAGCTCAGCCTGCAACCAGCCTGAAAATAAATAAGAGGTGAAATCAATGAGGTTATGGAAGAGACTCTACATTGTAGATTGGATACGGTTTGAGCCCACTTGAACAGCACTGGCTCCGTGCTATGCTTGCAAAGGAGGCTCAAGGCCTTGAAAAACTACCACTCCCTGAATACCTCCTTCGTGCAAAGCCATGGGTCCCATAAGAGCAGAAAGGAGGATATACGTTCAATACACACAAGGCCTGACCGGGAGACAAAGGACAACCGATCCCTTCCAATGTCACCAATGGGATGCCGGCCAATGTTCCTACGCTCCCTCTCATGGCCAAAAGTCAGCTTGCGCCATAATGCAGCAGATCAGCAGCAGCATTGATGGAGGGACGGATGGATTGATCGGCTGGGGTTAGATCTCGCCTTCTGTCCAAAGAAGGTATTGGTTTCAATGAGAGAGCAGGGGCCAAACTAAATGTATAGTACAACACTTAGGCAATACGGAAGAAGTGCAGAGATATCAGACAGAAGAACATCAGACTTGAAAACAGTTCGTTTCAGAGTCTAACGAGTCCACGAGATACAGGATTCTATGATCTAATCCAGGGCTGTCCAACTTCTACCGGCCCAGGGGCCTGAATTCCAGTCACTGATGACCTGGGGGGCCGTAGGGTCTGCCCCTGCCCCCGGCTCCGCCCCCTCCCCAGCTCCGCCCCCACCCCGCCCCTGCATGCATACAGTCAAATATAATCTTTTACTGAGATAAAATGCAGGGATAAGATATTAAATTATTTTAATTTAATATTAAATATATTTAATTCCATCCTCCCTCCCCTTATTTTAATTTAATATTAAATATATTTAATTCCATCCTCCTCCCCCTTATTTTAATTTAATATTAAATATATTTAATTCCATCCTCCCCTCCCCTTATTTTAATTTAATATTAAATATATTTAATTCCATCCTCCCTCCCCTTATTTTAATTTAATATTAAATATATTTAATTCCATCCTCCCTCTCCCCTTATTTTAATTTAATATTAAATATATTTAATTCCATCCTCCCCTCTCCCCTTATTTTAATTTAATATTAAATATATTTAATTCCATCCTCCCCTCCCCCTTATTTTAATTTAATATTAAATATATTTGATTCCATCCTCCCCTTATTTTAATTTAATATTAAATATATTTAATTCCATCCTCCCCTCTCCCCTTATTTTAATTTAATATTAAATATATTTAATTCCATCCTACCCCTCCCCCTATTTTAATTTAATATTAAATATATTTAATTCCATCCTCCCTCCCCTTATTTTAATTTAATATTAAATATATTTAATTCCATCCTCCTCCCCTTATTTTAATTTAATATTAAATATATTTAATTCCATCCTCCCTCCCCTTATTTTAATTTAATATTAAATATATTTAATTCCATCCTCCCCCCCTTATTTTAATTTAATATTAAATATATTTAATTCCATCCTCCCCTCCCCCCTTATTTTAATTTAATATTAAATATATTTAATTCCATCCTCCCCGATACCCTTATTTTAATTTAATATTAAATATATTTAATTCCATCCTCCCCTCCCGCCTTATTTTAATTTAATATTAAATATATTTAATTCCATCCTCCCTTCTCCCCTTATTTTAATTTAATATTAAATATATTTAATTCCATCCTCCCCTCTCCCCTTATTTTAATTTAATATTAAATATATTTAATTCCATCCTCCCCTCTCCCCTTATTTTAATTTAATATTAAATATATTTAATTCCATCCTCCCCCCCCCCCTTTTAATTTAATATTAAATATATTTAATTCCATCCTCCCCTCCCCCTTATTTTAATTTAATATTAAATATATTTAATTCCATCCTCCCCTCCCCCTTATTTTAATTTAATATTAAATATATTTAATTCCATCCTCCCCTCCCCTTATTTTAATTTAATATTAAATATATTTAATTCCATCCTCCCCTCCCCCTTATTTTAATTTAATATTAAATATATTTAATTCCATCCTCCCCCTCCCCTTATTTTAATTTAATATTAAATATATTTAATTCCATCCTCCCCTCCCCTTATTTTAATTTAATATTAAATATATTTAATTCCATCCTCCCTCCCCCCTTATTTTAATTTAATATTAAATATATTTAATTCCATCCTCCCTCTCCCCTTATTTTAATTTAATATTAAAAATATTTAATTCCATCCTCCCCTCCCCTTATTTTAATTTAATATTAAATATATTTAATTCCTTCTTTTAATGTATCCCATCTCCCCTTATTTCATCTTTAAATATATTTAATTTTATATTTAATACATGAGGGAGATGGGGGGAGGGAATGAGGAGCCCCCTGCTTCGGCCTACCTTTTCCAAACACGCAGGATCCAGGAGTACCCGGACGACGAGAGAGGCGACGACCGACTGAGTCGAAGAAGGTCCTAATCGCGTCTGTGGGCCTCAGCGATCCAGTAGTAGAGTAGCCGAAGAGTATCGCGAGAATACGCAATCCACACGGGATTTCGCTGTCAACGCCGGCGTGATCTCGCGTTGACAGCGAAATCCCGTGTGGATTGCGTATCTCGCGATACTTGCTCAACCCGGAAGTAGGTATTTTTTTAATTTTTATTATTTATTTTATTTTTCAATTTTTATTTTTTATTAAAAAGCTTAGGGGGCCGGAGGGAAGGGGCTGGGGGGCCGTATACAGCCCCCGGGCTGCCAGTTGGACAGCCCTGATCTAATCTAAGCCTGGGCAAATTTGGGTCTTCCCTCCAGGTGTTTTATACTTCAACTCCCACAATTCCTAACAGTTGATAGGCTTGGTTCAACAAGAAATGTGAATTCTACTTCATGGAAAAATAAGACCTCCCCTGAAACTAAGACCTAGCGCATGTTTGGGAGCTAAAAATAATACAAGACAGTGTCTTATTTTGGGGGAAACATAGGCCTGTTTGATTTTTAAAAAGGTTCAAAACTCATCCTGGATGTAGGGGGTGTTGGCGCTTTGAATCTGAATGACATCTGAAATTTTCCAGAATTTTTTTGGAATTTCACGAATTAATTCTGAAATTTTGGAATGGCTTCATTAATGGCGGACACGCATGTTTAACCCAGTTTTGATGCGGCTGTCGCCCCAGTTCTGACATGGAGGGAAGACATCCCCATCCAAACTGGGTTAAACGTGCGTTTCCGCCATTAACGAAGCCATTCCGAAATTGCAGAATTAATTCAGGAAATTCCAAAAAATTTCTGGAAAATTTCAGATGTCATTCAGAAGCGCCAACGCCTCCTACATCCGAAACGAGTTTTGAACCTTTTTTCTAAAATCAAACAGGCCTACCGTTTTCCCCAAAATAAGACACTGTCTTATATTATTTTTTGCTCCCAAAGATGCGCTAGGTCTTAGTTTCAGGGGACGTCTTATTTTTCCATGAAGAAGAATTCACATTTCTTATTGAACCAAAAAAAAAAGTACATTTATTATATGTTGTACAGTAGTTGTCATCACAAACCAGGATAACCAAACTGTGAATCCTATCAAGAATTTCTTATTACTACCATTCTTTCCATGTACAACACACTATCTGGAGACTGTAACAATTAGGCTTGATTCATCCAAAAAGAAAAAAAAATGGTTCAAAACCCGTTTCGGATGTAGGGGGTGCTGGTGGTTTGATTCTAAAGTCACTTTCGAAGGATTTTTTTTAAAAAAAGAATCAAAACTTCCCGAAACGTCTCAAACTTCTGAATTGCTTCATTAACGGCAGACACACATGCGCAGTCGGAAAGAAATCGCAGTGGGGAAACTTCCAAGGATTCTCCAGTTAAAGTTCTCTTGGGTTTGCAAAAGTTGCTTATTGCTTTGCTGCCTTCTTTAGACTCCTTTGTAGATGCAATCAGTTTATTTTAGATTTATTTATTTATTTATTTATTGTTCACTCTTGTATTCCGCTCCTCCCAGCAGGCTCGGGGCGGATAACAATAAAAAATATGCGGGTGGCATGTCACTAACAAGTCGACATGTGACCCTACAATTTATACACATAAAAACATAAAACCACATTAAAACAGATTATATCGTCATATACGGGAAGAGAGGACATATGGCATAGTTCTTGATCCGGTGAACCTAGCCGAAAGCTAGGCCGAAGAGGGCCGTCTTGCAGGCCCTCCGGAACGGGGCCAGGTCCGAGATAGCTCGGGTACTGTCCAGGAGGGCGTTCCAGAGCACCGGTGCCGCCACGGAAAAAGTCCTTTGTCTAGTCGTCGATAAGTGGCAGGAGCGGACTGATGGAACTGACAACAGATTTTGTTCATCTGAGCGCAGTGATCTCGGGGGAGTACGGGTAAGGCGGTCCTCAGGTACACAGGCCCTAGGCTGTGCAAGGCCTTAAAGGTCAAAACCAGCACCTTGAAGGCAATTCGGTACTCGATGGGAAGCCAGTGCAGTTGCCGGAGGGTAGGTGTAATGTGCTCCCTTGCCGGCACTCCTGCCAGCAAGCGGGCGGCGGCATTCTGCACTAGCTTGAGTTTCCGAATTGTCGACAGGGGAAGGCCAACGTAGAGGGCATTACAGTAGTCTAATCTCGAGATGACCGTCGCTTGGATTACCGTGGCCAGATCGTCCCTGGACAGGTAGGGTGCCAGTCGCCTAGCCTGCCGGAGGTGATAGAATGACATCCTGCTGACCACGGAGACCTGGGCCTCCATGGTCAGTGAGGAGTCCAACACAACCCCCAAGCTCTTAAGGGACGGCGATGAGGGTTGAATGAAAAGTAATGCCTCCACCTTCGTTACTTGGGTTTGGATGGGAATATTTTAATTATTTATTTTATTTATTCTATTTACTTCATTTATATTCCACCCTTCTCACCCCGCAGGGGACTTAGGGCAGATCACAATGCACATATACAGGCAAACATTCAATGCCATAGACATACAACATATATAGACAGACAACGAGCTACACAATTGGTTGAGAGCTCACCCCGACCCAGGCAGGCCTCAAACTCAAGACCTTCTGGTCAGTAGAGATCTTATGCAGCTGACTCCCAGCCAGCTGCACACATTCCCAGTGCGATAATCAAACGCAGAAATAATCCTTAGAATGCGCTCTTTAACTTGCTTGAAATTTCCCTCTGAGTGATACGACGATCATCCTGAATCAAATCTGTCAACCTTTTGCTTGTGAAACTCGGTGGTTGCTGTCACAGGACGTCCAACTCTGTCACGCAAGTTAGATGTTCCCACCTCAACATCTTTAAACTCACTTGTCCAATGACGCAGTATTGCAGCTTCTGGCCACCAGGCAGAGCTAGGTCTTACTTTGAGGGGAGGCCTTATATTTAGCAATCTAGCAAAACCTCTACTAGGTCTTATTTTCAGGGGATGTCCTATTTTCGGGCCTTGTGGGAACCAGAGAGAGGGAAAACGAGGAAGTGTGCATTCTCTCACAAAACGGACAAACAGTTTGGAAAAGGCTGAAGGGAAGTGGGGTGAAAATTATTTTTTGGGAATTCTTTGCCAAGAAAAAGAAAGAAAAGGGAAAGAAGGTAGGAAGGAAGGAGGAAAGGGATAGAGGATGAGAAGAAAGGAAGAAAAAGAAAGAGCGAAAGGAAGACATGGAGAGAGAGGAGGAAGAGAGAAGGAAGGAATGGGAGGAATGGAGGGGGAGAAGGAAGAGATAAAGGAAGAGAAGAAAGGAAAGGAAGGAAGAGATGGAGAGGATGGAGGGGGAGGAAAGTAAAGAAAGATGGATAGAAGGAAGGAGAGTGAAAGAGAAAAAGAGACAAAGGAAGAGAAGAGAAGGAAGAAAGGAAGAGGAGGGGGAAGAAAGTAGAAGGAAGGGGATAGTGGACTAGAAGAAAGGAAGAAAAAGGAAGTGCGAAAGGAAGAGATGAAGAGGGGGAGGAGAGAAGTAAAGAAGGAAGGAAGGAGAGAAATGGAGGGGAAAGGAAAGCGATAAAGGAAGAGAAGGGAAAGAAAAGGAAGGAAGGGATGAAGAGGAAGGAGGGGAGGAAAGTAAAGAAAGATGGATAGAAGGAAGGAGAGTGAAAGAGGAAAAGAGACAAAGGAAGAGAAGAGAAGGAAGAAAGGAAGAGGGGGGGAGAAAGTAGAAGGAAGGAAGGAAGGAAGGAAGGAAGGAAGGAAGGAAGGAAGGGGATAGTGGACTAGAAGAAAGGAAGAAAAAGGAAGTGTGAAAGGAAGAGATGAAGAGGGGGAGGAGAGAAGTAAAGAAGGAAGGAAGGAGAGAAATGGAGGGGAAAAGAAAGCGATAAAGGAAGAGAAGGGAAAGAAAAGGAAGGAAGGGATGAAGAGGAAGGAGGGGAGGAAAGTAAAGAAGGACAGAAGGAAGGAAGGAGAGTGAAGAAGAAAAAGAGACAAAGGAAGAGAAGAAGGTAAGAGAATGAAGGAAGGAAGAGGAGGGGAGGAAAATATAGAAGGAAGGAAGGGGGAGGGGGAATTAAAGAAGGGAAGAGGGAAGGAGGGTGGGAGGAAAGAAAGGGATCAGGAAGAGAAGGAAGGAAGGGAAGGAAGAAAGGAAGATGAGGAGGGGGAGGAAAGTACAGAAGGGAGGAGGGAAGGGGAGAGAAGGAGGGTGGGAGGAAAAAAGGGATAAAGGAAAAGAAGAAGGGAAGGGAGAAACGAAGAGATGGAGAGGGAAGAGGGAGAGGAAAGTAAAGAAGGAAGGAACAAGGAAGAAGAAGAAGGGAAGGAAGGAAAAAAAGGAAGACATTGAGAGGGGAGGAGGGGGATATAGGAAGGAAAGAAGGAAAGAAGGAGAGAAGAGGAAGGAGAGGAAGAGGAGAACAGAAGGAAGGGAGGAAGCAGAATAAGTTGGACTAGGTGACCACATGGGGCCATCTAGTCCAACCCTGTGCCATGGAAAGGAGGAAAGGAATGGAAGGCCACAGAGGACACCACAGAGGTGTCTTAATGGTAATGAGAAATGCGGCCTGCTTTGCAGGTGGCCGGTCCCAAAAGGAACCTGTGCCTTTGGCTTGCATGAACCTGAGCGTGTGCAGGCCAGCCATGCTTTGCTCTGTGCTTACCTACCTTCCCTTCTGGCCTCTTGCCACATGATGTGTCCCATCCATAACTCTTGAGGAAGAAGAGCCAAACTGGCCTGCTGGCTCACAGGTGTGCTTGCAAGGGAGCCATGCCAAGGTGGCCGGCCACCTTCCTGGAATCCCTCCTGGTTTCCCCTCCGTACAACCAGGAATCTGCCAAGCCACAGCCCCCCCTCCCCTCCCCTCCCCTTCCCTTCCCTCCCCTCCCCTCCTGCGAGGGGCTCTGGGCGGCTTTTGCTGCCTCAGCAAAGGAGGAATCCCTGGGTTGGCTTCTCTTTGCAGCTGCAAATGGAAGCTGGAGCCAACCAGGCAGGGAGGGGGAAGGGCAGGCCTGGAGCCTTGGACACCCTCCTCTCTTTTCAATGCACACACACACACACACACACACACACACACACACTGTGAAGATGTCTGGACACACACAGACCACTCCTCGACTTTTTAAAACTGTGTGGCAGGACTGCCACCAATACTCAATGTTTTGCTTTCTCTTTATTATTATCTTGCTGCCACCATTTGTCAATGCTTGACCACTAGATGTGAGGGTCTTTGTGAATAAACGACTTCCACAGATGTTTTGTTGAAAGTGGTTAAGAGTTTATTTTACACAAATGGGCTAAAAGCTTAGGTGGTTTCAGAAGATCTCCAGAGAGGTACAAACTTGCAATATTAAACAATATAACTCTGGGGTTTTCCCCTGATACAGTTACGCGCAAGTAACTACTTAATACTGGGTTACTCTCAACCCTGGGACTAAACTCTGTCCCACACACTTGGGTTTCCTTAAACCCACACACAGAACTGAACTGCACACTGCAGCTCCTACAGACAGCTCGCAGCTTCAGCAACTGCTAATTCCTCACCAACTCTGCTCACAGCAGCTGGCCAACTGACATTCTCCAACTGTCAGATTCAAACTGAACATTCTAAAGCCATAGTGGCCTCTGTTGTCATGGCAACAGCCTCTGCTTACAGCTTGCTGCTGCGAACATTCCACTGCTCACTCTCTGCAGCTTTTAAAGAATGTTCCTTCTAAATACATAAACAAACATGTGATTAACATATAAATAACCACCTCATCACACACACACACACATGTATTGCAAAAATAAGTGCATGGTTTAGAATCTCAAGGTGCATCTACACTGGGGAGTGAATGCAGTTTGACACCACTACGTGCTATGGCTCAGTGCTATGGAATCCCACGAACTGGAGTCTTACTGCTAAAGCATGCTGTTCCCTCCCCAAACTACAACTTCCAAAACCCCATAGCATTGAGTCACGGCACTTAATGTGATTTCAAATTGCAGTATAGATGCACCCTCAGTGGCATCTTATACATACATATTAGGCCTGGCTAGGTTCTTCGGTTTGCTTCTAAAATCGGAATGAATTCGGATTAAATTCACGTTTGAAGCGGTTTTGAAGTGATGTAAACAACCCAGAAGTGAATTTGCCATTTCGAAGCCGCCGCCGCCATTTTCGGAAAGGAATCAGAAAGGAATCGGCTGACGCGGGAGGGAAGAAATCAGCTTCCAAACTGGGTTAAGCAGGACTTGCGGGAGAGAAGGACCTGGGAGGGGTTTTTTTTGCAGATTTTCACGCATTGCGGAATTGCAGACGCCATTAATGAAGCCATTCCAAAATTTCAGAATTTTTCTGAACAAATTTCGAAATTTTTCTGGAAAATTTCAGAGGTCATTCAGATTTGAAGCGCCAGCGCCCCCTACATCCAGAATGAGTTTTGAACCATTTTTTAATGTATCAACCAGGCCTAATATATATCCCTTCCCCTATGGATGGGCCTGTGAAACGTGGACTGTCTACAGACGTCACATGCAACTCCTGGAACGATTCCATCAGCGTTGCCTCCAAAAAATCCTGCAAATCTCTTCGGAAGACAGATGGACAAATGTCAGCGTGCTGGGAGAAGCAAAGACCACCAGCATTGAAGCCATGCTCCTTTGCCATCAACTCCGCTGGACTGGCCACATTGTCCAAATGCCCAAAAATCACCATCTCCCAAAGCAGTTACTCTATTCCGAACTCAAGAACGAGAAACGGAATGTTGGCAGAGAGGAAACAAGATTGAAAGATGGGTTCAAAGCCAACCTTAAAAACTGTGGAATAGACACCAAGAACTGGGAAGCCCTGGCCCTTCAGTGCTCTAGCTGGAGGCCAGCTGTGACCAGCAGTGCTGCAGAATTCAAAGAGGCACAAATGGAGGGCAAAAGAGAGAAATGAGCCAAAAGGAAGGCACGTCAAGCCAACCCTGACCAGGACCAACCCCCAGAGTCAGACACAACTTTGGAGATGAGCACCAACCCCCAGAGTCGGACACAACTTTACCTTGACCTAATCCAAAGGAGTTCTTCCCACCACTTCTCTCACCACGTGCTGAGATGTGTATCTCATAAGGCAGTGTTTCCAAACCAGTGTGCCATGGCACACTAGTGTGCCGTGAGCGATCATCAGGTGTGCCGTGGGAAATTGGAACCTCCAATACCCTTTCTTCCCCCTCCTGCCAAACACCTTTTCTTCTCCACTTGGGCTCCCGTCTTCTCAGCCTCGCTCTGCTCGCTTTGCTCTGGTTCGAGTCTGCGCAGTAGCGCCCGCATGGGTCACGTCTTCCTCCCTCCCCCCTCCCCTCCTGAACACGCTCACGCTATTTTCCCCAAACTCCATCTGTGTTCACATTTGGACATATTGAGTATTCATGCCAAGTTTGGTCATGATCCAACATTGTTTGAGTCCACAGTGCTCTCTGGATATAGGTGAACTACAACTTCAAAACCCAAGGTCAATGCCCACCAAACTCTTATAGTATTTTCTCTTGGGTATGGGAGTTCTGTGTGGGAAGTTTGTGTCTTTCTGCCATTCCTGCCAGGATATCTAAGTATGTTGTGTTCATCGAAACAGGCCCAGGCTTCACACTGAGTGTATAAATACATTTAAAAACATATTAACTATATGTATTACTGTGTTAGAGTGTCATTTTGTGTCATTTTGGTTGGTGGTGTGCAGGGGCGGTCTAAGGTAATTTTAAATGGTAGGCGAACATTATTTTGGTGCCCCCCCAAAAAACATTATTTTGCAGCCCCCCATGTAAAACAAATATACAATTATAATATCACAATACCATTAATAGTATTATATTGTATCAATGTATATACAATATATTATACCATACTCATACTATATTATATCATAATTATATTATACTACATTACAATATAATTATATTATAATATATTGACATTATAATATAATGTAACATTCTATTATATTATTATTATAAAATAATAAAATTATTTATTTAAATAAAATTATCCTCTACTAAATATTTTCATTACTCCTATAAAACTCAAATAACCCAAAATAAAGTAAAATAAAATATTATATATTACTATTTTGTACAATACCACTATACTGCAATATTGTTTGTAATATTACATGTAATATAAAATATATCATCATTCTATTGTTATATTGTATTTGTATTATATTGTATGACAATATTAAGCAGAACTGTATAATAATCAACAAGAAATGCAATGTAAATGCATCAAAATCAGAATCTATTACCTATCACCCGACTCATAATTCATAGGAGTCTCCCATAAGTCCAAAATTAGGATCCCAATGTAAATGTAAATAGAAAAACAGCCAAAATGTTCAAATGAGGTCGAAAACAGGCAGCGCGGCCTGGGCAAACTTGGGCCCTCCCTCCCTTCCTCTAGGTGTTTTGGACTCCAACTCCCACAACTCCTCATAGCCTCAGGCCCCTCAGGTCTAGACAGAAATAGAGCCGAAGAAAGGAAGGAGGGAGAGAAGAGGTCACAGAGGAGGAGGAGGAGGAAAGCCCTTCATTCATTCCTTCACTTACACTTCCTTCACTGATTCTTTTCTCCTTCCCTGCAAACGCGCGCGCGCGGGCGGAGACAATGGGAGAGGGGCGCATGTGCAGTTGCTCCTGCGCTCAACTTCAGCTCCGGAGCAACTGCGCCTGTGTGAAAACCTCTGCGCGTGCCCAGAAGCGGCGTCGGAGCGCACAAGGCCAGGGTCAAAAAGCAGGCCTTGTGCTGAGGAACATCGGCAGGGCCAGGATGTACTTGGCCTATCTTGTAGGACCGCCCCTGGTGGTGTGCCCCAGGATTTTGTAAATGTAAAAAATGTGCCGCAGCTCAAAAGAGGTTGAAAAAAACCCTCTTCGATAGGGTATCCCTTTTAATTTGGTTTCAGTTTAATTGCTTAACACTGTTTTAATGTTTGGACCACGTGGATTTTTAATGATGTCTTTTCAAAGCAAGGTAGGATGGAAACGGAAACAGGAGGAAGAGCAGGAGAAGGAAGAGGAGGAAGAGGAGGGGAAAAGAAGGAGAAGACTAAGACAAAAGGGAGGAAGATCAGGAAGTGGATGAAGATGGAAAAAGAGAAAAAGCAGAAGGAGGAAGAAGAAAAAGAGTCAGGAAAAAAGAAGACAAGAGAGGTGGAGGAAGAAGAATTGATATCGGAGGTGACACCCCCCCCCCAGGACTCTGTAAAAGATCGTTCAAAACTAAGGAATTCACAGTTTTACCAAGAACACCAGGCTGGAATGATCCCATAATCCCCTATCTCTCCCCCATGTGGGAACCTAAGGCTCTTCCCATGGCCCCACATGGCAATCCGCCTGTGACCCACACTTTTTGGACTTTCATGAACTTTCATGAACTTTTAAAGGACTTTCAGAAACTTTTTGGAAACTCCTTTCTTTCAAACCCCTGGACTCTCCTCATGATATATGAATTCTAATGGACTCTGGTGGGTGGAATTGGCTGATATGAGGAGATATGGTTCCTATTTTCCCCCTATATGAGTGTATTTCCTATTGCCTGTGTTCCCATATGAAATTTGAAATGCCACCATTTCGTGACCCCAGCATACCAACGGCTCAGGAAACTTCCTGGGCTGGTAATCCCTAGACCACTGGTTCCCAAACATTTTTGGCCTAGCACCCCCTTTCTAGAAAAAAAAAACAACTCAGCGCCCCCCTAGAAATTAATTTTAATTTTTTAAATAACAATTAAACAGAAAGATATACTGTATGTATTAATGTTTCTACCCTTTTTGTAAAATATATTAATAAAATAATAAAAGTTGAATTCCAGAAATAATCACAAAAACTATGTTTGGGGGGGTATGAGCAACGGATGATGGGATTTGCAGTACCTTCAGCCAATTCAGCTCTGACTTCCACAGACCACTAAGATCCCCATGAATGACAGATCTGGATCAAACAGCAACGCCTGCCCAGGGATCGTGCCCTTGCGACTGTGTCCCTGTGAGTTGGAATCCCTGGGCAGGCATTGCTGTGGAAACCGCAGTGTGCACCTCCTTCCTCTCGTCAACCTCGCCCACTGCGCAGTCTTGTGTATCGGCCTCTTTCTTCCAATGAGGATGTCCTTGCAAGCGCACGACCCTGCAAGTGGCAAGCCTGGATCACGCCACTGCCCCCTTACAGGGGTTCAGCGCCCCCCAAATTCTTCTGAGCCTCCCAGCACCCACTTGGATCGCCCTACCGCCCATCAGGGGGCAGTACCGCCCACTTTGGGAACCACTGCCCTAGACAAACAGGACTTAACAGATAGCACTTGCATGGACAATAACAAAGGGCATTTCCTCAAACTTCGGAGTTGGGCCGTTTGACGAAAATGTCCCTCAGGCGCGCTTTTCAGACCTCGGAGCATGACCACCTGAAGAGACGTGCCCCCTGGTGATTCTTATCATTCCTCACAAAGGGGGCATCCTGTCTTCGGGAGGTTTTGGATTTCCCATCTGAATCACTCATTGTCACCCCTTGGCCAAAACCAGTGACCAGATACCATCAATAGATCCATATCTAGGATTAAGGACTACTGGGGTCTGGCATCTGCGCCAGACCAAAAATGTTTATTTCCTCACTTGAGACAATAAAGGAGCTAGCTTGAGGACTTTTAAAAAGTAATCGCCGGCGCTTAGACAAATATTTAATCACTTAATCCACTCATCATGTCATCCTGGTTCATTGTTTCCTGCTTGGACCGCCTCCTTTGCTGTCACATGTTTATATTTATTTATTTGTCATTTGTCACATTTCTATACCGCCCCTCTCAGCCCGAAGGCAACTCGGGATGGTTTACACAGGCAGTCTCTGCCCTCAATACAACACAAGCAACAAGGCAAAAAATAACCATATAATAACAAAATAACAATTAAAAACATACAATTGCAGTCTCAGCGTCATGTTGAAATTAGTTTCCATCACATCGTCGTCATTCCATATATCTAATTAAACCGTTATATTTCATCAGCAAATGCCTGCTCAAATAGCCAGGTCTTGACTTTCTTGCGAAATGTCAGGAGGGAGGGGGCCGATCTGATGTCTCTAGGGCAGGGGTGCCCACACTTTTTCATCATGCGAGCTACTATATGAACAATCAAGTTGAAAAGATCACCTGTTGTGCATGTGAGCGTGCACGCGCGCACGCTCCTACTGCAGCCTTCCGTCCGCGCTGGGCTTCTTTCTTGCCTGCCCACGAACTCGCCGTTGAGGACACAAGCAGGAGCAGCAAGTGGAGTCTCCATCCCCGCAGCCCCCTCCTCCTTGGGTTCAGCCCCAGGAACACGGCGGAGCCCTCCCTCCCCACCCCCAACCAAGGAAAGAAAGCAGCCCCACACAGCTCGCTCGCCCAGGTCTCGGCTTGGAATGGGAGTCCCGACGGCAGCAGCAGGGTTTGCGGCGGGGCTTGCTTGGCTTTGCCCCACTTTGCCTGGCCTCCTTCGCCTCTTTCTCTCTCTCTCCTTCCAGTGCTCCCCTGCCTGCCTGCCAAAAGGATCTGAAAAAGTTCTCCGGATTTCTTTCTTCTCTCCTTGGCTCTCTCTCTCTCTCTCTCTCTCTCTCTCTCTCTCTCTCACACACACACACATTCCCTCCATCCCTCCCACAGCCTCGCATCCTATCCGTGCGGGTGCCCCCCAGCAGCAACCAATGGGCGGTCATGTCACCACACCGTGCGTGGCAAGACGAGCGCCAGGGCCCGCCCACTAAAGCCTCATTTTGGCAAAAGAAGCCCCGCGAAGGCGGCGGCGGGAGCGCATGTGCGCGTGCATGGCAGGAGCACGCCATCCGGCTGGTGAGGTCCACAGATCACCTGGAAGAGGGCCGAAGATCACCTAGGTGCTCCTGATCACCATAATGAGCACCCCTGCTCTAGGGAGAACGTTCCAAAGCTGAGGAGCCACCACTGAAAAGGCCCTGTCTATCGTCCCTGCCAGTCGCGCCTGCGAAGAAGGCGGGACTGAGAGCAGGGCCTCTCCAGATGATCTTAAACATCTCGATGGTTCATAGGGAGAGATGCGTTCGGACAGGTAAGTTGGACCAGAACTGGCACAAGAGGGGAGTTGTACGCTCTCTGAATGCCGCTCCTGTTATCAACCTGGCTGCTGTCCGTTGGACTAGTTACAGCTTCCGAACAGTCTTCAAAGGCAACCCCACGTAGAGAGCATTGCAGTAATCTATAATCTATACGGGATGTAACCAGAGTGTGGACCACTGTGGCCAAGTCAGACTTCCCAAGGTACGGGCGCAGCTGGCGCACAAGTTTTAACTGTGCAAATGCTCCCCTGGTCACCACTGAGACCTGGGGTTCCAGGCTCAGCGATGAGTCCAGGATCACACCCAAACTGCGAACCTGCGTCTTCAGGGGGAGTGTAACCCCATCTAACACAGGCTGTAACCCTATGCCCTGTACATATATGTCATGTACATATGACATATATGTCATATGTTGAACTGCAGGGATTGTCTGAAAGTATGTGTACTGTAATCCGCTCTGAGTCCCCTTTGGAGAAGAGTGGAATATAAATAAAGTAAATAAATAAATATTAAAGTGGGTGAGAGCCCGAAGTGGTGCTAGCTTTCTGATTGGCTGTGCCTCCCAACCAGCTGATGATTCCAACCAATCAGCATGAAGAGGGGCTGGGGGCAGGAAGTTTGAACTTTGACAGCTCTGTTTCTCTATAAGAATGTTTTGTATTGCCTTGTGCTTTGTGTCAGCTTTTGGGCAAACGATTGCGGCTTGCCATCTGCTCCAGCTGGAACGAAATAAACAACTCGGTGGCGTTTCTTCAACTTGGTGAGATCTTTATTTGGGAAATTCAGGGAGAATTGGGTTGGCTGCTTCCTAACTCGCCAGGGCTATATCGGACCCTCTTTGGTGGGTCTGACTGGTCTGCCTTCATGGCTAGACCCCCAAATTCCTGCTCAATATCAGAATGACAGGTAGAGGAGACCAAGCCCACTTGGAGACTAGCCTTCAGCACCTTGATCAGTTCCTTTATGAAGTGTGCATGAAACCCCAGGATTCAGTGGCCAGATCACATGCAGACAAGGTACATTTGATACTCCGAAACCCCATTTTCCTGAACTTGTGCTTCATGTTCCAAACCCCTTCCTCCATCCCAATAATGCCTTTCTTGAGACCTGAAAGAAATAAAGGTTTCTATGGCCCCCAAAAGATCTGGCACAAGGCTGATTCTTGGCCAAAGTTTCCCCATTTTCAGGAGTTCTAGAAAGCTTTGAGAAGGTCTTGCAACAGATATGATCAGCCCACTAAACGGCATCATCCAAACAGGGGGACATGTTCAAGGCTCCTCTCAGGCAGGAGAAATAAAATGTACAGATATAAGATGAGCATGTTAGGCTTGAGAATAATATGTGTGAAATTGATTTAGGAGTTTTAGCAGGCCATGAGCTGAAGAGAGGGATGCAGCAGCTTAAAAAGCCAATGTGATTCTAGGCTGTGTCAATAGGAGAACACTGTCAAGATTGAGGAAAGTCATGGTCCCATTCTATCCCACTTTGGTCAGAGCTCACCTGGACAAATAACCCAGTGTCCTGTTCAAGCTGGAAAATGGTCCCAGGTTTAGAAACCATGAATCCCTCTGAGGAGAGGTTTAGGGACCAGGGTGTCTTTGGCTTGGAGAAAAGAACACGCAAACGACACATTTAAATATGTGAAAGGATGTAAAATTGAGGAGGGAGAAAGCTTGTATTCTGCTGCTTCCGAGACTGGGACACAATGGAGAGATGGGGTCAAAGGCCAGGAAAAGAGGTCCCACTTCAACTTTGAGAAGAGCTTCCTGATGGGAATTGTTGTTCAGCAGTGGAATACACTACCTTGGCATCTGGTGGAATTTCCTTCACTGGACAATTTGAAGCAGAGGCAGGATGGGCATCTGTTGGGAGAGCTTTGATTGCATCTTCCTGCCAGGCAGAACGGGGCTGGGCTGGATGGCCCTTGGGTTCCCTACCAACTCTAGGATTCTGTGATGCAATCCACTGATCAATCAAGTGATCCATTCTTCATTGACAGAATAGGGCTGGACTGGATGGCCCTTGGGTTCCCTACCAACTCTAGGATTCTGTAATGCAATCCACTGATCAATCAATTGATCCACTCTTGATTGGCAGAACGGGGCTAGACTGGATGGCCCTTGGGTTCCCTTCCAACTCTAGGATTCTGTGATGCAATCCACTGATCAATCAATTGATACACTCTTGATTGGCAGAATAGGGCTGGACTGGATGGCCCTTGGGTTCCCTTCCAACTCTAGGATTCTGTGATGCAGTCAACTGATCAATCAATTGATACACTCTTGATTGGCAGAACGGGGCTAGACTGGATGGCCCTTGGGTTCCCTTCCAACTCTAGGATTCTGTGATGCAATCCACTGATCAATCAAGTAATCCACTCTTGATTGGCAGAACGGGGCTAGACTGGATGGCCCTTGGGTTCCCTTCCAACTCTAGGATTCTGTGATGCAGTCAACTGATCAATCAATTGATACACTCTTGATTGGCAGAACGGGGCTAGGCTGGATGGCCCTTGGGTTCCCTTCCAACTCTAGGATTCTGTGATGCAATCCACTGATCAATCAAGTAATCCACTCTTGATTGGCAGAACGGGGCTAGACTGGATGGCCCTTGGGTTCCCTTCCAACTCTAGGATTCTGTGATGCTATCCACTGATCAATCAAGTAATCCATTCTTGATAGGGCAGGACTGGATGGCCCTTCCAACTCTAGGATTCTGTGATGCAGTCAACTGATCAATCAAGTGATCCATTCTTGATTGGCAGAATAGGGCTGGACTGGATGGTCCTTGGGTTCCCTTCCAACTCTAGGATTCTGTGATGCAGTCAACTGATCAATCAATTGATACACTCTTGATTGGCAGAACGGGGCTAGACTGGATGGCCCTTGGGTTCCCTTCCAACTCTAGGATTCTGTGATGCAATCCACTGATCAATCAAGTAATCCATTCTTGATAGGGCTGGACTGGATGGCCCTTCCAACTCTAGGATTCTGGGATGCAGTCAACTGATCAATCAAGTGATCCATTCTTGATTGGCAGAATAGGGCTGGACTGGATGGTCCTTGGGTTCCCTTCCAACTCTAGGATTCTGTGATGCAATCCACTGATCAATCAATTGATACACTCTTGATTGGCAGAACGGGGCTAGACTGGATGGCCCTTGGGTTCCCTTCCAACTCTAGGATTCTGTGATGCAGTCAACTGATCAATCAATTGATACACTCTTGATTGGCAGAACGGGCTAGACTGGATGGCCCTTGGGTTCCCTTCCAACTCTAGGATTCTGTGATGCAATCCACTGATCAATCAAGTAATCCATTCTTGATAGGGCTGGACTGGATGGCCCTTCCAACTCTAGGATTCTGTGATGCAATCCACTGATCAATCAATTGATACACTCTTGATTGGCAGAACGGGGCTAGACTGGATGGCCCTTGGGTTCCCTTCCAACTCTAGGATTCTGTGATGCAGTCAACTGATCAATCAATTGATCCATTCTTGATTGGCAGAATAGGGCTGGACTGGATGGCCCTTGGGTTCCCTTCCAACTCTAGGATTCTGTGATGCAATTCACTGATCAATCAAGTAATCCACTCTTGATTGGCAGAACGAGGCTAGACTGGATGGCCCTTGGGTTCCCTTCCAACTCTAGGATTCTGTGATGCAGTCAACTGATCAATCAATTGATCCATTCTTGATTGGCAGAATAGGGCTGGACTGGATGGCCCTTGGGTTCCCTTCCAACTCTAGGATTCTGTGATGCAATTCACTGATCAATCAAGTAATCCACTCTTGATTGGCAGAACGGGCTCGACTGGATGGCCCTTGGGTTCCCTTCCAACTCTAGGATTCTGTGATGCAGTCAACTGATCAATCAATTGATCCATTCTTGATTGGCAGAATAGGGCTGGACTGGATGGCCCTTGGGTTCCCTTCCAACTCTAGGATTCTGTGATGCAATTCACTGATCAATCAAGTAATCCACTCTTGATTGGCAGAACGGGGCTAGACTGGATGGCCCTTGGGTTCCCTTCCAACTCTAGGATTCTGTGATGCAATTCACTGATCAATCAAGTAATCCACTCTTGATTGGCAGAACGGTGCTAGACTGGATGGCCCTTGGGTTCCCTTCCAACTCTAGGATTCTGTGATGCAATCCACTGATCAATCAAGTAATCCATTCTTGATAGGGCTGGACTGGATGGCCCTTCCAACTCTAGGATTCTGTGATGCAGTCAACTGATCAATCAAGTGATCCATTCTTGATTGGCAGAATAGGGCTGGACTAGATGGTCCTTGGGTTCCCTTCCAACTCTAGGATTCTGTGATGCAGTCAACTGATCAATCAATTGATCCATTCTTGATTGGCAGAATAGGGCTGGACTGGATGGCCCTTGGGTTCCCTTCCAACTCTAGGATTCTGTGATGCAATCCACTGATCAATCAATTGATCCATTCTTGATTGGCAGAATGGGGCTAGACTGGATGGCCCTTGGGTTCCCTTCCAACTCTAGGATTCTGTGATGCAATCCACTGATCAATCAATTGATCCATTCTTGATTGGCAGAATGGGGCTGGACTGGATGGCCCTTGGGTTCCCTTCCAACTCTAGGATTCTGTGATGCAATCCACTGATCAATCAAGTAATCCATTCTTTTTTAATAATGTTTATTAGTTTGCACAATCATTAAAAACAACATTTAACATAAAACATACATAGACTTTACACTACATCATCTTGACTTAGACTAACACACAAACAACCACACCAAACATTTAACTGAGTACTTCCAACCTCCCCGGCTGCCACCTGCAACATCTCCCCCGATGTTGTCTCTTGGGATTCTTAATTCTTTATAACCAAAACAACCGATGCGTGGTATTAAACATCCTTGTACCAAATAATTTTAACTAATTTACATCATTATTTCAGACCATCCTTCAAACTTGTTTTGTTTGAAGAAGTCCACCACTTTCGTCCAGTCCGTTTTCTTTCTATTCATCGTTTGATCAATGGCTTGCGTCAAAGAGTCCATTTTAACAATCTCAAACAATTTTGAGGCCCAGTCTTGGATGCTTGGAACAGAATTTTCCTTCCATTTCTTGGCTATTGACATTCTCGCTGCTGTGATGCAGTAAACAAATTTTTTTTCGATATTCAAATCTAAGTGGCAGTCCAACAGCCCCAACAGAAAATACTCTGGTTTTAATTGAATTTGTATATTCAACATATTCTTCATTACACTATGTAGCTCCCTCCAAAATTTGTGAACCTTATCGCAGTTCCACCATAGGTGGAGGAAGCTTCCAGGGGTTGATTTACACTTCCAACCATTTTTATCATAATTCTTATTATATTTGGCTATCTTTAGAGGGGTAAGATACCATCTATGGAATATCTTGATGTTGCTTTCCTTGAGGTCATATGCATAGGTGTATTTCCAATGCACCTTCCAGAGTCTTTCCCACCGAGCTAAAGGTATCTCGCGTCTGAAATTTTGCGCCCACTTAATCATACAGTTCTTTTATCAAATCTTGTTCCGTTTTTAGTTCTAGAAGTTTCCCATACAATATCGAAACTCTTTTATCTTTTTTCTCTAATAATTTGTCCCAAAACCCTTTTTTCTTTTCAAATCCTACCTTTAAATCTTTATTATAGACATCTCTCATTTGAAAATAGTGGAGCCAATTCATTGACTTATCGAGCTCCCTTAGCTCTGGGAATTCTTTCAAATGCCATTCGTTTGTTAACATATCCTTATACTTAAGCCAATTTACCCTTCCATATTGTCTTCGGAAGAAAGCTTCCTGGGGGGACAGCCATAGTGGGGTTTTCTCTATTAATATATGTTTGTATTTTGACCAAATTTTCAGCAACGCTCCTCTGATACAGTGATTCTTAAAGTTTTTTTCTATCTTTGTTCTTTCGTAATACATATAGCCGTGCCATCCGACCCTAAGGTCGTGTCCCTCAATTGATAATAAATTTTCATTTGTAAGTGCGGCCCATTCACATACCCAATCTAGAGCACAGGCTTCATGGTAAGTCTGGAAATCAGGTACACCTAGCCCACCTCTAATTACCTCATCGATCATATTTATCCATCTTATTCTTGGTTTTCTCCCCCTCCATATAAACTTGGTTAGATCTTTTCTCCAAGATGCGAATGATTTCTTATTAGTTAGAATAGGTAGATTTTGAAAGAGGAATAGCATCTTCGGTAAGATGTTCATTTTTATTAAAGATATCCTACCCATAATGGATAGGTTCAATTGTTGCCATTTCTCCATATTCTTCTTTGCCTCTTTCCAGACTATGTCATAATTATTTTTAACCAAGTTTATATTGTTGGGGGTCAGTGTGATACCCAAATACTTAATTTTGTTCACTACCTCAATTCCTGTTATCTTCTGGATTTCTTCTTTGTCTTTCTGAGTAATATTTTTCACCAACATCTTAGTTTTATTTTTATTTATCCGCAAGCCCATTACCTCCCCAAACCTCTCAATCTTATCTATCCATTTCTTGACCTTCTCCACCGGATTTTCGATAACGCAGACTAGGTCGTCTGCGAACGCCCTAACTTTCAAGGTCTCTTTCTTGATTGTTAAGCCCTCTAGCTCGTTATCCTCTCTAATATCGGTTAATAATAGTTCAAGGGTTAAAATAAAAAGTAGGGGGGAAAGGGGACACCCCTGTCTTGTTCCCTTCCTAATTGGAAACCTCTTAGTCTCTTCTCCGTTAATGAATAATTTAGCATATTGATTAGTGTAAATTGCTTGAACAGCATTACAAAATCCCATCCCCAAATCTAATTCCCTACTTAATAGAGTTATGAAGTCCCAGTTGACTCGGTCGAATGCCTTTTCCGCGTCCAAAAAAAGGAAGGCGGCCTTTTTTTGTATTATCTGGGTATAGTATTCGATCGAGTCAACCAGGACTCTCACATTCTCTTTTCCCTGTCTTCCCGGGAGAAAGCCCGTTTGTTCCGGTCTAATCCACTCCTTCAATAACACTTTGAGTCTTTCAGCCAAGATACTCGCAAAAAGTTTGTAATCCGTGTTTAAAAGCGAGATCGGGCGATAATTTCTCATGTCAGTATTGACTTGACCAGGTTTTGGGATTATTGTTATTGTTGCTTCCCTCCACGAGTCTGGGACTAGGGCCTTTTCCAATGCCTCATTCATGATTTTACATAAATGTGGTGATAACTCCACCGCCAGGCTTTTATAATATCTGGCCGATAGCCCATCTGGGCCCGGGGCTTTGTTATTTTTCAATTTTTGGATTGCGTTAGTAATTTCTACTATTGTAATTGGTTTATTAAGTCTTTCTCTATATTCATCCGTAATTTTGTTCAGCCTTCTACTCGAAATATATTTTTGTACTAGTTCCTTACTGATATTATCTGCTGAGTACAGTGTCCTATAGAATTTTAGGAATTGTTCTCTGATTTGGGATTCTGTTCTGTATATTTTTCCATCTTGTATGATTTGGGTTATATGGTTTCGCTGTTTGATTGGCAGAATAGGGCTGGACTGGATGGCCCTCGGGTTCCCTTCCAACTCTAGGATTCTGTGATGCAGTCAACTGATCAATCAATTGATCAATTCTTGATTGGCAGAATAGGACTGGACTGGATGGCCCTTGGGTTCCCTTCCAACTCTAGGATTCTGTGATGCAGTCACCTGATCAATCAAGTGATCCATTCTTGATTGGCAGAATAGGGCTGGACTAGATGGCCCTTTGGTTCCCTTGAATCTCTAGGATTCTGTGATGCAGTCAACTGATCAATCAATTGATACATTCTTGATTGGCAGAATAGGGCTGGACTGGATGGCCCTTGGGTTCCCTTCCAACTCTAGGATTCTGTGATGCAATTCACTGATCAATCAAGTAATCCACTCTTGATTGGCAGAATGGGGCTAGACTGGATGGCCCTTGGCAGGGCCGTCGCCAGGATTTTGTTTCGGGGGGAGCTGAGTTTGTTTCGGGGGGGGGGGCTGAGACTGGGTGGAAGAGGGTCTACCCTAGCAAACCTTTTGTATTGTTATCCCAATAACCCCATTAATGTGGGATATAATGAGCATGGTGATCAGATCATGATATGAATAAACATAACAGTTTAAATAATGTACCAGTAAGGCCTTTTCACGGACCACCCTGAGACATTTTTGGCTGGCAGCCCCCTTAGCCCCCCCGGCTACATGCCTGGTCCCTGGGTTTCCCTTCCAACTCTAGGATTCTGTGATGCAGTCAACTGATCAATCAATTGATCAATTCTTGATTGGCAGAATGGGACTGGACTGGATGGCCCTTGGAGGTCTCTTCCAGCTGTAAGGTTTCATGATTTTGTGTTATTATTCCCTCTCTTTCTCTACCTGGCAATGAATGAGATGCCCCGGGCTCACAAATGCGCAACATGGTGGTGTGTGGGAGCCTGGGCCTTCCCATCTTGCTGCCAGGCAGACTATTAGCAGGCCTTTCCTCTCCTTGCATCCCAGCTGAGCAGCCACTTCTTTGCCCAGAGAGGGGAGATGAAGGATTAAGGGTGGGCAGCCCTCCAGGAGGGCCTTTGCTCCCTTCTTGCAAGGGGAGGGTGTGGGGGGGGTGTTGGTATTTTTAGCCCGCATGCCATGCTGGAGAGTGACAGTGCGAGGCCAGGGAAGGGACGGAGGGGCTGTCAGGGTGCCAACTGGCACAGAGCCCCTGGCCATTGCCCTGGCACCGCCGCCCCTCTCCCTCCCACCCGCCGGAGCCAAGGGACCGTCATCCGAACCCCATCGGAGCAGGCAGCGGAGTGACATAACCAGTTGGAGGAGGCCTGCAGAGCGGGCCCTTGGCGTCACCCCTTTGCTTTTAGGGCTGCCATTTGATTCCTCCGGCCGCTTCGTGCCAAGTTTGATGGGACAAGCTGAGAGAGAGAGGCCTTCTTAGAAGAAGGGAGCACAGGGCAGAAATAGGAGCAAGGAAAGATGAGAGAGCCATTGTGGGGAGGGTGGCGGTGGTGGTGGGGAGAAGGATCATTGATAGCCAGAGACCCTGAGAGTGGGTCCTCATATACTCTGGGGCAGCGATGCCCAAATCTCCATTCTCCATGAGGCCCAACCGATTTGGCCAATGGTCAGGGATTCTGGAAGCTGAAGTTTGAAACGTATTGGATGCCCGAATCCCGCAATCTGCAATCAATATAAATAAAAATGTAATGTCAGTTTGTGGGTTTAACATAACTCAAAAACCACTGGACAATTTGACACAAAATTTGGACACAATACACCAGTGTTTCCCAACCTTTTTTGAGCCACGGCAAATTTTTTGCATTTACAAAATCCTGGGGCACACCACCAATCAAAATGACACTCTAACACAGTCATACATATAGTTAATATGTTTTTAAATGTATTTATACACTCAGTGTGAAACCTGGGCCTGTTTCGATGAACACAACATATATATGACTTCCTCCCACATATTTATACATGGCTATCATGTCTTCTCTCAGCCATCTCTCTTTCAGGCTAAACATGCCCAGCTCTTCAAGCCGCTCCTCATAGGGCTTGTTCTCCAGACCTTTGTGAAATTTCACCCTGAGTGAAACTTGCTTCCAGTTAACTATGGATGTCATGAAGCTGTTATAAACAGTTCCTGGGGGGGAGGCAACTCTCGAAAAATCCAGTAAAATAGTAAAAAAAAAACCATTTCCAAGCGGAGAGGCTCAATTTGTTTTTGGAAACCTGTGAGGGGGCTGTTAGGAGGGGGGGAGTGCCAATTTCCCACGGCACACCTGATGATCGCTCACACTGGTTGGGAAACACTGCAATACACGTATCAGGACAACAAGTGACCATCACTCATAAAAACACCAAAAATACAGCAAGAGGGACTTTAAAAGCCAAAGAAGCAAAAAGACGCTACAGCACTTGTGCAAAACAACTCCCCCAGCAAACAAAACACACAATTGCATATCCACACTCTCTTCCGGACTACAGCTCCCAGCATCCCCTAGACCAGGCCCTCTAGGAGAGGAGGGTGATCCAAATACACGGCTTCCAAGATGCAAGCTTGGATTTCTTTCAGAGCATCCCAATCCCTGCATATTTCCAATTTCCTATTCCTGGACTGCAACTCCCACCAATCCCCCAGATCAATAAGATTGATAGATTAGATAGAGATAGGTAGGTATATAGATTGATCAGGAGGACTGCTGGGAGTTGCAGTCCAAGAATAGGTAGAGAAGAAAGCAGAGAAAGAGGAAGGGAAAGAAAGGGGACGGAATGAAGGGTAGAAGAAGAGAAGAGAAGGAAGGAAGGAAGGACAGAACGAAAGAAGAAAAGGAAAGGAAGGAGAGAAAGGAAGAAGGAGTGAAGGAGGGAGGGAAGTTTGGCCACAGCAACGCGTGGTGGGTACAGCTAGTGGCATAATAAAATGGCAATGGGTGCATCAACAACAGGCAAACTTGGGCCCTCTCTCCAGATGTTTTGGACTTCAACTCCTACAATTCAGCTGGTAGGCTGGGTTACTGTAAGTTTTTTGGGCTGTCTGGCCATCTTCCAGAAGCATTATTTATTTATTTGTTTGTTTGTTTGTTTGTTTGTTTATTTACAGTATTGATATTCCGCCCTTCTCACCCCGCAGGGGACTCAGGGCAGATTACAATGTACACATACATGGCAAACATTCAATGCCATAGACACACAACACATATAGACAGACAATCAGAGGCTAACAAACTTTTTCTGGCCACCAGGGGAGCTGTCGCTTCACCGTCCATCTGCGACACTGATGAAGTACTTTCCGCATTCCCCGCATGCTTTTTGCTGGAGATTTTTATGGCCTCATAAATTTGTTGTTAGCCTCCACACCCATAGGTGGTATCTAAATTTCCTACTTGACAGATGCAACTGTCTTTTGGGTTGCAAGGGTCGACAACAAGCTACACAAAATTGGCCGGTAGCTTACTCCGACCTGGGCTGGCTTCGAAATCATGACCTTTTGATCAGTAGTGATCTTAATGCAGATGACACCCAGCCCGCTGCGCCACAGTCCCGGTGTTCCTGACGTTTATGTCCTGACGTTTTGCCTGCATCTATGGCAGGCATCCGCAGAGGTTGTGAGAGGTTTTGAGCTGGTCAGGCCCGAATAAGACTTTGTGGCACCCTAGGCCACTCTCTAAATGGCCGCCCCTGGGGCGGGGCCGCTCACGGGGTGAGGCCGCTCATGGGGGCGGGGCCACTCGCGGGGGCGGGGCCGTTGCTGGGCATGCGCGTCAGGGCGGGAGCGGCGAGGTGCCCTCCGCCATATCCCTGGCTGCTGCAGCGGCCGCCCCGGGAGCTTACCTTCCGTTCTCTTCCTTCGGAGAAGGAAGGGAAACCCCCAGGTGGCCGCTGCAGCAGCCAGGGACATGGCGGAGGGCGCCTCGCCGCTCCCACCCTGCCGCGTATGCCCGGCGTCTGCGCGCCCGCCCCTTTTCAGCGGGGCTGGGTGACGTCAGGCGCTGGCGGCGGGAGGAAGAGGTGGAGGCAGAGGCCCCGGCTTCCGTCCACCTCTTCCTCCTCACCGCCAGCGCCGCCCTGACGTCACCCAGCCCGCCGAAAAGGGGCGGGCGCGCAGGACGCCGGGCATGCGCGGCAGGGCAGGGGAGGTGGGCCGGGAGGCGGCGGCGCCCTCGCCATGTCCCTGGCTGCTGCAGCAGCCACCCCGGAGCTTACCTTCCTTCTCCGAAGGAAGAGAAAGGAAGGTAAGCTCCCGGGCGGCAGCTGCAGCAGCCAGGACATGGCGGAGGGCGCCGCCGCTCATGCCCTGCAGCGCATGCCCGCAAGCGGCCCCGTGCGAACGACGAACAAGTGGGGAAGTCCGCCCCTAGGGCGTCTGACGTGGCTTCCCTCCGCCTCCTCCTCGCTTGTGTCGGCCCCACCCCTCCTTGCGTTGCCCCCAAGATCGAAATTAAATTTTGGGGGTCCCGGCCGGCCGCCCCCCATTCGTGCCGCCCGAGGCCATGGCCTCGGTTGGCCTTATGGGTAATCCAGGCCTGGAGCTGGTAGGCTGTTAGGAATTGTGGGAAAATACCTTGAGGAAGGGCCCAAGTTTGCCCATGCCTGTTCTACACGGCAGGATGAATGCAGTTTGGCACCACTTATAACTGCCATGACTCAATATTATGGGATCCTGGGAGTTGTAGTTTGAGGAAACATCAATGTACTTCGTCACAGAGAACTTAAATGCTTGGCAAGCTTGTTCTGCTCTGGAGACCAGGACACAATGAAGGCATGGATTCAAATGGCAGGAAAAGAGGTTGCACCTAAACATTAGGAAGAAATTCCTGTGGAATAGGTTGCCTTTGGGTCTGATGGAGTCTCCTTCTTTGGAAGCTTAGAATGGATGGATGGATGGATGGCTGTCGGGAAGACTTTGTGTCTTCCTGTTTGGCAGGATGGGGTTGGACTAGATCAGTGCTGTCCAACTTCTACCGGACCTAGGGCCGGACTTCCAGTCACTGATGACCTGGGGGGCCGCTCCGCGCCACTACGCCCCGCCCCCAGCCCCTCCTCCTAAAGTGTCACACCAGCCTCAGAAGCGGCGATTTTGCTTCTGAGGCTGGCGTGACTTTTAGAGGGAGGGCAAAAACCAAGGGAGCCCTCCATGGCTTTGCCCTCCCTCCTAAAGTGTCACGCCAGCCTCCTCCTCTGTTCTGTCTCTCCCACCGGCGCACAGATCAGCGCTACCCTTCCTCCTCTTTAGGCATGCCTTCTCCGTTCTGCCTCTCCTCCCGGCGCACTGATCGGTGCGCCGGTGGGAGAGACAGAAAGAGCACTACCCTTCCTCCTCTTTAGGCACGCCTCCTCCCCCCCCCCGGCGTTCCCGATTGGTGTGCCGGGGGGGAGAGGCGCACCTCCCTTCCTCCTCTTTAGGCCCGCCTTTAGGCCCCCGGCGTTCCCGATTGGTGCGCCGGGGGGAGAGGTGGGACGGAGGAGGAGGAAGGGAGCAGGCGGGGCTGGGTGACGTCAGGCTCAGTGCCGGCGCCACACCTGACATAACCCAGCCCCGCCCCCCTGGAGATCAAATTTTTTTTAAAAAATTATTTTTAAATTTTTTTTGCAGGGTAGGCAGGGGCCGTAGGGAAGGGGCTGGGGGCCGTATGTGGCCCCCGGGCCGCTTGTTGGACAGCCCTGGAGTAGATGGTCTTTGGCGGCCTCTTCCAACTCTAGGATTCTATAATCTGATCAATCCATTGATGAGTTCCTATATGTCAGGCAAGGGTTGGGCTAGAAGGCCCTGGAGGTCTCTTCCTATGCTGTGATCCTCTGCCTGGTGGCCGTCCTTTGGCCACGGAAAGTGGACAGAGAGCGCCCAACAGCTGTGCCAGGGGCCGCATTCTGCTCTGCCTGAACTTGCTTCTCATCCTCCTCCTTCAACAACGTGAATCCTGAGCTCCTCGGGTCAGGTTTCCTCCCAAGAAGCCTCCATTCGGTGGGATTCCTGGCCTGCCGGCATTGCAGAGTGGGTGGCGAGGCTCCAGGAAGCGGCCCAAATGTCATCGCCGCCTGCCTGGGACACCCAACACCCTCCTGAAAAGGAAACCACCCTTAATCCCCCCAAAGGACCCCCGGGATGGGGAAAAGGCCGCACCTGGGAATGCCGGCCGGCCTGGACAGGCCGCAGAGCCCAGGAGATCCCATTTCGGGGGGCAGCCGATGGGGAGTCCCTTAAGGTGAAGCCTTGGAGGTGGGAGACCAATGGTGGGGGGAGAGGGGGACCCCATCATCCCAGGGGTCCCAATGGAAGGCAGAAGGAAAGGTTTTGTCCAGGGCTTTCTCCTGAAATGGTGTTTTGAAAAGAGAACCAAGTTAACCTAAGCATTGCTTGCAAAGAGCCAGGCCTAACAAGATGCTCCAGAGACCTGAAGACGGATAGGACCGTGTTGTATTTCACCTGCTACCTCGTAGGATTGATAGTTGCAATCATCCAAGTCAAAGGATTGTTGTGTTGCATTATTATGCCACGGAGACCAAACCAGGGTCCTCATCATCCGCAGGAGCAGAAGGAAAGGGGCTCACGGCTCCCACCAAGCAGCAGAATAGCTATAAAACCATCACAGAAGAGGACGGAAGGCTCAAAGCATCCGGCCTCTTGAAGATGCCTCTTGACTCCTAGAAACCCCAGGCATTTCTCAGGGAAAGAAGACTCGGAGCTCGTTGGCCCAATTCTTTCCTCTGAAATACAGCTGAAAGCATTTGGGATTCCTTACTAGTTCTTCCAAACTTCAGAAGGTTCTTCTTTTTGGACTGGTCCTCCCAGCATGGCTAGTTAGGGGATTCTGGAAGTGACAGTCCCAAAAGTCCCTTGCTTTGGATCAGGGGTGCTCAGAACGGTGATCGCGATCACCAGGGTGATCTTCGGGCCTCATCCTGGTGATCTTTAGGCCCCTGACCAGGTTTTTTGCTGTTGGTCCTCTTCACGCGCCCCTGCACGCTGCAAAGAAGTCCTCCATCATTGCTCCTCCTGCTCGCGCGCCGCTCCAAAAGCTCCAGAGTCCAAGAGGCAGAATGGGCCCCCCCTTTTGGATTCTTCCTCCTCCCTCCATCCTTCTCCAGCCACTCAGAGTCATAGGAGACCAAAGGGGGCGGGCCTGGATGACGCGATGCATGGCTGGCCCCGCACGCATGTGCAGAAGCGCCCATTCTGCCTCTTGGACTTCTCGTGAGCTGTTGGAGGCGGCACGCATGCTGGCGGCGTGGAAATAGGAGCAACGACGGAGGAGAAGAAGAAGGACGCTTTGGGGTCATTTCCTTACCGCATCTCAAAGGTCGGTCTTTTTACTTTGGGGTGGGTGCTTGATTGTTCTGTGGCATGTCTGTTTATTTTTAATGTTTAAAATGGCCTTTTAGCTCCAAAGCCTCTCTGCTTGCTTTGTTCCTTGAGAAATATACGTTGGGGAATATGGAAATATGGGAGAAATTGGGTGGTTGGATGTATTTTTGCATGCCCCTTTGTTTACCTTACTGCGTATTAAATGGCCTTGCAGTTCAAAAGCCTCTCTTCTTACTTTCTGGCTGATAATATGTGTGGTAATATGGCAGTGTGGGAGAAATGGGGTGGTTGGATGTATTTTTATGCTCTGTTTTATATTGTTGTTATTAAATTGAAATGTTGATGTTTTATAACTTCATTTTATGTAAACTGCCCCGAGCCTGCTGGAAGGAGAGGTACATAAAAATGAATAATAAATATAAATAAATAAATAAATAAGAAAATAGTTATACGTTTTACATTTCTGGGTAGGTGATCTTTGGGACTTGGTTTTTTAATCAGTAGCTCCCATGCTGAAAAAGTGTGAGCACCCCTGCTTTGGATGTTCTAGACCAGGACTGTCCAACTTCTACCGGCCCAAGGGCCGGAATTCCGGTCACTGATCACCTGGGGGCCCGAAGGGTCTGCCTCCGCCCCCAGCTCCACCCCCACCCCTCCCCAGGCTCCGCCCCCTCCCGGGCTCTGCCCCCTCCCCAGCTCTAATTTACTTACAATTGACCTTGAGTTTGGGAGTTGTAGTTCACCTCCATTCAGAGAGCACTGTGGACTCAAATAATGATGGATCTGGACCAAACTTGGCATGAATACTCAATATACCCAAATGGGAACACTAGTGGATTTGGGGGAATGTTTCCTAATACCTTTGAGTTATTTGAGTCCACACTCAAATTGGGACACACCAAAAAAAAACCCAAACACCTCAATGCCGTCGCAGGGCTTGATGGGGCCTCCTTTCCCAGAGGCGGGGGGAGGAGGCCCAAAGAGCTCCCTCCCTCCCTGAAGGGAAAACAAGCCGCGGGGGAAGGCACAAAGGAAGCCACGTTGCGCCCTGCACGCGGGGGAAGGCAGCACAACAAGGGGGAGGGGGCGCGGAGGAGGGGAAGGAAGCGTCGCCAAGGAAACCCCCCCTCACCCAACGTCCCACTGTTTTTAGATTGATTGATTCGAGCCAGGCCCTTCCTTACCCATACTGCGGGAGCCCGCCACAGGGCCGAAGCGCCAACACCGCCGCCGTCCCCGAAGAGCCCCGCTGGAACTGAGGCCAAACTCAGGCCGGGCGGCGGCTCTCCCCATCCGCGGGGCGGGCCGCGAGGGCCCTCCACAGGAAGAGGACGGGGCCAGGAGGGGCTTTCCCTGCCTCACTCCCCTCCTCCCTCTCTCTGAGGGAATGGGGGCTGGCCTGGAAGCAGCCACGAGGGAGGAGGCCCGCGCCCAGGCTGGCCGCAAATCCCGCGGGACCCAAGATCTCGGCAGCTATCACGAGACTATGCGATAGACCTCCCTCGAAATCCCGTCTGTGGCTGGCGTAGTCTCGCAATGCTTGCCTAAGCCTGGAAGTAGATATTTATTTATTTATTTTTAATTTGAATTTTATTAAAACAAGTTAGGGGGGCAGAGGGAAGGGGCTCGGGGGCCGTATACGGCCCCAGGACCGCCTGTTGGACAGCCCTGTTCTAGACCCATGGTTCCCAAAGTGGGCGATACTGCCCCCTAGTGGGCGTGAGGCGATCCAAGGGGGCGGCGGGAGGCTCAGGAGAATTTGGGGGGCACTGAAGCCCTGTAAAGGGGCAGTGGCGGGATTCCAACTCGCAAGCGGGTCCCTTGGAAGGAAGGGGCGATACAGGACTGCGTCGTGGGCGGAGTTGAGGAGAGGAAGGGCACGCGCGCTGCAGTTTCCAAGCAATGCCTGCCCAGGGATTCTAACTGGCAGGCTGAGACAGTCACGCGCTTGTGAGTGTGTGCCTGCCAATTGGTCCAGTGGAAAAGGAAAGCCTCCGCATCTGCAAACGCCCCCTGAGTGACTGCGCCGTTTGCAGGCGCCTCCTGGGAGATGGCCATGGCACGAAGGAAAATGCAAGCAGCTCCCAATTTCCAAGGTCCAGTATTCTCTATTGCTCAAGTTTAGTTCAATTCCATTGCTGTTGGGAGTTCAAAATACTCTTTCATTATAGGTGAACTATAAATCCCAGCAGCAACAACTCCGAAATGACAAAATCAATCCACCCCCCAACCCCACCAGCATTCAAATTTGGGCATATTGAGTATTTGTGCCAAATTTGGTCCAGATCTAGGGTTGTTTGGGTTCAGAGTGCTCTCCAAATGTAGGTGAACTACATCTCCCCTAAATTACTGTCAATTCCTATCAAACCCCTCCAATATTTTCTGTGGGTCATGGGGGTTCTGCGTGCCAAGTTTGGTCCAGGTCTGTCATTCAAGGGGTCTCGGCTGTGGAAGTCAGAGCTGAATTGGTCAAAGGTACTGCAAATCCCATCGCCTGTTGTCCACACTCCCCCAAACATATTGTTTTTGTGATTAATCACTATGCTTTAATTATGTTCAATTTGTAATGATGATAATACATCCTGCATATTAGATATTTGCATTAGAATTCATAAGAGTAGCAAAATTATTTATGAAGTAGCAACGAAAATATGGTTGGGGTCATCACAACATGAGGAACCTTATTTAGGGGTCACGGCATTAGAAAGGTTGAGAACCACTGCATTGATACATATATATTTCTGTTTAATTGTGATTACATTTTTTAAAACATTAATTTCTAGGGGGCGGCGAGTAAATTTTAATTATGTTTAATTATGAAAGGGGGCGGTAGGCCAAAAAAGTTTGGGAACCCCTGTTCTAGATACTGTTAAACTAGGGATGGAGAAGACATTGTGCTCCTCTAGGCCAGTCTTTCTCAACCAGTGTGCCGTGACGGACCTCCTGCTGTGCCGCAAGAAAAACTCTCTGCCCCCTTCCTCCCCCTCCTGCCGAACCCCTGCTGCTTGGGGGAGGAAGGGCCGGCAGTGGCGAAGAAAAAGAAGAAGGACCGGGCGCCGCCTCCTTTGGCCATTTCCCAGCCAGCCTCCAATCCGCCATGACTCCCACCATGACTCTCGCCGCTCGCTCGCTGAAGCCGTGTGGAGGAGGAGCCCCGCCCACTGAAGCCCGTCCACCGCTCATGCTCCTCTGTAGGAGATCTGAAGCTGGGGGGAGGGGGCGGGGCATGGCGCGGCCTGTAGGAGAGCTGAAGCTGGGGGGAGGGGGCGGGGCATGGCGCGGCCTGTAGGAGATCTGAAGCTGGGGAGGGGCGGGGCATGGCGCGGCCTGTAGGAGAGCTGAAGCTGGGGGGAGGGGGCGGGGCATGGCGCGGCCTGTAGGAGATCTGAAGCTGGGGGAGGGGGCGGGGCATGGCGCGGCCTGTAGGAGAGCTGAAGCTAGGGGGAGGGGAGGGGCATGGCGCGGCCTGTAGGAGAGCTGAAGCTGGGGAGGGGCGGGGCATGGCGCGGCCTGTAGGAGAGCTGAAGCTGGGGGAGGGGCGGGGCATGGCGCGGCCTGTAGGAGATCTGAAGCTGGGGGAGGGGCGGGGCATGGCGCGGCCTGTAGGAGAGCTGAAGCTGGGGGAGGGGGAGGGGCATGGCACGGCCTGGCTCTACCCCCTCCCCCCGGCTTGGGCACTCCCAGCAGCTGCTCCAGCCTTGGGGGGACAGTGCCAAGCCAGCATTGTGCTGGCTCTGGCACCGCTGGCTTGGCACTGTCCCCTCAAGGCTGGAGCAGCTGCTGGGAGAGGTGAAGCCGGGGGTAGGGGGTGGGGCATGGCACCGCCTGGCTCCGCCTGGCTCCGCCTGGCTCCGCCGCCTCCCCGGCTTTGGCACTCCCAGCAGCTGCTCCCAGCAGGCCACCAACCCCCAGCCGTTCTTTACTGTGTAAGAGTGTCATTTTGGTTGGTGGTGTGCCCCCGGATTTTTTAAATGTTAAAAGTGTGCCGCGGCTCAAAAAAGGTTGAGAAACACTGCTCTAGGCCTCAATATCCCGAAGGCACCAGATCCCATTTGATCTTGAAGCAAAGTAGGGTCAGTCCTGGAAGGTTATTCCTTGGACGCGAGGCCACCAATGGCACTCATTTGGAGAAAGGGACTGGCAGAACCACTTCTGAGTTTTCCTTCCCTAAGAAAACCCTCTGAAATTCATGGGGTCGTCGCAAGTTGACAGGTGACTTGAAGGCATTGACCTTGGGCTCTTTTCCCCAAATGCTAACTAGAACTTCCAGAGCTTGGCATCGGGGAAAGGGGCCACTCCCAGAATCCCTTAACCAGCTGGTCTAGAAGTCCAAAAAGAAAAATCTCCCCCAAGCACAGAAATACTGTCCATGAAGACCAGGTATGAAAGGAACAAGCAAAAACATCTTTGAGCATTGGGTTGCTCTCAGTTTTTCGGGCTGTATAGCCATGTTCCAGTAGCATTCTCCCCTGATGTTTCACCTGTGGCTAATGACATGGAGGTCTGATGGAGGTGAGGCAAGTGGAGTGTGTGTGTGTGTGTACTTACTTACTTACTTACTTACTTACTTACTTACTTACTTACCTAGGCCAGTGTTTCTCAACCAGTGTGCCGGGGCACACTAGTGTGCCGTGAGCGATCATCAGGTGTGCCGTGGGAAATTGGAACCTCGGGGGGGAGTCTAGTGTGTTGAAGTATAAAAACCCTAAGAAACCTACCTCGATAAAGGCACAAAATTACAAACACCCCCCCCCTCCCCACCTGTTGTCTACTTGGTCTCTCCCTCTCCATGCATTGGGAAGGCCCGCCTCCCTTTCCCCAAGTAGAGACCTCCTCTTGCCTCCTGGGGGTTCTGTGTGGGAAGTTTGGCCCAGTTCTATCATTGGTGAGGTTCAGAATGCTCTTTGATTGTAGGGGAACTATAAATCTCAGCAACTACAACTCCCAAATGTCAAGGTCTATTTCCCCTGAACTCCATCTGCGTTCATATTTGGGCATATTGAGTATTCATGCCAATTTTGGTCCTGATCCAACATCGTTTGAGTCCACAGTAATCTGTGGATATAGGTGAACTACAACTCCAAAACTCAAGGTCAATGCCCACCAAACTCTTATAGCATTTTCTCTTGGTTCTGGGAGTTCTGTGTGGGAAGTTTGTGTCTTTCTGTCATTCCTGCCAGGATACCTATGTTGTGTTCATCAAAACAGGCCCAGGTTTCACACAGAGTGTATAAATACAGTTAAACACATATTAACTAGCTGTATTACTGTGTTAGAGTGTCATTTTGTGTCATTTTGGTTGGTGGTGTGCCCCAGGATTTTGCAAATGTAAAAAGTGTGCCCCGGCTCAAAAAAGGTTGGAAAACACTGACCTAGGCGATCCCTCATTGTCCGAGTAAGATTGTCCTCCAAGTTCGGTGTCCTGGCGGTGGGTCCGTAGGTGACTGTGGAGTCCGATTCTTGACCTTCATGTTCTCCTGCAGTGAAGGCATTGGTTTCCAGGTGGAAGGCGGTCACGGTCGGGGTTTGCCTTGATGCACCTTCCTCTTGGCATGTTTCCCTCTTTCGCCCTCCATTCGTGCCTCTTCGCATTCTACAGCACTGCTGGTCACAGCTGACCTCCAGCTAGAGCGCTTAAGGACCAGGGCTTCTGTAGATCACATTTCGCAGGCATATAGTAGTGTTGGGAGGGGAATAGCTTTATCACATGCCCTTTGGTCTCTCTACAGATGTCCCGGTCCTCAAACACTCTCGGCTTCATTCGGAAAAATGCTTCACTCGCAGAGCTCAGGCGGTGTTGTATTTCAGTGTCAATGTTGACTTTTGTGGAGAGATGGCTGCCAAGGGAGCGGAAATGGTCAAAGTTTTCTAATGTCACACCATTAAGCTCTGTTTCTGGTATTGAAGAGAGTGAGTGTGTCTGTCTATCTGTCTATGGAATGTCTAGGGTGGGAGAAACAACCCTTGTCTATCAAGTGTGACTGTTGCAATGAGCAAGCCTAAATTAGCATTGAGTAGTCATGAAGCTGCAAAGTCAATCAGTGAGGTTATGCCTGGAGGCAACCTCTGCCTGGAGGCAACCTCTGTTTGGGTGTTAACTGGCATTTGATTGTTTGCTGTCTGGAGTTCCCCTGTTTCTGGGTAGTGTTCTTTATTTACTGTCTTGATTCTGGGGTTTTTTAAATACTGGTAACTAAAGTTTGCTCATTTTCATGGTTTCCTCTATAGAAATACACAAGAATGTGGACTATTTCGACAGAAAGGAGGAAACAATAAAAACAAACAAAATCTAGCTATCAGGGTTTAATTTTTCTTCTTCTAAACTCAGGACAGTAAATTAGGAACACCACTCAGAAACAAAACCCCAGAGAACAAACAATCAAATGCCAGTGAACACCTCCCAAACAGAGGATGCCTCCAGGCAACAACAGCCAGGCGACCCCTATGCAGATACCCTCACTGATTGACTTCAGCTTCATTGCTACTCAATGCTATTCATGCTTGCTTTATTATTATTATTATTATTATTTGGATTTGTATGCCGCCACTCCCCAAGGGCTCGGAGCGGCTTACAATCCTATAAAAACACCACAGAAGTAAAACCAACATATTAAACTAGAGATTAAGAAAAGGAGAAAAAGATTAGCAGTCAAAAGCTAGCCAGAAAAGGTGGGTCTTGCAGGCCTTGCAGAAAGAGAGTAGGTCCTGTGAGGCCTGCACATCACTTGGAAGGGTATTCCAAATTGACGGCGCTACTACAGAGAAGGCTCTGCATCAGGTTGATGTGAGATGGATTGCTTTGAAGGTTGGCACTTCCAGGAGGTTCAGTTGTTCGGAGCGGAGTGACCTCTGGGGTTGATAGGGGGAGAGACGGTCCCTCAGATACAGCGGCCCCAGACCATGCAAGGCCTTGAAAGCTAACACCATCACCTTGAAGGTGATCCGGTGCTCGACCGGAAGCCAATGGAGCTGCTGGAGGATGGGTGTTATGTGACATCTCACTGGGGTCTGGCCCCTACCTATCCAGAGACAACCTGGCCACAGTGCTCCAAGCCACGGTCATCTCGAGACTGGACTACTGTAACGTCACCATGGACATTATTTCACAGATAGATAGATATATAGATAGATATATGGAGACACACTCCACTTGCCTCACCTCCAACAGACCTCTGAACAAACCTCTTGAGGATGCCTGCCACAGATGCAGACGAAACATCAAGAGAGAATGCTTCTGGGAAATGGTCATACAGCCTAAAAACCTCACAGAAACCCAGTGATTCTGGCCATGAAAGCCTTTGACAATACATCTTTGAGGTTCCTTGTCTAAGAAAAACCTACAAAATTCATGTAGTTGAATGTCTTTCCCTGAAATGCTGCTAACTAAAGCTTCCAGAGGATGGGGAAAGGGATCTTTTTTGGGATGTCACTCCCAAAAATCCCTAGGCATGTATAGGAATGATCACTTGGCCTAGACAAACTCACTGGGTGACTATAGGTAAGTCCCTCATCCTCTGAGCCTCAGAGAAACCCTTGGTGAGGTTGCCATGAACCAGAAATGACATGTAGGCACACAATCGCCGTGCCCTCTGAACTGCTTTGGTCTCCCTCATTATCCCAATTACTTTCCAAGTTGTGGAGCAGGCAGGAAAGTTGGTGCCTGCCCTTCTTCCTTCTTTCCTTCCTTCCTTCCTTCCTTGCAGAGCTGCCTGGCCAGCACTCCTGGGCTCTAGCGGGAATGCAGGGCCGACAGGCCCCTAAATCACAGAGATAAAGGGACGGAGAGGGGGAAATAAAGGCGGGCCGATCCCCAACCTGGGGTGGGCTCAGGGCCCCTCCGCTGCTCCCTCCATCCCGGGAAGGAAGTGCAGACCGTGCAGAATCTGCCTCTCCTTCCCATCAATCTTGGATTAGCTGTGGCTCTGTGGGGAGCAGCTGGGCTGATTCACCTGCCAAAGGGGAGGAAAGGGGGATACGGCTTGTTGGGGGTGTGTGTGCTTCCTGCTTACTGCAGGGAGGTCAGCTCTAGCCCCAGGTTGCCAAATGGGAAGAGGGAAAGCTGGGATATGTTTGGAGGCGCACATGTTAGAGCATGGAGAGCTGCGTCCTATTTCATCTCACAGAAGAGTCGTAGAATTGGAAGAGACCCCAAGGGCCATCTGAAGGTGTAAACATTCAAGATGGAATGGTTGGTGGTGGAGTCTTCATCTATGTAGGTTTTGGAACTGAGGTTGGATGATCATCTGTCAGGAGGCCTTGGATTGTGTCTTCCTACCTGGAAGAAGGGGTTAGGCTGCATGGCCTGGGCACATCCCTTCAAACTCTAGAATCATAGAGTTGGAAGAGGCCCCAAGGGCAATCTAAAGGTGTAAATGTTCAAGATGGGATGGTTGGCGGTGGAGCCTTCATCTTTGTAGGTTTGGAAACTGAGGTTGGATGGCCATCTGTCAGGAGGCCTTGGATTGTGTCTTCCTACCTGGAAGAAGGGGTTAGACTGCATGTCCTTGGCATGCCCCTTCAAAGTCTACAATCATAAGAGTTGGAAGAGACCACATGGGCCATCTAGTCCAATCCTGCGCCATTCAAGAAAAGCACAAAGTATCCCTGACAGATGGCCACCCAGCCTCTGTTTAAAAGCCTCCATGAAGGAGCTTCCACCAAACTCCGAGACAAAAGGTCAGGAAGTTCTTCCTAATGTTCAATGGAATCTCATTTCCTTTAATTGGAAACCATGGCTCTTAGTCCTAGTTTCCAGGGCAGCAGAAAGGAAGCCTGCTCCCTCTTCCTTAGGACACCCTTTCCCATATTTATACATGGGGATCATGTCTCAACCTTCTCTTCTACAGGATAAACAGACCCAATTCTTTAAGACGCTACTTATAGGGATTCATGGTCTCCAGACCATTGATAATTTTGGTCACCCTTCTCTGGACACCTTCCAGCATGTCAATACTCTTTTATAACTTATAATAATAATAATAATAACTTTATTATTTGTGAGTCGCCCTCCACCACTGGTGCTCCGGGCGACTTACATCATTTAAAAACCCAAAAATACAACAGTTTAAAACATAGGTACACACGCCAGAAAGGCTCAGTCTCCAGGCGTCCGATCAAACCCCAAATGCCTGGCAGAAGAGCCAGGTTTTCAGGTCCGATAGGAATCTGATTTGGGCCGATGTGGCCCTGAGGGCAGGCGGGAGGGTGTTCCAGATCATGGGAGCCACCACGGAGAAGGCTCTCCGTCGGGTCTCCATCAGCCGAGCCTCTCTCACCCCAGGGATGGCTATACGATCACCATTTATGGCACGCGCTGGCCTCTCGGTGCGTTGGACTGTCAGCCGATCGCCCAGATAGGCTGGCCCAATATTATGCCGTGCTTTAAAGGTGAGCCAAGTTTGTAAATCACTCTGAACTCTGTGGGCAGCCAATGAAGATCTTTTAAAATTGAGAGATATGGTTTCTGACAGATGCCCCAGAGATGAGTCTGGCCGCTGCGTTCTCAATGAGCCTCAGCCTCCGAGTTGTAGACAGAGGTAGGCCCGCATATAGGGCATTGCAATAATCAAGGCGCGAGACGACAGTGGCATGTATCACAGTTCTCAATGCCTCTGATGGTAAATAGGGGGCCAACCGTCGGGCCCTGCGAAGATCGAAAAAGGCGCCCTTAGCTGTGGCCTGGATCTGGGCTTCCATCGACCGTCTCTCGTCCAGAATCACTCCCAAGCTCTTCACCGCCGGAGCCGGGATAGCTCGCCTCAAGAGTGGTAGTGGTGAGTGAGGGTCGGGTCGGCCAGGCCAGAGAATCTCCGTTTAGCCGGGTTGATTTTGAGTCTGTATGCTCTGAGCCAGCTTGTCACCGCTCAGCCCTTGACTGAAACTGTCCGGCACCGATGATGTCCCTGGGTCGAGCTTCAGCAGCAGCTGTGTGTCGTCGGGCGTATTGGTAGCAGCAGAAACCATGGCTCCTAGCAATACTGGCCAGGGGCTGGACATAGATGTTGAAGAGGGTGGGAGACAAGATGGCACCCTGGGGAACTCCACACTCCAACCCGCATTTCCTAGAGACCTGGCCCTGCCACTCGACCCGCTGCGAGCGGCCCCGTAGGAACGATCCCAACCAGATCAGAGCCTTGTCCTGGATCCCGGAGGCAGCCAGGCGGTGGAGCAGTAAGTCATGATCAACGGTGTCAAAGGCCGCAGTTAGATCCAGGAGGACCAGGACTGCCGAGCCCCTGTCCAGCTGGCGGCGGATGTCATCTGTAATCGCCACCAGGACGGATTCCACTCCATGACCCGCGGAAACCTGACTGGAACGGATCCAGGCCCCGGATCGATTTAGAAGTCACGCAGTTGGCTTTCCGCCGCCCGCTCCAGGAGTTTACCCAGGAAGGGTAGATTGGCAACAGGGCGGTAGTTTGCTGGGTCGTCAGGGTCAAGGCTTGTCTTTTTCAGGAGGGGGCTGACTCTGGCCTCTTTCAGGGAGTCAGGGAAAACGCCTGTATCCAGGGAGAGGTTCACCAGGTCCCTCAGAGCGCCCAATATGATGTCAATGCTGGACTTGATTAGGTGCGATGGGCAGGGGTCCGTGGGGCAGGTCGTCGCTCTTGCCCCAGAATTGGACACAGTATTCCAGGTCAAGTGGTCTGGCCAAAGCAGAATACAAAGACACCATGGCTCCCCTCAATCTAGACACTAGACTCCTTTGGATGCAGCCCAAAATCCCATTGGCTGTTGAAGCTGCTGCATCACACTCTTGGCTCATGTCCAGCTTCCTCTCCGCAAAGACTCCAAGGACTTCCTCACATGTTCTGTTGTGGAGCCAGGCATCACCCATCCTGTATCTTTGCATTGCATTTTTTTTTCTGCCTAAGTGTCATATCTTACATTTGTCCTTGTCGAAATGAATTCTGCTCCTGTCTTCTGGAGCAGTGTTTCCCAACCTTTTTTTGAGCACACTTTTTACATTTGCGAAATCCTGGGGCACATCACCAACCAAAATGACACAAAACGACACTCTAACACAGTCATACATATAGTTAATATGTTTTTAAATGTATTTACGGTATATACTCAGTGTGAAACCTGGGCCTGTTTCAATGAACTCAACATAGATATCCCTGTGGCAGGAATGGCAAAAAGACACAAACTCCCCACACAGAACTCCCATAACCAAGAGAAAATGCTATAAGAGTTTGGTGGGCATTGACCTTGGGTTTTGGAGTTGTAGTTCACCTATATCCAGAGAGCACTGGACTCAATGTTGGATCAGGACCAAACTTGGCATGAATACTCAATATGCCCAAATGTGAACACAGATGGAGTTTGGGGAAAATAGACCTTGACATTTGGGAGTTACAGTTTCTGGAGGGTGGGGCCTCGAAAGACCAGCAGTCTCCCTCTCACTTAGGTTGCCTCCTCCCTCCCCGCCAGGCTTGAATTGGGGTTGTGGGGAGCAGGAGCCTCACTCACCACCACCTCGGGGGTCAGCGGGGCAGCCCGGGTGAGCATCTCGGGGCTGGCGAAGGAGGCAGGAAGGAAGGTGGCGGCGGCGGCGGGCAGGAAGCCGGAGGGAGGCCGAGAGCGGTTTCGCACGCACTGGGGAGGAGCGGGGCCAGTGCTGGACTGAACCATCCGGCATTAGGCCCGGGGGGGGGGGGAGGCAAGAGGAGGTCTCTACTTGGGGAAAGGGAGGCGGGCCTTCCCAATGCATGGAGAGGTAGAGACCAAGTAGACAACGGGTGGGGAGGGGGGGTTGTAATTCTGTGCCTTTATCGAGGTAGGTTTCTTAGGGTTTTTAAACTTCAACACACTAGGCTCTCCCCCCTCCCCTCCTAGAGGTTCCAATTTCCCACGGCACACCTGATGGTCGCTCACGGCACACTAGTGTGCCCCGGCACACTGGTTGGGAAACACTGTTCTGGAGGATGAGCTCTCCCTCCCCATTTTTCCCATTTGCAAACTTGATCAGCCTGCCCTCTAAGCCTTCATTCAAGTCATTCAAAAATATGTTGAACAGAACTGGGTCCAGGACCGAACCCTCCCAATGGCATGCAAAGAGTCACTTCTTTCCAGGAGGAAGAGGAGGAACCATTGGGGAGAAACACTCTTTGGGTTCAGTCACTTTAGCAATTACAGATCCACCTGATAGTAGCCTTGCGAGGCTCACATTTGACTACCGTATTTTCCAGCATATAAGACAACTGGGCATATAAGACGGCCCCCAACTTTTCCAGTTAAAATATAGAGTTTGGGATATACTCGCCATATAAGACTACCCTTCTTCCAACGCACACCAAATAAAAATTTTTAAAGCATCAGATTTGATTTCAATATGGTAATTTTCCTATTACTGTACCTCTTTCTTTGCCTCTCAGATCACGCACATGCACACCTGCACCGCTTCACTGCCATCTTCAGGAGCGAGAGAGGCAGAGGAGCAGGTATGGTAATACGATTCAAGGGTGGGCCAGGCAGGTTAAAAAGGTGTGTCTTTCTGGGCCCAGACCCACTCTATCTCTTTCTTCCATACCCCAGGCACCCCGCACGCCTGCAATTTGCTCCACCCTTCACTTACACCTTCCCGGTGAGGCGCCCCTTCACCTCATCAT